>LR738711.1:12329316-12347450 GCA_902687465.1 Secale cereale
CCCAAAAAAAATATACAAGTTGGGTTGCCTCCCAATGAGCTCTATCGTTTTACGCCCTTAGCTAGGCATAATACAAAGATCTCAAGTGTTGTCATCCATTGGATGGTCCATATGTTCCCTCATTATAGATACATAAGGCAATTTGATCTTTGTTCTAGGGAAGTGTTCCATGCCCTTTCTCAAGGGAAATTGGAATTTTATATTCTCTTCTTTCATATCAATCACCGCACCAATCGTGCGCAAAAACAGTCTACCAAGTATAATAGGGCAATGCGGATTGCAATCGATGTCAAGAACAATAAAATCTATGGGTACATAGTTCCTATTTGCGAGAACAAGAACATCATTGATCCTTCCCAATTCCCAAAGGCTTTTTAATAGTGGAATCCGCCAAATGCAAATTAAGAGAACAATCTTCAATATTGGTAAGACCAAGAACATCACAAAGAGACTTAGGAATTGTGGAAACACTAGCACCTAAATCACATAAATCATTGCACTCATAATTTTTGATCTTGATTTTGATAGTAGCTTCTCATTCATCATGCAACTTTCTAGGAATTGATACTTCTAATTCCAACTTATCATCTAAAGCTTTCGTCATAGCATCAACAATATGTTTAGTAAAAGCTTTATTTTGTTCATAGGCATGAGGTGAATTTATCATGGATTGCAACTATCCTAATTACAGTCTTGGTAATCCAAAATAGTGGGCACATCACTAGTTAAAGTCTTGACCTCTTCAAACTCACTTTTATCAATTTTCTCAACAAGATCCTCACCCTTCGAATTATCAGGACGCCTTCTACCTAAAGTTGACTCTTCTCCAGTCCCTTTTTCATCAAGTTGAACTTTACTAAACAAAGAATCAATAGAAGAAATATCAATCATTTTAAGATCTTCATCATTTTTATGAAAGCAATCACTAGAAAACTTCTTTTCTAAAAATTCGTTTCTAGCTCTAAGCTAGCGGTTCTTTTCTTACTTTCACCCATAGAAACATAAAGAGATTTAATTGATTCCTTAACTTTAGGCACAAAAAAATTCAATTTAAAATTTTCCACATCATGAGAAATTCTATCAATACTCCTAGACATATCATCAATCTTATTCAATTTTTCTTCTATGGAAGCATTGAAAGCCTTTTAAGTATTGATAAATTCTTTAATATTGTTCTCTAAATTAGAGGTATTCCTATTATTATTATTATTATAAGAAGAATTACCATAGGAATTAACATAACTATTAGAGGAATTTCCCGGGAAAGGCCTAGGACTAAAATTATCTCTATAAGCATTGCTATTGAAATTATTTCTAGAGATAAAATTCACATCTATGGCATCACTATTTTGCTCAATCAAAGTAGAAAAAGGCATATCATTGAAATCAATAGGAGCATTTTTACTAGCAACCAATTTCATAAGAGCATCAACTTTTTCACTCAAAGAATCAATCTTGACCGAATTAACTTTCTTGCTAGTAGGTGTCTTTTCGGTATGCAATTGCGAATAATTCGCCATAATATTATCAAGCAATTTGGTGGCTTCACCCAAAGTAATTTTCATAAAAGTAGGATCAGCGGCAGAGTCTAAAAGATTTCGAGAAACAAAATTCAACCCCGCATAAAAATTTTGTAACATGATCACATGAACTGGTGTAGTAGATTATAGAACATAGTGTGTCATCTTCCTCCTCTTGTAGTGGAGCATGACCTTCCCCTTGGGTCCCGGCATGACCACATTCCAGTCCGTCTCAGGGAACGGCGACACCATCTCCATCTCAAACTTCCTCAGCAGGTGGCTCCATATCACCTTGATCTGCATGTACGCGAACGCCTCGCCGACGCAGGCGTGCCGGCCGCCGCCGAAGGCCGTGTACGAGAATGCTCCGCCGGCCCCGTCCTCCGCTTTCCCGGGGCCGAACCGCCCCGGGTCGTACCTCTCCGGGTCCCTGTACACGTGCGGAAGGCGGTTGTGGATCACCAGCGGGCTCGCGACCGTGCGGCCCGCCGGGACCTCGAACTCGTCTCCCTCCGTCGTCCGGACGGTGAAGCTGCGGCGCGCGTGGCGGAGCAGCATCATCGCCGGCGGGTGGAGCCGCAGGACCTCCTTGACGCAGCGGTGGAGGGTCTCCATCTCTTGCAGGACCTCGTAGTCCACACGGTCTCCATGCCGCGCCACGATCCGCTCCTGCTCCTGGACGGCGGCGTGCAGGTGCTCGCCGTTGGCGCGCGCGAGGAGGCGCGCTCCGGTCCACGTGCCCGTGCTGGAGCTCGTGTGCTGCCCCGCGAACAGCGCCGACACCAGCATCCCGACGACCTCCGTGTCGGTCGTAGCGCGGCCGTCCTTGTACCTATAAGGGTTTTCAATTTCAGTTTTTAAAAAAAATCAGCACCTACCGAAATCACTGAAATTCAGTGATTTCAATTTCCATTTCGGCCAAAAGACCAAAATATTCACTTCAATTTTATCAAATATTTGAAAATTTCTAAAATATTTGATTTCATGTGTACTATTGAAATTACCGAATTTTTTGGCCGAAACCTAATATTTCAGTGTCTACTGAAATTAATGAAATTCAGTGAAATCTCACTGAAAGTGGAAACCATGACCTGGAGTCGATGAGGCACTGCAGCATGTCGTCGACGGGGCGGCCTGCTTCTCTGCGCGACCTGACCAGTTCGGAGAACATGTCGCCGAGCCTGGCGCGCGCCCTGTCGCGTCTGCGGTGCGCCGGGATGGGCAGGTGCGGGAAGAGGATGGTGACGAGGCGCATGCCGTCGTTGAGCTCGCGGAGGTGCGTGGCGGCCTCGCGGAGCATCTTGGAGCGGACCTCCCCCCCGAACAGGCACCGGCTGGCGACGAGCGTCACGAGGTGCTCTAGCTCCTGCTTCAGGTCCACCGTGCCCGACTCTCCCCATCTCGCAAAGTACTCCTGCTTCACGAAGTGCATGCATGTGTAACATATATACAGTGAAAAACATGTACTACAAGCACTCCTACATGCAGCAGCGGATTCATCTTGATAATTACCTCGACTTCTCGCACCATGAGGCCGGCGTAGGTCCTGAGCTTGGCAGGCTTCATGGCGTCGCCGAAGAAGCGGAACTGCTCGCGCCGGGTGGCGAGATCCACGTCGAAGGCGACGCCGGGGCCGAAGGTCGGGATGGTGAACTGGGAGACCTCGTCCTGGCTCACCTCCGAGTCCAGCCCCTGGAAGAAATGGCTGGACACGTCCGGACCTACAAGGAAGGTCACCTCGCGATGCAGCAGCCTCACCGTGAACACGCTGCCCAGCTCCGCGTGGGCGTCGCGGGTCACTTGCAGCGGGCCCTTGGCGAGAAGCCACGGGACGACGCCCACGAGGGGAGCCCCTGTGGCCACGGGGGGCGGACGAGCGCGAGGAGGTCGTTGGGCTCGTCGTCTTCGTCGTCGTGCCATCATGGCCAAGGCAAGTGGAACCACAAATGCTACCCAATTGATGGTTGCTAATTCCATATCTGTATATGAAAGAACATGAATGAATGGTAAAACGAGTTAGTACATGAACTTACATCGATCGTCTACAGTATTTCTAGTCAAGTGTGGTTTTGGATCGGAGCACACGCAACATGGGTTTGCAGCCATGCATGCATGCACAAAATCAATAGATCCATGTTTAATTCTGACACTACAAGAAACATTTTATGTACCTAAACATGAACGAACGATATCCATGTTTAGGTATAGCTCTTTTCGACGAATGCACGGACATGCGTGTGTGTGCACCGGTGATATGGCAAAGTGAAGCGCAGGTGCATCAATGATCTACTAATAGTGTTTACCTCTGAGCTACACGGCGATCCAATGATGCACTGGTGAGATGATGAAACTAGCCAGGGAGCACCGACGCAGGTATCTGTATATAGATAGAGAGAGTGCGAGGAAGTTTATAACAAGCTCTCCCTGGCTAGTTTTCAATGATTGAAAACCATATAGATAGAGAGAGAGGGCCCGTTCATTGATTATGTTATAGCTACACATATAGAGAGACGGCCCGCTCATTGATTATGTTATAGTTTTCAAGCGTCGATTATGTTCATAATAACCGGCCGATTAGTTGTCTACATGGTTACAAATGCTACTCTCCATGCGTTGTAGTTAGCTTATCTGAGGCCTCCTTTGGTTTGAAGGAATTTCATAGGAATTCTATAGGATAGGATTCTTATAGTAATTTTTCCTTTAGAACCCTTTGGTTCATGGGATGAATTTCTATTCATATGTAGGATTGGTTCCTATCCTCCACATTTTATAGGAAAATAAAAATGAACCTAGACTCAATGAAAAAATTCCTTTGGTGTGAACCAAATGACATCTCTTTTCCTATTCCTACTCATAGGATTTGAGATACATGTCATCTCATTTCCTGCAAATTCCCTATTCCTATGATAATCATATCCTATGAACCAAAGGAGGCCTGGGTCTTGGGACTCTAATGCCCCCGATTTTATTCTGCCTCAAATTGTAAATGATATGACCATTGTCTGAGGAATAAAGTTTTGATGATAAAAAAAACTTTTCGGCAATCACTTTACCAACCATTAATTGGGGATCCCAATTCATCGCCCGAAACTCGGAAGTACTTAGTGGAAACACGTGGAAGGTTTTTGTCGCCGAGATAAAATAACAACACCTCTTTGCGTAAGCGACATGGTCTACTACTCACCTGGCTTCTAACATGTCTGTTGTAGCATCTCATTATATGTTTGGAAATTGGTTAGGAGGCATTGATATGAAACTAGCTAAACTCGTTGTTGGTCGCTTTTGCTATGTCAAAAGGATGTGTGTTTTTTTCAACTATGGTTCGATGGTTAAGAGGATAATGGTATTCTAACCCACCAGAGTTCAAGTTGTAGACTTGGCATTGTGCTCGTCTTTTCCTTGATTATTTCGGGCCTTCTGGCGATGTACTTTTAGAGGGAGAAGACGTTTATAGGGATGAGTGTATGTGTCCTAGTTTATTAGCCCCTCTCTTATTTTGGATCATATTTTGACCATAATTTATGTAATAATAAAATATAGGAAAATATGTTTAAAAAATAATGTCATTAAAATACAAATATAATAATATAATATTTTTATGACATGTATTAACATTTTACTTGTCAAATATACGTCAAACTTTGACCCAAAGCACGATCAAGATTAATGGCCACGTGGAACACCATCTGTCCCGGTTGGTATAAGAACCGGGACTAATGGTCTAGGGCATTTGTATCGACCGTTTAGTTCCGGTTCCCCAACCGGGACAAATGGCCCTGACAAACCGGGACAAATGGCCATTTTTGCACTAGTGAACAAACCCAGACGAAAGTAGCATTATGTGAAGATCGGGTGTGAACACTCCGTGATTTTAGTCTTGTTGGGACATTTTAAGCCATAAGAACTCAAGAGATAACCACGTGTACAATGCATTACGTGATTAATTAGCTTATCAAACCACCTACCAGATGGAGCTAGCAATAAAATCTTATCAAACCAAGACAGTTGTGCATGAAAATGAAAGGGTACAGAATGCATGGACGAGAATCACAAAATCCGTGCCAAAAGCTTAATTTGTAACAAACCTGTTGAAGAAATTAAAGGGGACCGCTATTTCACAGTCGCGCGGAAAAAATCCCAGATTACAACTTCATTGTTTTTTATATCAACTTCGTCGTACTATTGCGCTCCAAAGAGCAAATTTGGAACCTCAAAACCCAAATCTGTAAAGAACTTCAACTATATTCTGCGAAAAAGATCCAAATTTATTGTAAAGGTTCATTAAAACTACAAAGCTTCGCAAACATAATAAAAAAGATTATATCAAGGGTCATGCACCACTGAACGACCACTACCACCGACAGAATGAGCCGTCGACGTGCCACTATCGTCGCTCCCCTACGAGAGCCAATTTGCCCTCGTCGATGACAGTCGTGAAGTTTTCGTGCACATGCCTCTATGAATCAGCTTCCCTGAACTACAGTCGTCACCATCGAAATCTTGAATCTTCATGAAGCGTCTGATACCAAATCTCATCGCCGCGTGCGCACGGCAAGAAACCCTAACATCGCCACCCAGAGGACTAGCTGAAAGATGATGCACCATGATCCATCCAAACAACGTTCCGCGTTAACAAAATCCATATATAAATTATTAGCCAGAGTTGAGGCACTGGGATCCCCTTCCCCGCCACCGCCCTCCTTAATATCAGGTGTGCATTAGTCCAACCAACTCATCTTATTATTTCCATCATGTTTACTTTGAATGGTCCCTTAGCTAGCTCTATTGCAGCCTCTGCTGGAAAAGGCCGTGTCTAAAAGGTGCTTAGGCGCTAAGCAAAGATCAAACGCCCAACCTAGGGCATAACTAGAAGTCTAGGAAGGGCAAATAAGTTTTTTTAATCCAAGTGAGATCATGTCATATTGTACATGCAAGCCAAACGAGCCATATTTCAATGACAATAGTTGGTAATTCCGTCATTTATATGCTCTAAATTAATATCGTTACACATAGGCCTCATTTGCTTTGGAGGAATTTCATAGGAATTCTATAGGATAAGATTCTTATAGGAATTTTTTTCTTTAGAGCCTTTTGGTTCATAGGAATGGATTTCTATTTCTACATAGGATTGGTTCATATCCTCCACATTTCAAAGGAGAAAAAAATATTAGCCTAGGCGTAATGGAAAAATTTCTATGATGTAAACCAAATGATATCTCTTTTCCTATTCTTACTCATAGGATTTGTGATACATGTCATCTCATTTCATACAATTATTCTATTCCTATAATGATCCTATCCTATGAACCAAAGGAGGCTATAATATGCACCTAAGGCCCTTAAGCACCGCCTAGGCACTAGGCGAAGGCCAACCGCATCGCTTACGACTATCAATTTTTTCAGCTTGCAGCTTGTTCGAATTCCCGAATCGCTACAAAGCCAAGTGCTGACCACTGACCACTATAAGTAGACTCCAGTCAAATATACTTGGCGAAAAGAAAATAGAGATACAACACACTTCTAATTTTTCTATCATACAATATGCATTCAACAGCCCATAGTCTTCTTCTCGTTCTAATTTTCTTCTCCTCCAACAGTGTTACCCATGTGTCATCCACCACCGTCGGCCTGAACTGTCGCCCCCGCCTCACCACGCAGGCCTACCTGAGCATCCCGCTCCGCCGAGCTGCCGACACCTCGGCATAAACCCCTACTCTCCTCCTCTTCTCCGGCTTCGGCAACCACATCATTAACGCTCTGGCGCTCTGCCTGGCACGTCCCCGTCTTTTTTCTTCATTAGGTAACAATTTTCTCCATTAAATGTGCTCAAGTGTGGTGGTTAATGGGCGGGCCTGGCTGCACAAAAAAATTGTCTGGCGACAAAATATACCAGCGAGTCACCGCTCCTGTGGTTTTGCATCCTTGTTGGTCCACCTATCAATTCTTCATTTGTGATGAGAGAGAGTGAGAGGCAGCTGTTGAATGGTTCGTGTGAGCTTTCCTTTTAAAGAAAAATCAAAATTTCCCTTTTCAAGCTACAAATGGGTCTTAAGTACTGATGGGTCAGGTGTGTGCTGTTGAGAAATTAAGCAATTGTTCGATTAATTTAATCCAATAATAAATCATGAACATGATATAGACAGTGCTAATGACATACTGAAAATTCATGATGTACGCACATACTAGACATATAGTAGAAACATCTACGCAAAACACTAGTACTGCACACATCGAAATAATCAGGATAAGGGTAAGCATGTTATACCCTCCAGTAGGCCAGTTGGCCGGATCAGCAGCAGAGGCAGCGGCGGCCTCGTCGGCGATGCGCTTGTCGGAGGCGGCCTTGTCGGCAGCAGCCTTGTCAGCGTCGGTGCTGGTGCTCATGGTGAAGGCGAAGACGACGCGGACGAAGATGTAGTCGACGTAGAGGAAGCAGTCGAACCGAGGCGAGCAGTCGCGTAGAAGACGCTCCCCAAAAACCTAATCGCCCCTCTCCCGTACAGGATCTGGAGAGGCGGGGTTTCGGAGGCCTGCTCTCCCGTCGGCCGTATACGCGGAAGACGGGATGGAGTCACCGGTGACAGCAGCAGCGAGAGGAACGACAGAGGTGGTGGTGGCAGAGCAGATGTGATCTGTCTTGTTCTCTGGAGAGGAGCGACCTCTCTTATATAGGCGCAGAGGAGGAGACAAACGGTCCAGCATAAACGCACATAATGAATCACAATGAATTCTGGTAACGGCCGTACTTAAGACCGCACATAATGAATCACAATGAATTCTGGTAACGGCCTTACTTAAGACCGCACATAATGAATCACAATGAATTCTGGTAACGGCCGTACTTAAGACGAAACGTTTCAGCTCGTATTCATTTTCCATTAATCGTTTTCAGTTGACTGTTCAAATTCCAATCCTGCGTGACAAAAAGAACACATCGGCTCGGCGAGATTCCCGCAACCCGCAGCATGGGCCCTTAGGGATTTTTTCTGTAATTGCTAAATGGGCCCAAAGCCCATCTCATATTCAGCAATCCCCCAC
The DNA here is from genome assembly GCA_902687465.1 of Secale cereale. Classification (NCBI taxonomy): domain Eukaryota; kingdom Viridiplantae; phylum Streptophyta; class Magnoliopsida; order Poales; family Poaceae; genus Secale; species Secale cereale. The sequence continues at coordinate 12,337,875 of LR738711.1, forward strand.
CAGATCCCAAAGGCCCATGGTGTTGTCCTCTGTTCCAAACTCTGTTTTGATATACCAGTATTTCAGTGGAGACCTGTTAAGATTGAACATCCACCTAGAGCAAATAGCTACACCCCTCCACAACTGAACAATGGACTAAGCCTTGAATTGTCAGTTTGGCGTAAAGAGGTTTCACCACATGTCTTACTGATACTAGGCTGCCGAAGGCTGACCCCTCGGGTGGAGCATATAAGTCACACTCCTGGCCTGTTCATGAACTTACTAGAGATCACCCCAATCTCATAGACTGTGACCAGCAGTCGGGCTCATATAGGTGTGTTCCTCCAAAGATCGCTCTGTAGGATAGCATCTTGCTTATACATATAAGCCTTGGAACACATTAAGACAGTAGTCATCCTCCCATACAGTATTGAGAGTATTGCATCTCCAGCGGAGTGGGTTAGTATAGTTACTCTCCTCAGTTCACCACTGGCTTGTTTTCCCAGGTCCTACTTCACGGGATCTCCGATCACATAGGTTGGGTTACCACCATGGCAACTCATGTGGGTCTCATGCCCATCTCCCTCGATGCATTATCTATCACAACACGTGATAGCCCTTTTGTGAAGGGATCTGCCAGATTCTTAGCCGTATGGACATATTCCAACGCTATCACCCCGGAGTTTCTCAATTTTCTGACAGCTTTTAATCTCATTCTTATGTGTTTGTTGCACTTCATGTTGTCCTTTGAACTCTTCACCTTGGTGATGACGGTCTGATTGTCACAGTTCATAAGGATAGCCGGAACCGGTTTATCAACCAATGGCAAGTCCATCAAGAGATCTCGAAGCCATCCCGCTTCGACACCAGATGTGTCTAATGCTGTTAATTCTGCTTCCATTGTCGATCTCGTTAAGATCGTTTGCTTGCAAGACTTCCAGGAAACAGCGCCACCTCCAAGAGTAAACATATACCCAGTTGTGGCCTTCATCTCATCAGCATCAGAGATCCAATTCGCATCACTATACCCTTCAAGTACCGACGGGTATCCGGTATAGTGAAGTCCATAGTTCATAGTACCCTTCAGATAACGCATAACTCTTTCAACAGCATGCCAATGTACATCACCCGGTTTTGATACAAACCGACTCAGTTTGCTCACAGCAAAAGCGATGTCAGGCCTCGTAGCGCTAGTTAGGTACATCAGTGAACCAATGATTTGAGAGTATCTCAATTGATCTATAGCCGTGCCTTTGGATTTTCGAATCAACACGCTAGGATCATATGGTGTTTGAGATGGTGTGCAGTCCGAGTATCCAAAACGACTCAACACCTTCTCAACATAATGGGATTGCAAAAGTGTAATCCCACCCTCATTATCTCTCAGTAGCTTGATGTTCAAGATAACATCAGCCACACCAAGGTCTTTCATCTCAAAGTTCTGAGATAGAAACGACTTGACCTCCTCAATTACTTTGAGGTTGGTTCCGAATATCAGTATGTCATCAACATACAAGCACAGTATAACTCCTTCGCCCCCACCATGGCGATAGTATACACATTTGTCAGCTTCATTAACAACGAAGCCAACAGATGTCAGTGTTGTATTAAACTTATCATGCCATTGCTTAGGTGCTTGTTTCAGGCCATATAAAGATTTTATCAACCTACACACTTTTCCTTCCTGACCGTCTATCACAAAGCCATCTGGCTGTTGCATGTAGATTTCCTCGTTTAGCTCTCCATTTAGGAAAGCTGTCTTAACATCCATTTGGTGGACGAGAAGACCATGCGAGGCCGCCAACGAGAGTAATACTCGAATGGTGGTCAGTCTGGCCACAGGTGAATAAGTATCAAAGAAATCTTCCTCTTCCTTTTGGTCATAGCCCTTGGCCACAAGCCTAGCCTTGTACTTTTCAATCGTACCATCGGGCCTAAGCTTCTTCTTGAACACCCACTTACATCCCAATGGTTTGCAACCATAGGGACGCTCAGTAATCTCCCATGTCCCGTTAGCCATGATGGAATCCATCTCGCTACGGACCGCTTCCTTCCAGTAGTCAGATTCTGGAGAGGCATACGCTTCTGAAATAGAAGTGGGAGCATCCTCTGCCGCCTTCTTGTCGGATTCGGCCTTCTCGCGGGCGAGACGGTCAGCTTCGCTTGGTGAAGCCATGGCGATGAAGAGGACGACGCGGACGTAGACGAAGCAGACGGACGGAGGCGAGCAGTCGCGTGATCGCTCCCCAAAAACCTAATCGCCCCTCTTCCCCGTACAGGAACCGGAGAGGCGGGGTTTCGGAGGCCTGCTCTCCCGTCGACCGTGATGGAGTCGCCGGCGGCAGCAGCAGCAAAGGAACAAAGGCGCGTGAGGCAGATGTGATCTGATTCTCGTGGCGGCTAGGGTTGCGTTAACGCTGCTTATATAGGCGGCTGGGCGGAGAGACGTGGGCCGAACCCACGTCCGAGTCGGTAACAGTCCCACGATCCGACGTCTCGGATCGTGTCGTGTCCGTTACGTATTCTCCGTTCCTGACCGACAAAAATAAGCGCGTAGGTATGAGCTCGGCTCGGCTCATTCCCGCAACCCGCGGCGCGTCGTGACGAGGCGTGGCGAGGCGGGCGGCGGAGGAGGAGTGCGCGAGGGCTCCTTCTCTTCTCACTCTCCAATAGCATGTAGAAGAGAGACCCTTATAAAGGAGTCCAACTCCTTCTCCACTAGCATGGTGGGACTAAACTTCCCACCTTGTCATCCCACCACCTACATGGGCCCTTGGAGATTTTTCTGAAATTCTCTTATGGGCCTAAAGCCCATTACTAATTTCAGCAATCCCCCACCAGATCTCAAGGGCACATCGTGTTCCCTCGTTCCATTCACTGTTTTAATATACCAGCATTTCAGTGAAGACCTGTTAAGGTTGAGCTTCACCTAGAACAAGTAGCTACACTCCTTTACAACTGAACAATGGACTATGCCTTGAATTGTCAGTTTGGCGTAAAGAAGCTTCACCACAAGTCTTACTAGTACTAGGCTACCGAAGGCCGACCCCTCGGGTGGAGCATATAAGTCACACTCCTGGCCTATTCATGAGTTTACTAGAGATCACCCCAATCTCATAGACTGTGACCAGCAGTCGGGCTCATATAGGTGTGTTCCTCCAAAGATCGCTCTGTAGGATAGCATCTTGCTTATACATATAAGCCTTGGAACACATTAAGACAGTAGTCATCCTCCCATACAGTATTGAGAGTAGTGCATCTCCAGCGGAGTGGGTTAGTATAGTTACTCTCCTCAGTTCACCACTGGCTTGTTTTCCCAGGTCCTACTTCACGGGATCTCCGATCACATAGGTTGGGTTACCACCATGGCAACTCATGTGGGTCTCATGCCCATCTCCCTCGATGCACTATCTATCACAACACGTGATAGCCCTTTAGTAAAGGGATCTGCCAGATTCTTAGCCGTTTGGACATATTCCAACGCTATCACTCCGGAGTTTCTCAATTTTCTGACAGCTTTTAATCTCATTCTTATGTGTTTGTTGGACTTCATGTTGTCCTTTGAACTCTTCACCTTGGTGATGACGGTCTGATTGTCACAGTTCATAAGGATAGCCGGAACTGGTTTATCAACCAATGGCAAGTCCATCAAGAGATCTCGAAGCCATCCCGCTTCGACACCAGATGTGTCTAATGCTGTTAATTCTGCTTCCATTGTCGATCTCGTTAAGATCGTTTGCTTGCAAGACTTCCAGGAAACAGCGCCACCTCCAAGAGTAAACATATACCCAGTTGTGGCCTTCATCTCATCAGCATCAGAGATCCAATTCGCATCACTATACCCTTCAAGTACCGACGGGTATCCGGTATAGTGAAGTCCATAGTTCATAGTACCCTTCAGATAACGCATAACTCTTTCAACAGCATGCCAATGTACATCACCCGGTTTTGACACAAACCGACTCAGTTTGCTCACAGCAAAAGCGATGTCAGGCCTCGTAGCGCTAGCTAGGTACATCAGTGAACCAATGATTTGAGAGTATCTCAATTGATCTATAGCCGTGCCTTTGGATTTTCGAATCAACACGCTAGGATCATATGGTGTTTGAGATGGTGTGCAGTCCGAGTATCCAAAACGACTCAACACCTTCTCAACATAATGGGATTGCAAAAGTGTAATCCCACCCTCATTATCTCTCAGTAGCTTGATGTTCAAGATAACATCAGCCACACCAAGGTCTTTCATCTCAAAGTTCTGAGATAGAAACGACTTGACCTCCTCAATTACTTTGAGGTTGGTTCCGAATATCAGTATGTCATCAACATACAAGCACAGTATAACTCCTTCGCCCCCATCATGGCGATAGTATACACATTTGTCAGCTTCATTAACGATGAAGCCAACAGATGTCAGTGTTGTATTAAACTTATCATGTCATTGCTTAGGTGCTTGTTTCAGGCCATATAAAGATTTTATCAACCTACACACTTTTCCTTCCTGACCATCTATCACAAAGCCATCTGGCTGTTGCATGTAGATTTCCTCGTTTAGCTCTCCATTCAGGAAAGCTGTCTTAACATCCATCTGGTGGACGAGAAGACCATGCGAGGCCGCCAACGAGAGTAATACTCGAATGGTGGTCAGTCTGGCCACAGGTGAATAAGTATCAAAGAAATCTTCCTCTTCCTTTTGGTCATAGCCCTTGGCCACAAGCCTAGCCTTGCACTTTTCAATCATACCATCGGGCCTAAGCTTCTTTTTGAACACCCACTTACATCCCAATGGTTTGCAACCATAGGGACGATCAGTAATCTCCCATGCTACGGACCGCTTCCTTCCAGTAGTCAGATTCTGGAGACGCATAAGCTTCTGAAATAGAAGTGGGAGTATCATCCACAAGGTACACAAGGAAATCATCACCAAAGGACTTTGCAGTCCTCTGTCTCTTGCCCCTACCAAGGGTTTCCTTGTCCTCCTCCTCAGGATTTTCATCATGTGTTTGTTCATAATATTCCATCGGAATGGCAGGTTCAGGAGTCTCATCAGATTCCAGTCTAGAAGTGCTTTGCATATCTCTCATAGGAAAAATATCCTCAAAGAATGTAGCATCTTTAGACTCCATAATCGTACCGACTTTCATGTCAGGTACCTCAGATTTCACTACCAGAAATCTATAGCCGACGCTATTCTTAGCGTAGCCCAAATTAACGCAATCCACAGTCTTTGGTCCAAGCTTACGCTTTTGGGGGATCGGCACATTGACTTTCGCCAAACAGCTCCAAGTACGTAAGTATGAGAGTATTGTTCTTCTCTTTTCCCATTGTTCATAGGGAGTGATCTCATTGTCTTTTATCGGAACTTTATTCAGGACATGACATGATGTCAATATAGCCTCCCCCCACCATGCCTTGGATAAACCCGATGTATCTAACATGGCGTTAACCAAATCAGTTAGAGTACGGTTTTTCCGTTCGGCAACCCCATTTGACTGAGGTGAGTAGGGAGGCGTCCTCTCATGAATAATACCATGTTCCGCACAAAAGGAATCAAACTCATTAGAGAAATACTCTCCACCACGATCTGACCGGACTCGTTTTATTTTCTTTTCAAGTTGATTCTCAACTTCTGCCTTATAGATTTTAAAGTAGTGTAGAGCCTCATCTTTAGTGTTTAAAAGATATACATAGCAGTATCTAGTAGAATCATCTATCAGTGTCATGAAGTATCTCTTTCCACCTTTAGTCAACACACCATTCATCTCACAAAAATCAGAATGTATGAGTTCTAATGGCGCCAAGTGTCTCTCCTCCGCAGCCTTATGGGGCTTGCGAGGTTGATTTGCTTGCACACACGAATGGCACTTAGAACCTTTGGCTAAAGTGAAACTTAGGATTAAATTTAACTTTGCTAACCGCGTCATACAACCAAAACTAATGTGACAAAGACGTGAATGCCAAACTTCTGTTTCATTAACATTTGAATGAATATTGTTCACGACTTTATTACAAAAATCAGCGAGGGAAAAGCGGAATAGACCTCCACATTCATAACCTTTTCCAACAAACAGTCCATATTTCGTAACAACTACTTTATTAGACTCGAATACCAGCTTAAACCCTTCTCTACATAGAAGGGAACCACTAACGAGATTCTTCTTGATGGCGGGGACATGCTGCACGTTCTTCAGTTGCACGATCCTTCCCGAAGTAAACTTCAGATCGACCGTGCCAACACCATGAACAGAAGCACTCGCGCCATTCCCCATCAGTACGGACCCGTTGCCTGTGGCCTGATAAGAAGAAAACAATGAAATGTCAGCACACACATGAATATTAGCACCTGTGTCAATCCACCAATCGGTAGACTGGCAAACTGAAAATACAGTAAACAAATTACCGTACCCAGATGGCCCACTCTCATTGTTGCTCACAATCATGTTGACAGTCTTGGAGTCCTGTCCTGGCTTCTTGAACTTGTGTGGGCACTTGACAGCCCAATGTTCATCAGAACCACAAGTGAAACAGCCACCCTTCTTCTTATCCTTCTTGAAAGGCTTCTTGCCCTTCTTCTTAAACTCGGTATTCTGTTGGACACCAGTCTTTCCCTTGGGCTTGTGGGGGTTGAAGTTCTTCTGCACCATGTTGGCGACAGAGGTCCCTTCGTTCCCTTTTCCATTCGAGTCCTTTGCTCTCGAGTTCTGCTCAATACTCAGATGGCCAATGACATCCTCAACTGAGAATTCACGCCTCTGATGTTTCAGAGTGGTAGCAAAATTCCTCCAGGAATTGGGTAGCTTAGCGATGATGCATCCCGCGACAAATTTGCCCGGCAGCACACACTTCAGAACCTCAAGTTCCTTAGCGATGCACTGTATCTCATGAGCCTGTTCCAATACAGGACGGTTTTCAACCATCTTGTAATCGTGGAACTGCTCCATAATATACATCTCGCTTCCAGCATCGGTTGCGCCGAATTTAGATTCGAGCGCCTCCCACAAGTCCTTGGCAACCCGCATATGTAAATATGCATCAACCAACTTATCTCCGATCACGCTCAGAACGCATCCAACAAAGACGACGGTGGCCTCCCTGAACGCCTTCTCCTGTTCAGGAGCAATCGTTCCCGTGGGAGTCACACCGGCGACCCAGAACACATTCATCGCCGTGAGCCATAAGACGGTTTTGGTCTGCCAACGCTTAAAGTACGTCCCCGTAAACGGGGCAGGTTTCAGTGCAGCAGCAAAACAATGGATCGAAAATTGCCTACACAGATTAGGTTTTTGGATTGTTGAGAAATTAAGCAATTGTTCGATTAATTTAATCCAATAATAAATCATGAACATGATATAGACAGTGCTAATGACATACTGAAAATTCATGATGTACGCACATACTAGACATATAGTAGAAACATCTACGCAAAACACTAGTACTGCACACATCGAAATAATCAGGATAAGGGTAAGCATGTTATACCCTCCAGTAGGCCAGTTGGCCGGATCAGCAGCAGAGGCAGCGGCGGCCTCGTCGGCGATGCGCTTGTCGGAGGCGGCCTTGTCGGCAGCAGCCTTGTCAGCGTCGGTGCTGGTGCTCATGGTGAAGGCGAAGATGACGCGGACGAAGATGTAGTCGACGTAGAGGAAGCAGTCGAACCGAGGCGAGCAGTCGCGTAGAAGACGCTCCCCAAAAACCTAATCGCCCCTCTCCCGTACAGGATCTGGAGAGGCGGGGTTTCGGAGGCCTGCTCTCCCGTCGGCCGTGTACGCGGAAGACGGGATGGAGTCACCGGTGACAGCAGCAGCGAGAGGAACGACAGAGGTGGTGGTGGCAGAGCAGATGTGATCTGTCTTGTTCTCTGGAGAGGAGCGACCTCTCTTATATAGGCGCAGAGGAGGAGACAAACGGTCCAGAATAAACGCACATAATGAATCACAATGAATTCTGGTAACGGCCGTACTTAAGACCGCACATAATGAATCACAATGAATTCTGGTAACGGCCTTACTTAAGACCGCACATAATGAATCACAATGAATTCTGGTAACGGCCGTACTTAAGACGAAACGTTTCAGCTCGTATTCATTTTCCATTAATCGTTTTCAGTTGACTGTTCAAATTCCAATCCTGCGTGACAAAAAGAACACATCGGCTCGGCGAGATTCCCGGAACCCGCAGCATGGGCCCTTAGGGATTTTTTCTGTAATTGCTAAATGGGCCCAAAGCCCATCTCATATTCAGCATGTGCTACAGGTATTATTTTTCGTGTGGCCGGGTGGAAAACAACAACAAGAAACTAATTAGTATGATCCAGATGGAAAACAACAACTACTAACTAATTAGTACGATGGAGAAAAATCATCCCACATAAATAGAAAGGAGACATAATCGAGAAAGAATACACCCATCACCATGTCTCTTTCTCCACCGGGGCAATTCACACGGCCACCACCATCGCTGCCGTCAGTGGCGGATCCAGGAATTCAACATTATGTGTTCAAAAAAAAAATTTGCACCAAAATAGAAAAGTCAGTTGGTCTAGTGTTAGGATTAGATTCAATTTGGGGCTCCTGATGAGCCAGTACACACTCTTAGGATACGATGCATCAGCGCATATGGTAAGCCCAGCCACCAATCTCGCTCATCATCATTGTTTAAAAATTTGACAAGTAAATTTCTTTTGCTCATGCATGGCATGCACGCAGACGGAGGAGACCAAGGGATCCGGTTTGCCTGCTCCCATGCTCCCATCTATGCTTTCACTTCAACCTATGGTTGTTTTTTTTCTTTTTTCTTTTCTAATCTAATTATCTTCCCCTGATTTTAAGGGTCGGACCTTATTTTATTCCAATCAAATCAAGCCACGCACGCGTGAGCACGGATGGGCGCACGCGCGGAGAGCAGGCAAGAACGTAGAGTCGCAGACAAGAACGTCGCCATTGGGATAATCAGCGCGATCAGCATATCGCGGGACATACTCTACCAGCTAATGGGCTGTTTCTGAACTAGGCCTATTGGGCCTATAGGCTGCAAGTTCTGTTATACAGTATATGCATATGCCCTACATATACGATTTTTTTGCCAAAAACTTTGGGTGTACATCTGTACACCCATGCCCCATGGTGGATCCGCCCCTAGCTGCCGTCCACCCTCCCCACTCTGCTTACCCTGTTACCCACCCCTCGTTGTTCGATAGTCGTGGTTGGGCAAAGCTAGCGCGTGAGGCGTCACGCTACTCAAACGGCGCTTTCTTTTCAATCTAGGCACATACCCGACTCGATGGCACATACCACCACTCGGCAACATACCGTAGCTCAGCTCACACCGGCACCATACAATAGACTGGATTACATGGCTTAAGAGCCACTTTAGCAGACCCCGCAAAAAGGCCCGACCCGCAAAATAACCGTCAAAATGCGGGCCGGCGCGGAAAATCCCGACCGAACAGACCCCGCGAACTGGGCCGGCCTGCAAAAAAATTGAGGGGCGCGGCAAAATATCGGCCTTTCCCACTCGCCGTTGCGGTGCCCTGCATATAAGCGGAAGCGGTTGGTGGGGGAGGGGGGATTTCAGCCTGCGCTTTCCCCACCAACCACCTCC
>LR738711.1:12354935-12372222 GCA_902687465.1 Secale cereale
AGAAAACCCTCGCACACAAAAAACAAAAAAATAGGTTGTCCATCTTCTATAAATCAAAGATTGCACATCCAGAATTTCAGACAATCTTGATAGAGCAATGCACACAACCATCTTTGTTTCACTGTTCAACAAAGACCGATTTTTTTTACATAGATGAACTCACAACCATCTATGATGTGAACTGACTACGCGTCAACACACACCATCACTAAGCTATCCCACGGTGAGCCGAGATCACCAACCGGTCTAGCAGATCCTTAGCGCGACCGCATGCGCACGCTTCAGAATCGGTTGCTGCCATCTTCCACCGTCCCAATTTTAGGAGCGATCCACACATTGGCCTTGCCAAGCCTTACTAACGTCGACGCTACCACGCTTCCATACCGTGATATCGCCCGCGCTCTCAATATAGTCGCATCCGTCATCGTGACTCCTCCGCACCATGCCGTCGAGACCCATCGTCGTCGACGCAGTATATACGACGCCACTCCACCTCCAACCCAACACATGCCCCAATCAATTCCTCCACCGACAACACCACTATCCAAGCTCCCCTTACAACATGACACTCATTGATAAAAGGCATCAACGATTCCACAAATGACGCCTCCAAGTAGGTAGTGTTGTCAAGGACAACACCACCATCCAATCCGGCATGGCCCGATCTAAGGTTTTCACCCCGGAGTCACAAGACATGAGGTTAGTATATGCGACAGATCGATGACGGCACCTCAAAGGAGGGAGACGACATCCGGGGACATCATTCCCGCCGGCATTGACAAGCTTAATGCTTGGTTTTCACCCGGATTTGTGCAACCCACCTCCACTGTATTCTAGGCAGCCGGATCTCCAAGAGAAGTCACTGCCAGCCGACCAACACCACCAGCACACGATTGGGAGGAATTGAGCCAAACATAGGGAATGAGGAGGCCTGCATCGCATCTCACCGAAGCTCGTATAAAGGAGGAACACCAATAGTCTCCGCCATCCCCCATCGCTCGAGCCGAGTTCAACAGGAAGTCCTGCTGCCACCTCTAAGATCGAGGCACCCGTGCGCTGCACCACCGAAAACCGCTCACCACTCTACCATCACGCGCATGACCACAGTAAAATAAAACCCCTGCCGCCCTACTCCTGCGTGCTGCCCATATACAACAGTGAATGCTCCTGTGGACGAGATCCAGGAGGATGCAATAGCCACCGAGGACCACACCGAACCACCGTCCCCGGTGCCGTCCGAGCTTTGCCGGTGGGTGCCTTAGGCAGCGGCGAGGGGAGGGGTGAGATGAGGGGAGGTGGAGACGGGGTTATGGTTGCGCCCCTGGGTCACCAGAGCAGGTGGCGCGGGGGTACCATTTCGATCAATTGGTCTTTTTAAGCCCTCTCGATCAAGAGGTCCAGTACAATCAAGATTCGGTGCAATGAGAGGTAATTGCTGAAAACCATCACATATGAGACTAGGGTAACCGATTGCTATCACTTTTGAGACAACTGACAACGCATCACCCATTTCGAGGCTAATTAGCAATAAAGAGCACTGATGGTCGTTTGACATTGCGAAGATAATGTATCCCAATTGTTAGGCTGAGTTTGCCCACCAATGTGGACAATACGCTTAGGTGGATGAGGGACCCATGTGTTAGACTCGCATCTTTCCCCTTCTTTTCTTCCTCCTCATCTCTTTCTCCGTATCCCATGCCACTGCATGCCCGTCTAGACTGTCGACGGTCGCCATGCTGCTCGTGCTCACGACATCAAGGTTCCATGAGGCCTCGCTGCATATGGCTAGGGTGGGTCATTAATGGCTGGTCCGTTCATGAGATGATGACGTCAGGCGATATCGAGGCACGCATGACCTGCAAGCCCCACACCTCGCCTCACGCTCCCGCGCCCCCACACCTCGCCTCATGCTTCGACAACCCCCACACCGCACTGTGCCCATCACATGTCCTAACCGCTCACCACAATGGCCCGACACGTAAACCATTGGAGAGGGAAGTATGAGGATATTGCTAGACTATCAGCAAGTGGATTTACCAACTACTGTCATTGAAATATGGCTCGTTTGGCATGCATGTACAATATGACATGATCTCACTTGGATTAAAAAAACGTATTTGCCCTTCCTAGAGTTCTAGTTATGCCCTAGGTTGGGCGTTTGATCTTTGCGTAGCGCCTAAGCACCTTGTAGACACGGCCTTTTCCAGCAGAGGCTGCAATAGAGCTAGCTAAGGGACCATTCAAAGTAAACATGATGGAAATAATAGGATGAGTTGGTTGGACTAATGCACACCTGATATTAAGGACGGCGGTGGCGGGGAAGGGGATCCAGTGCCTCAACTCTGGCTAATAATTTATATATGGATTTTGTTAACGGATGGATCATGGTGCATCATCTTTCAGCTAGTTTACATTTGATGCCCAAGGTGTCCCCAAATGTACCAGGAGTGTACACAGCCACGGGGAAGTTGCAGGATTTAAGGCAGTAGGTTATTGCTTTCTTGGAACCATGTTGAATAATCAATAACTTTGTTGGACAAACTAGGTGCACACGTTGACTTCGAAGTTATGGAGAAGAAAAAGGACAGTGGCTTAAAAATGGAATTGGGTGGCACAGAGTCAACGCAAATAGCATATGCCTAGTTTTATATGGTTAACAGCGATTGACGAAACCTGTTAGCATGTCAAATCTGACCATCATCTTTCAAGTTGCCTAGTTACTTTTAGTGACCGCTGGTTTCCCGCTTTCCCATTCTGCATTGCACTGCTATGTTAACTGAATCAAGTATGTTTCAGTCTGTATCATTCACAGGAGTTGCTGGATTTCTCCTTGCTGCCCTGTGGTTTATTTCATTTGGGATTGCTGCAGCTTCATTCTGCTTTTGTAAATCAAGAGTGGGCAAAGCAAAGGTTTCTCATGCAGATGTAGCACGACCTGTGTTGCTTGTGGTTGCTGTGCTTGCTTTAATGTAAGACACTGAAGCTCTTTACCGTTCATTGTACCGTTGTATATTTGTCAGTTTGGAATTTTTTGTTTTGTACAAGTCTAGATGAGTTCATGCTTGAGCAACTGCCTATGGGTATCCTTATCCATACATCCAACTTTTATATTAGATCAGCACTTCTCTGTACTCTATGGAAGGCATGAATAGTAGTAGAAGTATGGGTTCAGAGTTCAGTACTGTATTACTTGATGTATGATTTTTTTAGATGAAACAATGTAAATATTATATCTGCAAACAAAAAAAATCATTTCTTAATTTCACAATACAAACTATGGTGATACATTTCTACATTATGTTACGTTCCCAAATGGGCTGATTTATAATGGTCAAACATTTGTTCATGTCGAACAGTACATGCTTTTTTTTCTTAATGTCCACTTAAATCTGATATTTGAGTATTATTCAATATGGTCAAGGATTTGAGGATGGTATGCCCATGCATTTGCCCAAATTTAGTCTGTCAACCACTTCTAATATCTTCCATGATCGTCTTGATGCCAGAACTGGGTGCATTGTCCTTCTGTATGGGCAGAATGAATTCCGTGAAGAAGCTACCGATACTTTGGATTATGTTGTCAACCAATCTGATTTCACTATCCAGACACTGAGGAATGTTACAGATTACTTGTCATTTGCGGTGACGATCAATGTGGCAGCACTGTATCTTCCATCAGATGTGCAGGCTCAGATTAACAATTTGAAGGTGGACCTAAATAAAGCAGCTGATACCATATCTTTGAAGACAACAGAAAACTACAAAAGGATCAGAAAAGTTCTCCATAATGTGTACGTTTTGAAGCTGTCCTTGCTTACTTGACATTATACCTCTGGAATTTCACTGAGAAATAGTGTGGATGTGACCATGCTTGCCAGTGGGCTTAAATCTAACTAGAAAATGAGACCACTATGTTGGTGAAATACATAATCACATGAAAATTGACTAATGGCATTTCCATTTTTTAGAAGTTCATTTGTAGTGATATGCTTCCAGTTATAAATGAAATTCCTTTTTTACTACAGGTCTGTTGCATTGATTTGCATAGCCGTGTTAATGCCTGTTCTTGCATTCCTTGGATATGGTAAGCAGTTGTCTCTCAATCTACACACTACATGCCCCCACTATGGCTGTGTTACCACTCACTTCTGAGCTCGCTTGTTCCTCTCTTATGCAGTGCTGGAGCTATACGGACCAAAATTTACAGTCTACATGTAAGCTTTCTGATCTATTTACCGAGTATTATGTATTGAATTGGGTATGCTTTGCAGTAATTTTGACACCTTTCTACTTGAACATACAGATTTGCTACCATATGCTGGAACATAGTGGCAGCTCTCTTCATTCTTATCGGGATTCTTTTGATAGTTAGCAGGTATTGTTTACCTTACATACTATCTTTCAAGTTATGTGATGAATTATGTTAGGAGTGGGCGAGTGGTAAAACTTCACTTCATGCTAGGCTGCTAACCACCATCCCCTTGTTGAATCTCAATTTTTTTGGATATCCAACCATGAAAGCAAATCTAAATATCTATATAGGACTCATGTATGGGCAAGAAACTTCTTTGCCCATTAATACATCCTCTGTTATTGATGTTAGTAATTAGCATCAATTGCTTTCCCTGCCGAACTAGCAAGCAGTTCTGTTGTTCCAAAGAGGATGCAGCCCATTTGTGATTTGTCTAGTGTTAATATATTATAATGCTTTTTTTATTTTGAAATCATAATTTTGTTGTTGTTGCAGTGCTTCAAAGGATACATGCCAGGCAATGGACGAATGGGCAGACCATCCTCGAGCAGAAACTGCTCTCAGCAACATCCTTCCATGCGTGGACGCGAGTACAACCAACCGAACCTTGTACCAGAGTAAACAAGTCGTGGTGCAGCTCGTGAAGTTGGTCAACAGGGCTATATCCGCTCTTTCGAACCGAAAAGAGCGCCATCTGCATCCTGGGCAGCTCATGCCTTACCTGTGTTCTCCCTACGATGATAACCTCAACGATCGGCAGTGCTTGTCCAAGGAGGTGACATTTGACAATGCAACGACAGTAAGTGTTGTTATTCCTCCGCTACTTATTCAAGATCCTGTTGGCATCAACTGATTTGATTCCATGCACAATCTTCTATGATTGTTGTTGATCTGGTTCACTTCCATTTTTATTTGGCTGCACTACTGAAATGGAGTATTCCGAATGGATCTTCTTACAATTGAACAATCTTTACTGCCTTTCAGGCATGGCAGGACTACACGTGCAATGCTCCCGACGCGGACGTGTGCTCTGGCCCGAGCACCGTGACGCCGGAGATCTACAGCCAGCTCGTCACGGCCGCGAACGCGAGCTACGCGCTGCACCACTACGCGCCGCCTATGCTCAACTTCCAGGACTGCAAGTTTGTGCGCGACACGTTCAGCTCCATCGCCTCGCAGTACTGCCCGCCCCTGGAGCGCGACCTCAGCCTCGTCTCCGCGGGGCTGGCGCTCCTCGCGTCCGGCCTCGTCCTCGGCCTTCTCCTGACGCTCTTTGCGGACCGCCCCCGAAGAAGGGAGGAGGTGTCCGAGCAGACGTCGGGGTTCAGAGTCACACCCGTAGACTGCTCCCCGTGACTGACAGACAGACAGGGGATGCATGAGTACATTTTTTACTTCTGTTGTTATCGTAAAATTAGTAAAGTTCCGTGGTTACTGGAATCCGTATAGTATAAGTTTCAGGACTAGTTAGGGAAGGGAAGAAGGCCTGAGCACCACCGGGGTGACGAGAGGAGATGAAACCCACCCCCATTTTGCAGCGAAGAGTTTGGTGCATTGTGTGCTTCCTTCCATGGGTATGATGTAAGTGTATGATATGCTTCAGGAAATAGTTCGTGAAAATGATGATGATCAGATCAGGTTCGGGGTCGAAGACCCATTTTATGCTATGAATGAAATTTGCTCTGAATACCAAATTGCATTGCTCGGTAAGATCCAGCAGATGCATGATTTATTTATCTGGATGACTGGAAGATGCGTTGTGAAGGGTGCGTGCATTCGTCTGAGCACTGTCTGATGGAACATCGACAGTCGACAGACAGTCAACAGGAAAATAGGTGAATGATGCAGCTGCTGGTGACTTAGTGAGGATACGGCGCAGTGTTAGTACTCCCTCCGTCCAGAAATACTCCCTCCGTAAACTAATATAAGAGCGTTTAGAATACTAAAGTAGTGATCTAAACGCTTTTATATTAGTTTACAGAGGGAGTACTTGTTATCAAAATGGATAAAACGGGATGTATCTAGATGTATTTTAGTTCTAGATACATATCCTTTTGTCCATTTTGATGACAAGTATTTCCGGATGGAGGGAGTACTCTAGAACTGATCATGCGAAATTCATGGAGAAGCTGAGGAGGAGGATCATGAACGTCACAGACCAACACATTTTTCTTTGTTCAGCTGGGCACGACGAGATCATCTATCGATTTTTTAGAGCATCTACAGCCGGGAGCTCCTACCTGGCGTCCACAGCCGATTTTACTGGGCCGAAGCCCATTAATACTCGATCGCTAGCCTGTTCTCTCTGCTCTCTTCGCCCCTGTTTGGCTAAAAAAAAATCAGTTCCTTCGTTTTTCTTCTTATTCTGGACTGGTCTATGTTTCAGAATAAAAACAAAAATTCCACGGATATGATTAAGTTAAATATATTTGAAAAAAGTTCATGAATTTTAAAAAGGTTCACGGATTTAATGGGGTTCATGGGTTTGAAATAAGCTTTCAAGATTTGGAATAAAGTTCACAAATTTGAGAAAAAATCATCCATTTGAAAAAAGTTCATCGATTTTGTTCATCATATTTGGAATAAGTTAATCAATTTGAAAATTTTCATCGAATTGGAAAAACAGACTCGTCAATTCAAAAAAGTTAATCGGTTTTGTTCATCAATTTTTTTTAAAAATAATCGAATTTGAGAAAATTTCATCAATTCGAAAAAGTTCATCCAATTTAAAAAAAGTTCATCAATTTAAAAAAAACTCATAAATTCAGAAAAAGTTCATTGATTTTTTGAAAAATTCAC
The DNA here is from genome assembly GCA_902687465.1 of Secale cereale. NCBI lineage: Eukaryota > Viridiplantae > Streptophyta > Magnoliopsida > Poales > Poaceae > Secale > Secale cereale. The sequence goes on from LR738711.1 coordinate 12,361,987, forward strand.
TAGTGCGTTAGCCAAAACTGATTTTCTTTCTTGCGGAGTTGAGAAAAGTTCAATGAAAAATGAAAAGTCCACGCGTTTAAGGAAAAATAAAATAAAAAAGGAGTACTCTCTCTAGATTCATCCTTTTTTTTCGCGAATGCGCAAAGTTTGTGTATCTTTTCACTGATAGAAGGAGAGTTAGAGCATGTGATTACAAAGATAAATTCATTTAAGTGACAGCGACAGGCAATATAGATAGACGGGAGTAGTATGTTTCATTTGCATGCATGGTTCCGCCTGAAGCATGCAGCGAGAGTGTGAGCTAGACGGCTAGACTAAACAGTTCATTTAATTAGTCTCCGGGGTTCACCAATTAAACCCGACTCTAGCCAAAGTACGTACGAAGCTGACATGTGCAACAAACAGTTGATAATATTAGGGCATGGCCAATGCGTCGCCCCAACCAGGTGCCCCGCAGGCCAGCTAGGTTCGGGTGTCAGGGGTGGCTGCCTCGCAGAGTACTAGTGTAGCTTGCAGAAGAGGCGGGTGCTTCCCGGAAAAAAGCTAGGGAAAAGGTAAAAAGGTTGGGATTAGCAGCAGGACATTGTTTATCTCCTGGTAGATGCGTACGTGAATGAGCAGGAGAAAGTAGAATAGATGGGAAAAGTAAGAGAGAGGGAGAAACATGGGACCCACAGGTAACTGATGCTTCTGTTGGGTGAGGGTTGCATCAAACGATGGCTTCACGCATACGAGCCTACATGGAGGGCATGAGACCACCGTCTAGGGATGCTTCCATTGTTCATGCCCTTAATGGGCCTCCTTTTGGGCCATCTCCATTGACCAAATCTGTAGATAAATGATTATGGTTTTGTTACACTCCAGACCGAAGCCTCTAGTAGTGTAGGGAGAGTTGGTGATGGAGTTGACAAGTCGGGCACCTTTTGCCTTGGCTTGGCCTTTTTCACTGTTTTGATCTTCTCAACAAACCTTAGTACAAAATAAACTTCTTCAAAAACTATTTCACGATCTAACCACAAGCCGTTACTCTCTGGGGTTAGAAACGCCAAACTAGCCCTGGTTGCTCCCCTTCATAAATATGTGGCAAAGTTGAACTAGCTAGTTGCAACGCGGAGTAAATTGCAAAAAACCATCATAATTAGGGACCCTAATTAAAAAAAGCCGCCAACATTTAGTTTTTTTTTTCTTCAAAAAACCACCGAAATTGCGGCGACAATTTTCGAAAAACGCTGATTAAGTGATTAGAGCAGTTTCAGTGAAAACATGGGGGCCGCAAGTAACTGATGGCGTGGCGAGAAAAGTCCACAACGTTTCCATGGACTGTTAAATTGATATAGGCCCACTTGTCAGCATCTCCTGTCTCTCTCCACCCCTTCTCTGGCATTCTGTCGAATAGTTCACGAGCTCCTCGAAGATCTCGATGCCGGCAACGTGGCTCACCCATGGGCCATGGCAGCTACGATGGTTGATGATGCAGACCGGCGATGTCTTTGCGGACCGCCCTCGGCCTTCTCCTGATGCTCTTTGCGGACCGCCCCCGAAGAAGGGAGGAGGTGTCCGAGCAGACGTCGGGGTTCAGAGTCACACCTGTAGACTGCTCCCCGTGACTGACTGACAGACAAGGGATGCATGAGTACATTTTTTTTACTACTGTTGTTATCGTGAAATTAGTAAAGCTCCGTGGTTACTGAAATCAGTATAGCATAAGTTTCAGGACTAGTTAGGGAAGGGAAGAAGGCCTGAGCACCACCGGGGTGACGAGAGGAGATGAAACCCACCCTCATTTTGCAGCGAAGAGTTTGGTGCATTGTGTGCTTCCTTCCATGATGGGTATGATGTAAGTGTATGATATGCTTCAGGAAATAGTTCGTGAAAACGATGATCAGATCAGTTGGGGTCAAAGACCCATTTATGCTATGAATGAAATTTGCTCTGAATACCAAATTGCATTGCTCGGTAAGATCCAGCAGATGCATGATTTATTTATCTGGATGATTGGAAGATGCGTTGTGAAGAGTGCGTGCGTTTTTGTACTGGGTTCTTGTACTATGGATTTCTTTCAGAACTCACATCTCTGTGCCACATTGTATTACGGTTGCTGCTAGCTTTCGTCTGAGCACTGTCTGATGGAACATCAACAGTCGACAGACGGTCAACAGGAAAATAGGCGAAATGATGCAGCTGCTGGTGACTTAGTGAGGATACGGTGCAGTGTTAGTTAGTACTCTAGAACTGATCCTACCTGGCGCCCACAGCCGATTTTACTGGGCGGAAGCCCATTAATACTCGATCTCTAGCCTGTTCTCTCTGCTTGCTCGCTCTTCGCTTTTGTTTGGCTAAAAATCAGTTCGCTCGTTTTTCTTCTTCTTCTGGACTGGTCTTTGTTTCAGAATAAAAGCAAAAATTTCACGGATTTGATTAAGTTAAATAGATTTTAAAAAAGTTCATGAATTTTAAAAAGGTTCACGGATTTAATGGCGTTCATGGGTTTGAAAAAACCTTCCAAGATTTGGGAAAAAGTTCACAAATTTGAGAAAAAATCATCCATTTGAAAAAAGTTCAAGGGTTTGGAAAAAAGTTCATCAATTTTGTTCATCAAATCTGAAAAAAGTTCATAGAATTTGAGAAAATTTCATCAATTTTAAAAGTTAATCGAATTTGGAAAAAAGACTTATCGATTCAAAAAAGTTAATCGGTTTTGTTCACCAAATTTGAGAAAATTTCATCAATTCGAAAAAGTTCATCGAATTTGAAAATAAATCATCGACTTAAAGAACCTCATCAATTCAAAAAAAAACAAGTATTACCACAAAATGAAAAAAAAATATGGGTTAATGATTGGCATTTTTAAAAATAGGGTAAGTAGTGTTAGAATAAGCGTTTTAGCTGGTAAAATGTCATTTAGTCATTTCCATAAATAACGAGGAAATTTCTTGAGTGTTTATAATTATGGCAATAACAATTAACAAGGGAATTTATGGCAGGCCTACAATTCTTATGACACTAGTTTCCATTCGTTATGTTCTATTACTTTTTTTGTTTCTATTTTAAAATAATCTAAATACATATGGTTTACAAATTAATTGATAAATTAGTGTAAGAATATTAACTGCCTAATGATTTTTTAGTGCAATGTAAAAAATATTGCCCATATTTTTAAAATAAGAACACCAATTACAAACAATGTACACGTTGCCAAAAATAGTCGTGGAATTTCATAAAAATATTAAATAAGGTAAACTGATATTCTCATATTTGGAATTTTTAACTGTTTATTTTTTTTTGAAATTTTCAAAAAACTTTCACGTTTTAAAACATATGTCCATGACACTTTACAAAAATATAATAAAATTTAACAACTTTTTTCAAGTACAAGAAAATGGTTTGTACCAGTCAATAAAAGCTCGTGACATTTAAAAAAAGATTCACTGGTTTGGAAAACAAGTTCATGACATTTTTTTAAATATATATATATATATAATATTTTTATTATAATTAAAACCTTTCATACCATTAAAAAATTATCATGTATTTGGAAGAAGATTTCGAAAAATGTAGTTGAATTATTTTGATCATGCATTTGAAAAAAGTTCAACATGTATCGAGAAAATGTCCCCGTGTACGATATGTTTTGAATAATAATAATACATATATAATAAAAAAGAAGAACGAAAAAAAGAGATAAAAGGACGCAAGAAAAGTTCCAGAATTGGGCAATACAGATCTATAGAACCTTACCAAAACCGTTTCAAAGGGTCGTCCCACTAAGACGTGCAGGCTATAGCTCGCATGTAGCACCTTGCCGGCTCACAAGGAGCGGGGCTTTGTCTTGCGTCACACGATACCAAGCTATGTCTCGCTGAAGCACCACGCTAATGGGCCGGCACAGTGTGCGGGAGGCCACTGCCTTGTTTTTCTTTATTTCTTTTCATGATTTATGTTTTTCTTTGCAGATATCTTTTCTTACTTTTGTTTACACTTAAAAAAATCTAAAAAAAATATATTTCAAAAATATAATTTATATAATGTTTTGAAAAATGTTAATCACATATTTCCAAAATGTTAAATGTGTATAGAAAAATGTTGACCATGTATACAACACAATGTGTGAGAAACAAATTTAACAATGTATTTAAAAAATGTGAATCACGTATTTAAAAATAGTATTTAACTAGTATTTAAAAAATTGTTAATCAAGCATTTGAAATAAGTTCAATGTGTACAATTGTGCTTTAAAAATTGACAACACTATTTGACCATGTACGCCAAAAATAAAAATAGAAAAACAATGAGAACTGAGAGAAAGAACTCGATGAAAAACGCTAAAGAAACAAACAAAACCAAAGAAAAGAAAAGGAAAAAGTCTAATGAAAACTGTTAAAATACAAAGAAACCCGATGTACAAACAGAAACAAAAAAGCAGTGAAAAACCAGAAAGAAACAAAGGAAATGGAAGAAAAAAAAAAGACCCGATAAAAAGAGACTAAAGAAACAATAAAAACCTGTGAAAGAAATATGGAAGAAAAAACCCTGAAAAGAACCAGTGGAGAAAACTAGCTCTCTTACCACGTACTCCCTCTATAATAGTGATTCAAATGCTCTTATATTTCTTTACGGAGGGAGTACATAATAGTAGCTTAGTTGCTAGCAGCTATGCGCAAACTCTAGGAGACCTGGGGTCGATCCCTAATGCTACCTTTTTCCTATTTTCTCTATTTTATGTGTTCTCTAATGGGCCGACATGTGAGTGTGAACGTTCAGCGAGAGCTTGTTCCATCTCGCGTGAAGCGAGATATAGCTTTCGTGACCCACAAGGAAGATTCCTTCAGGAGGCATACTTTGACTTGGCCATGGTTTTTCTATTTTCTCTCTTTTATGTGTTCTCTAATGGGCTGGCCTATTAATGTGAACGCTTCAACGAGAGCTTGTTCCATCTCGCGTAAAGCAAGATATAGCTTTTGCGGCCCACAAGGAGGGTTCCTTCAGGAGGCATACTCTGACTGGGCCATGGTTGGGTTAAACTGTTGTGGGCCATCTTAAATCATACACCCATGTAAAAGATGTCTACCAGGTTCAGTGAAAACCCATATTTATTTGGAGGTAATATTTGTAAGACTTTTGCTATACAAGAATAGTTTTCATTGTAGGATTAAAACATATAGTTTTTTCTATGGTCTATTTTCCAGGTAATTTCAAATATAAAATTACATTGATCCTGACCTGATGATTTTTTTGCATGGCAGCTATGAGATGCATTTAATTATTCATGAAAGTGCATGTGTTTTTCTGTGGAGAAGCTAAACTACTTCTGATAGATACTAGCAGGCGGAAGGTGCGGCGGCACGCCGCGCCCAAGTATGAGCCGTTATTGCCTAAATTGTAGCTTAATTTGTTGGTTGTTCGTGTTTATTTTCTGTTGTTAAGTTTTACTAAGTAGCGCGAGAAGATTACAAACTCTTGGAAAGAGTACAAATAGTTGGGTCGATTACAGAATTTGGTGACATATATACAAAGATGAACGGCGGAGTACACGAACATTGGACTAAAAGGTTATATACAGTTCAAGAAGTGAAAATAACCAAATTCTCTAGGTTGATAGCTGTCGGCACATACTATCCTCCTGCGATTGCTTCCTTCCCCTTAGAGCAACTCTAGCAGACCCCGCATCCCGCCGACCCGCAAAACGCGTTTGCAGTTCGCGCAAAATCGCTTTTGCGGGCCGGCGCGGGCTGGCACAGATGCAGACCCCGCATAATGGACCCGTAAAAAGCATATTCACGGAATATGCTTTTTTACGGGTCGGTTCTGCGGGTTCTGATCTGGCGCAGCTTCTCCCGACCCGCAAAACATAGATTTGCAACTTAAATTGATCTAGCATAATGCTTTTCTTTGCTTTTGCAACAACATTAGATACAAAAGATATCACCAAATCTTGGCTGGAATAGCAACCAAAGAAAACAAGAACCACAAGTATGCATTTCAGAAGATTTCCAACTTCCATAACTGCTCCCACTAGTTGAAGCAATATCTTCTCCATGCACTCATTGTTGATCTGCGGATTCTTGATCTTGCTTTCATCATTCTTCATTTTTGGTTTCAAAGATGTAGACGTTGCTTCCCCTCTAGTTGCACATGCCGCCGCATCATTGCTTTCGATTGTACTAAGGAGTGCACTAACATCTATTAAGTTTCTTTCTATCAACAAATCAATGTATTGGCCTTCCCAATACCAAAATGAGCATCCATCGCCCTACACAAAACATTGAGCAAGCTCGAAGTGAGCTACCGCAATTGAACTAAAGAATGAGCTATGAAACGAGCTACTGCAAGTGCACGTACCCCACCGTTTTTGCATTTGTAGAACACCCATCCGGGGTGCTTCGGCGTGCCCGAAGTGAGTCACAACACTTGCCGCGGGCAGTCGTCGCACTCTATGAGCGGCATCGGCAGGCTACAAAGACGCTGCGCGAGCGCCGAGCCCGGTGGACGGCCGAACGAGTCCATGCGCGCAAACCTTCGGCGGCGGCGGGCGGACGAACCAGTGCCTGCATGCGGCGATGCGCCCTTGCCTGCGCTGCGGGAGAGGCTCCCCGACCACTCCATCGCCTGGGGCAGCAACCGGCAGCGGCCGGAAAAGGCAAATCCGGCGGCCCGCGATGAAGAGCCGCAGATCTGCAAATCCGGCGGCCCACCGACGTAGGAGGGAAGGGAGGGGAGGCCTCGTGCGCGTGGCGGCCTTCCGGCGTGCTCTTGCCGGCTGCTGTCGCCGGAATCTTGGGCGGCGGCCGGCGGCGGCGCGCGGGGGAGAGGAGAGGTGGTTGGTGGGAGAAAGCGCGGGATGAAATGTCCCCCACCAACTGCTTCCGCTTATATGCAGGGCACCGCAGCCGTGAGGCCGAAACCCGCGTTTTCCCGGGTTGGGGTCGGGATTTTGCCGCGCCCCCTAAAATTTTCTGTGGGCCGGGGCGGGATGCAGGGTCTAATCGGGCTGGATTTTCCGCCCCAACCTGCATTTTGGCGGTTATTTTGCGGATCGGGGCGGGATGCGGGGTCTGCTAGAGTTGCTCTTATACACTTTGCTCATGATGCCGAAAGCGGGAAACTATTATAGATGCCAATAAACTGAATGTTATCTATCGTTCATTCCCCTTTTATAATGCATCGTTAACACAATGAAATGTGAATTCCATCATCTTAGCATACTATAGATACATTTGATTTGTTCTGTAAAAGCAAATAGAATTACTCAGTATAGTTAAAAAAAGGGAGACCTGAAGGCTTTGAATATACAGAAGATAATGCAAAAAGCAATTCACTAACATCAACTAAAGCAGGCATGCCAAGTATTTCCCATATTTTCAGCATTCACTTGATATGGCGATCGGGTAACACGGTATCAATTAGTAGAACATTATCTGCTCCTTTGGACCGTGCATTTTAAAGCTGCCAAGCATTGATGATGAATTCTTTGTACAGAAGAGGACACTATGTTCAAAGCAACATATCATGGACCTTCCTTTCATTTGAAATTCCGCATTGAGAAGATAAGATCATGAGCCTTTCATGCATATGAATTATAACATATAGCCAAGTATACAGTACCTTTACTACACTGCGTGTAGCCTTAAGTAAAGTGGCAAAAACCGCAAGTGGCAAAGTACCTTTACATTGAACAACTGCTCTCCGTTATTTAGTACTTCCTCTGTAAACTAATATAAGAGCGTTTAGAACACTAAAATAGTGATCTAAATGCTCTTATATTGGTTTACGGAGGGAGTAGAGTGTAAAAAAAAAGAACCTTGCACGAATCACTCTGTTACTCTTAGACACACATGGGTCTAAGAGTAACATAAGAATCATCTAAAAGAAGAGTAACGTTAGAATCACTATGTTGCTTCTTTCCACATGTAGTCCATTGCACGAATCACTCTGGTACTGGAAGAAAAATAAATGAGTCGGACCTTCGATGAATCAAACAATTGTTAGGACATTCAGACTGGAATTCAAAGCACAGCTATTCAGCTAAACGCAAAAATGGGAAGTTATGAAACCATATAGAATCTGAATTGAGATAAACACAAAAAGTAATAAGGGCTAGCTTATGAACTGAAAGCTTCCTGTAACAGCACAGAAGTATTAGCAAACATGACAACATGCGAGATAAGATCAGTCTAGTTTGTGAAAAAAAATCAAGGCAATTTGTAATAATCAAATCATATAGAACATGTGCGTCATTGGCCACCACTTACTGCCATGTGATGCTGCTGCTGCACATCCTCTCGTGATCTCATCCTTGTTGTATAGCTGACATCCCTTGTGCAGTTCACATGCTGACAATTTGTAATCCTTTTTCTCATTGTCACATATGTCGCTTCACTTTCATCTGTCCATGTGGTCAACAAATCCCACGCAAGTAAACCAAGAAAACCTTAATGTAACACCTTCAGGAAAAGAAAAACTTCAAACTTTGGAGATGTGACCGTGGTGTGCCTATCTGCATCAGGTTGGCGTTGGCATGCACCTGGACCGGCAAGCGAACCATGGAGCATGGTGTATGTCTGGCCGGAAAGGAGGTGCTCGATCTGATTTGTACTAAATTTGTAGAAAATTGAACATGAGTAGACCCAATCATTCAATGGGCAGCAGGAATGGCTCGGGCATAGATTGGATTTTACCTTGGCAACGACGTGGATTTGAACGGGTCGCCTCTCATTTGATGTTCTACGTTTAGATATAGTAGCAAACAACGGACTTAGCAACGCACCTACAGCGCCGGAGATGATCAACGCCGTCTCTTCCAGCTTCCTTGAACTTGGCGCCGGAACACTCCAGGCCGATGGCGGCGAGCCGCGACACCCACGGCCGGTCCCTGCAGTCTCGCGTGTCGCTCTCCATCGGAATAGGCACTCCAACCATCTCTTCTCAAGCACCAACCGGCGGCGGGTTGCAGAGGAAACGCGGCGGTCCACGCCACGGGAGAGGCGGGGCTGGATGCCCATGAGGCTGGTCACAATGGGCAGGAACATAAGTAGTAACATACACACTTATCTAGACTATGTTACTATCTCCACAGTGGGTAGGAGCATGTAGGTAGTGTCATGCAACGATGCATTTATTAGCTTATAGACTCATTGTTTCTTGAAGTGTGTGATGTTCCGGTAACTTAGCTAGTTACCACAAGCACCTCACTCTTCATTAAATATGTGCCACACAAGTAACGTTGTATTGAAATATGTGATGTTACTCGTAAGTTTCACCCCATTGGGATCAGCCTGAGGCCATGACCGTCTCGCCTCGTGGTCGGCTTTGATTTGGGTGAGTCTCACCTACTCCATCGATGTCCATGACTCCAGCGGCTCCGCCTATGTGGCTGGGAGATCGCGAGATGGGTGTGGGATGGAAGCGCAGCTAGGGAGAGGAACGTCAATGGTGGCCGCCGGCGAAGGGTGGTGGCGAAGGGTGGGCGATGGATGTTATTGTTCCCCCCTTCGTTTGTGCCATCTTTGTCTCTCTTTCTCTCCAAGAACGCACAAGGGGAGGACCCCGCAATTGGCGGTGGATAAGGGCCCACTGGAGATATTTCAATGACCTTAAGCGGAAAATCAAAGCTTAGGCAGTAAGAAAAATCAAAAAATAAAAAGAAGAGAAACCCACGTGTCAACCAGGAGAGAGGCCTCACTTAGCACTGGAAACGCACCGGATGGCTCCCTGCTTAGTAGCTTTAATTCTTGTATATATTCACGTGTTTTTAGTTCTTCTAGGACTCCACATGCCACATCATCCAAATCTTAATATTCTCATTCAGGCATTTTTAGCAATACGCAAACCAAAGAGTTCCTTAAACTGTGTATCTTAATAAATGAAGAGGACATATGAAATTCCATGAAAATGTGTCCGCTAGAATTGAAAGACCCCCTGGGCTTTGCATATACTTGTGGGAAATTATGTTTCTCGGGGATTTGCTCGTAGAACTTGGGGCGACTGCTAGGCGTCAGCCGGCTGATTTCAGGGAGAAATCAACCGGCTCGCCAGCCGTTCGATTCAGTCGCACACAACCGTTTGATTAGTCAAACCTAGAGCAGGTTGTTCTCACGTAACCCAACCTGTGCCTCGCTGGTTCGTTTTCTTCCTCGTCCCGCCCCCTCTGACGAGCTCCAGCAAGAGGCCATGATGGCCTGCAGCGTTGCGACTTTCCTTGCAGCGATGACCCTCTCGCTCGCCGGAGTCGCCCCTCCT
>LR738711.1:12372349-12395491 GCA_902687465.1 Secale cereale
CCCACGGCGGACTCGTCTACCCAGCCCCTCTGCTGCAGTGCAGCCTCGCCGTCGGGTCATGGCAGCTCGACTACAAGTGAGCACCTCTTCAACGCAGCTCCGCTGTTGACATCACAACAACTCGTGGCTCTCTCGTGCTCAGCCGTCGGCGTGCAGCAGCTCCGCCATAGCATAGCCTGCTGCAACGAATCTCTGCCGCGGGCCATGGGAGCAGTTCATAGCTCTCTCCTGCTTCAATGAAGCTCCGACGTCGGCTTGCAGCAGTTTCGCCGTAGAATCGCCTGCTGCAACGCAGCTTTGCCGCCGGCCATGGCTGCTGCTCGGAGCCTCTCCCTGCTGCAACGCAGCTCCACCATCAGAGGGGCATCAACGCAGTCGTGCATCGCCTGCTGCAATGCAGCTTTGCCGCCGGCCATGGATGCTTCTCGGAGCCTCTCCTTGCTGCAACGCATCTCCGCCGTCAGAGAGGCATCAACGCAGTCATGCATCGCCTGCTGCACTGCAGCTCCGCCCGCGGCCATGGCAGCAGCATCTGCCCAACCTAGCCTACAACAGCGCAAGGTGAGCGAAAACTAGAGATGAGTGGAGCGTCGTTCCCCCGGGAAGCCGGCTTGCGGCAAACGATGAGAAAGAGGTTGGTGGTGGCAGCAGCAAGATGTGGAGAGAGGGGAGAAGGCAAAGACGACAGAAAAATATCTGGAAGTTCGCCAGGGGATAAAGTTGGATGAGGATGAGCGGTTGGTGGCCCACATCACCACGCGTCAAGCGTTTGAGGCGACTTACTAGCCGAGAAATCAGTCGGTCAAAACAAAGCGTTTTCCTAGAACTTGTGTGGTCTACAGGGGTTGAAACCAGTTCTTTACTCCAAATGTCCTCCTTGGCATATGATCCGAAACAAATATTTTCTTTCTTTCTGTTGTACCTCATAATTTTTGGTGTGTTTCTTTGTTTCTATAACAACAGTGACATCCACCTAGTCTTTCAAAAAATTTCTTAGATTCGGTTGAACAATTTTATATCTACAATTCACATTTTTTTAATTATATGTGCCAATATGCCATGATATCTAAATCTAAGCATCATATGGATTTGCATGATTCTAAATGAGTAGAAATAGGAAATAGAAGTAGATGTGGATAAAACCAGAGAACTAGAAAACACATATTTTTTTTATAAACTTGAGTGTTTAAGTCACGGGAATATGAAAACCACAATGTTCTTAATAAAAACTCTGATTATGATTTTATTGCGCTACCAATCAGATTTGTCTCATTCTTCTTGCGTTGGATTTCAAGTGTAATGTAGAATTTTATTGCGCTACGAATCATATTTTTTATAAACTTGAGTGTTTAAGTCACGGGACAAAAGTGCTGAGTAAATAGGCAATTTTCCGATTAATTTAATCCATGAATTAACTACTAGCATGGCATTGACACAAATAATAGCATACTGATATTCAATCATGTGAGCACATACTACGCTAATTGTAGACAGATCTACGTATAACGCTAGCATGCCTAAAATAGAAAACAGTAGGAGCGGGATAAACGAGTTATACCCTCCAGTAGGCCATGCAGAGGCCGCGGCGGCGGTGACGGCAGCAGCGTCCTCAGCTGCCTTCTTGTCGGCTTCGATCTTCTCGGCGGCGGCACGTTCGGCGTCGGTGGCCATGACGATGACGAGGGCGACGGAGACGTAGAGGAAGTAGACGAACGGCGAGGAGTCGCGTAGTCGCTTCCCAAAAACCTATTCGCCACTCTCTCGTACAGGATCCAGAGAGGCGAGGCTTCGGAGACCTGCTCTCCCGTCGACCGTGTACGCGGCGGACGGGATGGAGTCACCGGCGGCAGCAACAGCAAAGGGACGACGGCGGGCGTGGAGGCAGATGCGTTCTATTATGCGACGGCTAGGGTTGGCAGCGCCCCACATATATATGTGCGGCCGCGCGTGGAGAAACGTGGGCCGAACCCACGTCCAAGTCGGTAGCCCACGATCCGACGTCTCAGATCGTGGCCCTACCTGTCAAAGACTCTCCGTTCCTGACCGGCAAAAAGAAGCGCATAGGAGTGAGCTCGGCTCAATCCCGCAACCCGCGGCGCGGCGCGGCGCGTCGTGACGAGGCGTGGCGTGGCGAGGCGAGCGGAGGAGGAGGAGGAGTGCGCGAGGACCTCATCTCTTCTCAAGCTTCAATAGCATGAGGGAGAGAATCCCTTATAAACCACTCCTACTCTCCTTCCACTTCCGGGGTGGGACTAAAATTCCCACCACTTTTTCATGCCACCTACATGGGCCCTTAGAGATCAAATCTGAAATTGTCATATGGGCTCTAGGCCCATCTCAGATTTCAACAATCCCCCACCAGATCTCGAGGGCCCATTGTGTCCTCTGTTCCAATTACTGTTTCGATATACCAGTGTTTCAGCGAAGACCTGTTAAGGTTGAGCTTCACCTAGAGCAAATAGCTACACTCCTTTACAACTGAACAATGGACTATGCCTTGAATTGTCAGTTTGGCGTAAAGAAGTTTCACCACATGTCTTACTGATACTAGGCTGCCGAAGGCTGACCCCTCGGGTGGAGCATATAAGTCACACTCCTGGCCTGTTCATGAGCTTACTAGAGATCACCCCAATCTCATAGACTGTGACCAGCAGTCGGGCTCATATAGGTGTGTTCCTCCAAAGATCGCTCTGTAGGATAGCATCTTGCTTATACATATAAGCCTTGGAACACATTAAGACAGTAGTCATCCTCCCATACAGTATTGAGAGTATTGCATCTCCAGCGGAGTGGGTTAGTATAGTTACTCTCCTCAGTTCACCACTGGCTTGTTTTCCCAGGTCCTACTTCACGGGATCTCCGATCACATAGGTTGGGTTACCACCATGGCAACTCATGTGGGTCTCATACCCATCTCCCTCGATGCATTATCTATCACAACACGTGATAGCCCTTTTGTAAAGGGATCTGCCAGATTCTTAGCCGTATGGACATATTCCAACGCTATCACTCCGTAGTTTCTCAATTTTCTGACAGCTTTTAATCTCATTCTTATGTGTTTGTTGGACTTCATGTTGTCCTTTGAACTCTTCACCTTGGTGATGACGGTCTGATTGTCACAGTTCATAAGGATAGCCGGAACCGGTTTATCAACCAATGGCAAGTCCATCAAAAGATCTCGAAGCCATCCCGCTTCGACACCAGATGTGTCTAATACTGTTAATTCTGCTTCCATTGTCGATCTCGTTAAGATCGTTTGCTTGCAAGACTTCCAGGAAACAGCGCCACCTCCAAGAGTAAACATATACCCAGTTGTGGCCTTCATCTCATCAGCATCAGAGATCCAATTCGCATCACTATACCCTTCAAGTACCGACGGGTATCCGGTATAGTGAAGTCCATAGTTCATAGTACCCTTCAGATAACGCATAACTCTTTCAACAGCATGCCAATGTACATCACCCGGTTTTGATACAAACCGACTCAGTTTGCTCACAGCAAAAGCGATGTCAGGCCTCGTAGCGCTAGCTAGGTACATCAGTGAACCAATGATTTGAGAGTATCTCAATTGATCTATAGCCGTGCCTTTGGATTTTCGAATCAACACGCTAGGATCATATGGTGTTTGAGATGGTGTGCAGTCCGAGTATCCAAAACGACTCAACACCTTCTCAACATAATGGGATTGCAAAAGTGTAATCCCACCCTCATTATCTCTCAGTAGCTTGATGTTCAAGATAACATCAGCCACACCAAGGTCTTTCATCTCAAAGTTCTGAGATAGAAATGACTTGACCTCCTCAATTACTTTGAGGTTGGTTCCGAATATCAGTATGTCATCAACATACAAGCACAATATAACTCCTTCGCCCCCACCATGGCGATAGTATACACATTTGTCAGCTTAATTAACAACGAAGCCAACAGATGTCAGTGTTGTATTAAACTTATCATGCCATTGCTTAGGTGCTTGTTTCATGCCATATAAAGATTTTATAAACCTACACACTTTTCCTTCCTGACCATCTATCACAAAGCCATCTGGCTGTTGCATGTAGATTTCCTCGTTTAGCTCTCCATTCAGGAAAGCTGTCTTAACATCCATCTGGTGGACGAGAAGACCATGCGAGGCCGCCAACGAGAGTAATACTCGAATGGTGGTCAGTCTGGCCACAGGTGAATAAGTATCAAAGAAATCTTCCTCTTCCTTTTGGTCATAGCCCTTGGCCACAAGCCTAGCTTTGTACTTTTCAATCGTACCATCGGGCCTAAGCTTCTTTTTGAACACCCACTTACATCCCAATGGTTTGCAACCATAGGGACGCTCAGTAATCTCCCATGTCCCGTTAGCCATGATGGAATCCATCTCGCTACGGACCGCTTCCTTCCAGTAGTCAGATTCTGGAGAGGCATACGCTTCTGAAATAGAAGTGGGAGTATCATCCATGAGGTACACGAAGAAATCATCACCAAAGGTCTTTGCAGTCCTTTGTCTCTTTCCCCTACCAAGGGTTTCCTCGTCATCCTCCTCAGGATTTTCATCATGTGTTCGTTCATAGTATTCCATAGGAATGGCAGGCTCAGGAGTCTCCTCAGATTCCTGTCTAGAAGTGCTTTGCATATCTCTCATAGGAAATATATCCTCGAAGAATGTAGCATCCTTAGACTCCATAATTGTACCAACCTTTTGGTCAGGTACCTCAGATTTCACTACTAGAAATCTATAGCCAACACTATTCTTGCCGTAGCCCAAATTAGCGCAGTCCACGGTCTTCGGTCCAAGCTTGCGCTTTTTGGGGATCGGCACATTGACTTTCGCCAAACAACCCCAAGTACGCAAGTACGAGAGTGTCGTCCTTCTCTTCGCCCATTTCTCATAGGGAGTGATCTCATTGTCCTTTGTCGGAACTTTATTCAGGACATGACATGCCGTCAATATAGCCTCCCCCACCATGCCTTGGATAAACCCGACGTATCTAACATGGCGTTAACCAAATCAGTTAGAGTACGGTTTTTCCGCTCGGCAACCCCGTTTGACTGGGGTGAATAGGGAGGCGTCCTCTCATGAATAATGCCGTATTCCGCACAAAAGGAGTCAAACTCACTCGAGAAGTACTCTCCACCACGATCTGACCGGACTCGTTTAATTTGTTTTTCAAGTTGTTTCTCAACTTCTGCCTTATAGATTTTAAAGTAGTGTAGAGCCTCATCTTTAGTATTTAACAGATAAACAAAGCAATATCTAGTGGAATCATCTATCAATGTCATGAAGTATTTCTTTCCACCTTTAGTCAACACACCATTCATCTCACAAAGATCAGAATGTATGAGTTCTAATGGTGCCAAGTGTCTCTCCTCCGCGGCCTTGTGAGGCTTGCGAGGTTGCTTAGCTTGCACACATGAAAGGCACTTAGAACCTTTGGCTAAAGTGAAACTCGGGATTAAATCCAACTTAGCTAGCCGCGTCATAACACCGAAACTAATGTGACAAAGACGTGAATGCCAAACTTCTGATTCATTAACATTCGAATGAATATGGTTCACGACTTTATTACAAAAATCTGCGAGGGAAAGGCGGAACATTCCTCCGCTCTCATAACCTTTTCCAACAATGAGTCCATATTTCGTAACAACTAATTTATTAGACTCGAAAACCAACTTAAACCCTTCTCTACATAGAAGGGAGCCACTAACGAGGTTCTTCTTGATGGCGGGGACATGCTGCACGTTCTTCAGCTGCACGATCCTTCCCGAAGTAAACTTCAGATCAACCGTGCCAACACCATGAACAGAAGCACTCGCGCCATTCCCCATCAATACGGACCCGTGGCCTGTGACCTGGTAAGAAGTGAACAATGAAATGTCAGCACACACATGAACTCCTGCACCTGTGTCCACCCACCAATCGTTGGGCTGAAACACTGAAAAAACAGTAAATAAATTACCGTACCCAGATGCACCATTGTCATTGTTGCTCACAATCATGTTGACAGACTTGGAGTCCTGTCCTGGCTTCTTGTACTTGTTTGGGCACTTGTTGGCCCAATGTTCAGCCGAACCACAAGTAAAGCAGCCCTCATCCTTCTTGTTCTTCTTGAAGGTCTTCTTACCCTTCTTCTTAAAGTCGGCATTGTGTTGGACACCGTTCTTTCCCTTGGGCTTGTGGGAGTTGGAGTTCCTCTGGTTCACCATGTTGGCGACAGAAGTCCCCTCAACCGCTTTCCCGTTCGAGTCCTTTGCCCTTGAGTTCTGCTCAACACTCAGATGGCCAATGACATCCTCCACTGAGAATTCACGCCTCTGATGTTTCAGAGTAGTGGCAAAGTTCCTCTAGGAATTAGGGAGCTTAACGATTATGCAGCCCGCGACAAACTTGCCCGGTAACTCGCACTTCAGAAGCTCAAGCTCCTTAACGATGCATATTATCTCATGAGCCTGCTCCAGCACAGGACGGTTTTCAACCATCTTGTAATCGTGGAACTGCTCTACAATATACATCTCACTCCCAGCATCGGTGGCCCCGAATTTAGATTCGAGCGCCTCCCACAAGTCCTTGGCGACATGCACATGTAAATATGCGTCGACCAGTTTATCTCCGATCACGCTAAGAAGTGCTCCGAGAAATACGACGGTGGCCTCCCTGAACGCCTTCTCCTGTTCAGGAGCAATCGTTCCCGTGGGCACATCGGCGATCCAGAACACGTTCATAGCCGTGAGCCATAAAGTGGTCTTAGTCTGCCAACGCTTAAAATATGTACCGGTAAACTTATCCGGTTTCAGTGCAGCGGCAAAGCCACTTGTCGAAAAATTCCTACACATAATAGGTTTTTGGATTGTTGAGTAAATAGACAATTTTCCGATTAATTTAATCCACGAATTAACTACTAGCATGGCATTGACACAAATAATAGCATACTGATATTCAATCATGTGAGCACATACTACGCTAATTGTAGACAGATCTACGTATAACGCTAGCATGCCTAAAATAGAAAACAGTAGGAGCGGGATAAACGAGTTATACCCTCCAGTAGGCCATGCAGAGGCCGCGGCGGCGGTGACGGCAGCAGCGTCCTCAGCCGCCTTCTTGTCGGCTTCGATCTTCTCGGCGGCGGCACGTTCGGCGTCGGTGGCCATGACGATGACGAGGGCGACGGAGACGTAGAGGAAGTAGACGAACGGCGAGCAGTCGCGTAGTCGCTTCCCAAAAATCTATTCGCCCCTCTCCCGTACAGGATCCAGAGAGGCGAGGCTTCGGAGACCTGCTCTCCCATCGACCGTGTACGCGGCGGACGGGATGGAGTCACCGGCGGCAGCAACAGCAAAGGGACGACGGCGGGCGTGGAGGCAGATGCGTTCTATTATGCGACGGCTAGGGTTGGCAGCGCCCCACATATATATGTGCGGCCGCGCGTGGAGAAACGTATAGGAGTGAGCTCGGCTCGGCTCAATCCCACAACCCGCACATAGGAGTGAGCTCGGCAAAAAGACTCTCCGTTCCTGACCGGCAAAAAGAAGCGCATAGGAGTGAGCTCGGCTCGGCTCGCCGGCGCGTCGTGGCGAGGCGAGCGGAGGAGGAGTGCGCGAGGACCTCATCTCTTCTCAAGCTCCAATAGCATGAGGGAGAGAATCCCTTATAAACCACTCCAACTCTCCTTCCACTTCCGGGGTGGGACTAAACTTCCCACCACTTTGTCATGCCACCTACATGGGCCCTTAGAGATCAAATCTGAAATTGTCATATGGGCTCTAGGCCCATCTCAGATTTCAACAAAAAGGACAAACTTTGGCATTGTTCATTTGATCCAGTTTTTGAACTAAGTGATGAATATTCAGTGTTCTAGCTCCAACTTCTTGTTCCGTGTTCATAAGAACCTCAAAGCAAAGAAAGAAAATTAAGGCTCCTTGACTTGCAGGAATTTCACAGGATTTATAGAGTTTCGATCTTTTCGATTATGTATATTGGTTCATCTGATTTATAGGATTGACATCCTTACGATTTTCTGCATGTATTCATTTTGCATTCTGTTTGGAGGAAAAGTCCCATTCACTCAGACATTCGCTACGATAACTTTGTTTATCTTTTAATGTAAAAAACATCGTGTTTTAGCTTTATCATGTGGTGTAAGAAACTTTAAATGCAAATCACATTTTTTTATAATCCCATATTATTGTGGTTCAAGACGTGGTTCAGTGATGTGTTATTTTGATTCACGTATCTTCAGAATCTCGTGAACTAATAAAAGTGCTCCTTAAACCATAACGAGAAAGAAAAGAAGAAATCCCCCAAAACTCCACACGTGCAGTGGGATGGGAAACCCTTCCGACTTCCGAGCCACCAAACAGACGAGATAATCGACAAGTTGTGACCGAGTTGGAACACACTACAACCGCACGTACGACAAGCGGCTCCTACTACGTACTTGCGCTTTGTAACGCTCGTTGGACATGGTCTGGCTAAATAGCGCGTGGATCATCACATAAATAACGTGTAACATGCGCTTATGCACAATACACCAGAGGCGATCGAGTGGATATATGACGCAGTGCCACCAGAAGGATAGTTGCAAATGGACGTACGATTCGAAGAATAGCGGCCGGTCGATATGGACCTCTATGGTAATGTGTTATAGTATCAACAAACTCACCTTTTTGATGGAGCTACAACCCCTGAATGGATTAATTACATAACCTAAAAGAGCCTTGAGGTGAAGACATGGTTCTATGTATTATGATGACGTAGAGTGCAGGATCAACCCTTTCTAAAAAAATGTCGATGAGACGGTGTAACACCCCCTTGTATTAAGCACTGTGACATTTGTTTAATCATGCCATGTCATGTTCATTTGCAAAGCTAATCACAGTGGTTAAACAAAGCAACTCAAATTTGCCCCTGAAAATTCAAATTCAAATTCAAATGCAAAATGAGGATGTTCCAAAAATTATGGAAAAATGTTCATCATTCAGCAAATATTCCAAAATAAATGTTGTCAGTGAAAACAACATCACCATCAACTCCATTATTGGGCTAGGGCAATAATTAGTGTCATAACAGCACTATTAAATGCCTTTTCATTTTTGAAAATTTCAAAAGTGTTCCAAATTTGCCCAAACCAATTTTTGGTGGTAAAGGATATTGCAAGATAATTTTTGGACCAACTTACACTTTTTGCAAAAGTCATTTGGATGCCCTATCATTTCTTTTCCTTCTCTGTGAATTAAACAAAAGGAAAACAGAGAAGAAACCTTACCTGGCGCCCGCTTCTGGGCCGAGCCGGCCCGGCCCACCTCTCCTCCTCTGTTCCACCTGCTCCCCTCCCCGTGTCCTCGCCACCGCGGCCGCACGCGCTCGCCGCCGCGCCTCGTCGACAGCTGCCGCTACAGCGGCGCGGAGAGGATAAGAGGGAGCTCCTCCCTCTCCCCCTCCGTCCCTATCCATTCCCCTTCTCTCTCCCGAGCTCATTCCTCCTCTCCCCTCTCAGATCCGTGCAAACCGAGCGCCCCCGCCACCGTTCGACCGTCGTCGCCGTCGCCACCGACGACGTCAGGCCACGCCACCGTGTCTGGCGAGTTCACGGTGCTCGACCACGACGACCCCGACCCCAGTAGGAGCAAGGAGGCCCTGCAGCTGCCGCTACGACGTCGTCTTCTTCCTCGGATCGCCGCCGATCCCCTTCGTCCCCGGCGGCCTCTGCTGCTCCTAAGCTCGCACGGGCTTTACTTAGCCGCTCGGTGAGCCTATCCCTCTCCCCGTTACTCTTCTCTCGCCGCCCGTTTCGACGTAGCTAGTCGCCGGCGTGCTCGAGCTCTGGACACCGCCGCGGTCTTCGCCGCCATGGCCACGGTCACTGTCATGGCCGTCCAAGCCCAGCATCGAGCTCCTGGAGCCCGTGCGAACTCAACGAGGCCACGACCGAGCCTCCCCGTGCTCTCTAACTCCGTTTCGGTCGACGCCCGAACTCCGGCGCCGCCCGCGAGCTCACCGTCGATGACTCCGGTCGAGTCCGGTGACGAGAACACTCCCATTGGATGCGCCTTGCTTTTCTCTTTCGAATGACACCGCACGCGCGCGCTAGATCCCTCCTAAATGCCGTCCCCCCTCACTCACCGGAGCTTTGCTCCGCCGCGCTCGTCGCCGGCCACTTTCCCGGCCTCCCTCGCTCCGGCCAGTCGCGCCACTGGATGCGCGACTCCGTCCGCAGCCGAACGCACCCAGCCGCAGCTCGAACGGAGCCCCCTAGCGCGATCCCGAGCATCTCCGGCGGTCTGCCACCGCGGAAACGCGTCGCCGGCATTTAAACGCCGGCCGCTGATGTGGCAGAGCGCGGGGTCCACCCTGGGTCGCTGACAGTGGCCCCGGTGGGTCCCGTTGGCCCCGCTGACCTGGGTCAACGCGCTGACGTGGCGGCCCAGTGTCCTGACATGCGGGCCCCACGCGAATTAATCCGTTT
The DNA here is from genome assembly GCA_902687465.1 of Secale cereale. Taxonomy (NCBI): domain Eukaryota; kingdom Viridiplantae; phylum Streptophyta; class Magnoliopsida; order Poales; family Poaceae; genus Secale; species Secale cereale. Next base: position 12,382,801 of record LR738711.1, read on the forward strand.
TATAAATAATAAACCTGTTAAATTTAATCTGGTAATTAATTAGTTTAAAATGTGCCACTGACATATGGGGCCCACCCCTGTAATCAGCTCTGTTAGATTAGTTTAAAACTCTGTTAGATCACAGAGGCTGACAGGTGGGACCCACTGGTCAGGTTTGACCTGACCAGTGCGGCTGTTGACTGCTGACGTCATCATTGCGTCATGCTGATGTCACTGTCACTGTTCTGGATAATGTTGATTTAATAGATAAAAACAATTCCAGAAATGTCTAAATTCTTTAGAAAATCATATCTTTTTATTCGTAGCTCGGATGGAAAAACTTTCTACATGAAAGTTGCTCAGATCGACGAGACGAAGCCAACCGTGCTATCTGTTTCCGTGTCGGGACCCTCTACGGAGGTGAACCCGCAACTTTTAGCCTGTTTCTGGTAGATGAATAGTGCACATACACCGGTTAATAATTCCAGTTAAATCCTAAAAATAACTAATATAACTTAGACATGTTTTTAGGCAACCCTGCACTGCACATTAGCCTAGCACGCTTTGTGATGCTTGTTTTCTGTGTATTTATCTGTTTCTTTCCCCTCCTTCTCTCTCGGTAGAGTCCGACGCTGACGCCGCTCCAGAGACCGACGCCGTCCCGGTGATTGGTTCCCCCTCCGACGACCTTGCTTTTGCCACCGAGCAACCAGGCAAGCAACCCCCCCTCGATCATTCCGATATCGCCTATGTCTATTCCCTCTTATTCTTGCATTAGAATTGCTGCTACTGCTGCTGCTCCTATTACTGTTGCATAGCCTGTTTTTGCAAATACTGTTGATACCTGTCTTTATTCATAAACTGCTTAGTATAGGTTGGGTAGCACTGCTGTGGTCCCGCTTTCTCGTAGTTGCCTCGCATAGTACCCTTGCCTCGATCAAGCGATCGAGCCCCTTCCCCTGACCTTCTTCACATCACCGCACACCCCCTAATATGCTCGACTCCGCAGAGTTAACATCGGGTGACGAGGGTGATACCTCCGAACTCACTTCCGATGTTGTCCCTGTAGTATAGCTAGCTCGTTGTGGGTTACCGAGGGTGATTCCTCTTCCCACTTCCGACTTAGCTTTTGTCGTGCATCCGTTATTGTGATTACCGCCGAGGGTGATTCCTCTGGTACCACCTTAACGGGACTTGTCGTTTAGGAGTCCAACGAGGGTGATTCCTCGGATTCCTCATCGGCATGAAACCACACGGATGCCCTGTTTCACCATACCGTGTTTAAAGACGTATCGATCCCCGAGGCCGGACGTCGCCAGGAACAAAGGCGTGCGGCCAGAGGTATCGTGCGTCTGAAGACACTTTGAAGTTTACCGTGTTTAAAGACGTATCGATCCCCGAGGCCGGACGTCGCCAGGAACAAAGGCGTGCGGCCAGAGGTATCGTGCGTCTGAAGACACTTTGAAGTGACTACTGCACATGTTGGATGGAGGCGGGTTGACCCAGAGGGGTACCCGCGAGTGCCTTTGAGGCGTGAGCTGTGGAGTCGGGTGACCAGTGAGGGTACCCGCGAGATAACTACGAGGCGTGGCCGGTCTTTTCCAGTCCTTGTCACAAGTCCTCGAGACGGGACGACGGGGCCAACAGTATCGTAGGCTCTGCTCGTTACCGCGCGCTCCCAATACACTAAGCGATTTGGATATTTGATCCGAGGGGCCTTCGGGTCCGATAGCACTAACCACCACGTGGGTGTGAGTGGGTGCTCTGCGTCGTATACATCAGCCGGAGTCGTCACGACGTCAGCGATTGAGCGGCCCGTTCGGATTGGACCCAGGATGCAACTGCGTGCTTGTATAAGGGGTTGCTAGGTCTGCTACCGAACGGCCACGTAACGTGCAGGAGCGTCCGGGGCGATGGGCCATGACCCCCGGGGGCATAGGTTTAGTCCGACGTGCTTGATCCTCTCTGGCGGTATCCGGTCGGGTTGCGTCGTGTTGTTTAGCCGAGGCCGGGCAGGACCCAGCAAGTGTGTCCGGCCGGAGTTAAGCGAGCGTGGTGGGTAAGTTGGTGCACCCCTGCAGGGAAGAAAACATCTATCGATAGCCTGTCCTACGGTAACGGACACTCGGAGTTGTATCCACTTCGGTACAACTAGAACTGGTGACTTGAGATATGAGGGATATTGCTATGAACACTTTACATTATGATGTACTAATCTGCACCCTTCTAATTGCTGCAAGACCCTGAAGATGCTAGTCTTCGTCAGGACTAGGCTTTTCCCCTCTCTACTCTGGCATTCTGCAGTCTAGTCCATCCACATAAAGCCTCCTTTGAAAATGATGCATTGCTTAGTATAGATCTGATGTAAGTCTTGCTGAGTACTTTGGATGAGTACTCACGGTTGCTTTGCTTCCTCTTTTGTCCTACCCGCATGACAAACCAGACGACGGAGCCATGGTGCCTGCAGCCCCCGTTGACGACTACTACTACCAGACCGAGGCTGGCTACTACTACTACCCGGCCGGCGAGTACTTCTACGAGGAGCCGGCGGACGACGACCAGGAGTAGGATCGGAGGTCCCAGGCAGGAGGCCTGCGCCTTTTCGATCGTAGCTTTTCTTTTGCCCCGCCTTGACAAAGGCCTATTTCTGTTCTGTGTTGTATCTGTACCCAGATACCTAACGCTTCCGCTAACCTTGTGTATGACACTTGTTATGTATTCGAGCCCTCGAGGCCCCTGGCTTGTAATATATAACTTGTATGTATTTATTTATGTTTTAGAGTTGTGCTGTGATTCCTTCACGTGAGTCCTTAGGCTTGATCGTGTGCATTTGCGTGTATGATTAGTGCACGGTCGGGCCGGGGTCGTCACAGGTTGGTATCAGAGCCGACTGCCTGTAGGAACCCCTTTCCAACTCCTTGGTCGAAGTTGAGTCTAGAGGTCAAAAACTGTTTTACTAACTTGGCTGTGTGGCTTATGGCCCCACGTCGCCACTTGGGTGGTGTAGCTTCTTTTATTCCTCGTCTATACTCTGGGACTCTTCTCTCTCGTCTATTCGGGTTAAGTTTTACTAACTTCATTAGGTTCACGTTTTCACATCTACCCGGAGAGCTGGATATCAGTGCGGTTTCTTATCATTGACCTGATTAGTCTGATAATCATTCCTTTCCATTTGTTTGTTTAACCTTTCTTATCAAGTTCTGTTTAATTATCATCAGGACTTGACAAGTCTGATTCTTCTTCTTTCAGATGGATCCTCTGTTTCCACCTCGCCCGGAGACTCAGCTTGTGCTTCGCACCTGGGCTCGAGATGCCCCTGGGTTTCCGGCCATTCTAGTCGCTCTCCTGACCAGGCTGGGCTACCGCTGGTACCCCGAGTACATGGTCTACGAGGAGTATCGCGAGTTCAACCAGGAGCAGTATTATGCTGATGTTCGTATCTATGACCGGCAGGATGACTCAGACACTGAGCTGTACCGCTCCCGCGGTAGCGGCGTGACGGTTGCGATGGCAGTCCATGATGCTGCCTACGCTGCTGTCGTACGCCTCCGAGGAGAGCACAGAGATAGCTTGGATGCCTCTGAGTTTCGGTACATTCCGTATGCACCTGCTGGAGATGAGACTGGATACTACTCAGCTATCTGTGCCCCGTACGAGAGTCGACGTTATGACCCGCAGGTTCTGATTCAGCACACTCAGGCGCTGGATCGAACTGCTCGGGCCCTGGCGGTTGAGTTGTCCATCACTCGGACAACTCTCTACCAGACGTTGACGCAGTTGGTACCGGCTGTCCAAGCAGGGACGCTTCCTCAGTCTATCCCTTTGCCCGCGCAGGATCAACACACCTCCAGGTGTCGAGTGGCCTGCGGTTGGAGGTCACACGCCAGTTCGTGGACCTCTGCTTCCCGTCCGAGACCGGGTTCTGCATCAGAGTGCACATGGAGCTCAGGATCCTTCTGCGATCGAGGTCCGCCGTCCGCACTTGCAGCTACCCCGTTTCAGTTCCTTTCTCCGACGTTGATGTAGCCTTTGCTATGTCTCGAGCTTAAGGAGGAAATCGACAAGTCACTCAAGAAGGGCTTCATTCGTCCTAGTTCCTCTACCTGGGGAGCACCGTCTCTTTTCGTCAAGAAGAAAGATGGTACGAATAGGCTGGTACAAGATTACCGACCTATCAACCAGGCAACCATCCAGAATAAATATCCGCTTCCTCGGATCAATGACTTATATGATCAACTGGCTGGATCATCGGTGTTTTCTAAACTCGACTTGAGGTTGGGTTATCACCAGATCCGTGTTCGCGAAGAGGATATTCCAAAGACTGCCTTTGTTACTCGCTATGGCTCTTATGAGTACACTGTCATGTCTTTTGGACTGACTAATGCTCCAGCTACCTTCTCCCGCCTGATGAATTATATATTCATGGATTACCTCGACAAGTTTGTCGTGGTATATCTGGATGATATTCTGGTATTCTCAAAGAACAAGGAAGAACACGCCGAACATCTTCGCCTTGTTCTGGAGAAGCTGCGAGAGCATCAGCTTTATGCTAAGTTTTCCAAATGCGAGTTCTGGCTTTCTGAAGTAGCCTACCTTGGACATGTGATTTCCAAGGATGGCATTGCCGTTAATCCGGAACGGGTTCAGGCTATTCTTGACTGGACTCCTCCGAAGAATGTCAAGCAAGTGAGAAGTTTTCTCGGCCTTGCAAGCTATTGTCGTCGCTTCGTTGAGAACTTTTCCAAGATTGCCAAGCCCCTGACTAATCTGCTTCACAAAGGCGTTAAGTTTGAGTGGACAGATAAATGCCAGGAAAGCTTTCAAGCTCTTAAGGACAAGCTCGTTTCTGCTCCAGTGCTTGCTCCTCCAGACTCTCGCAAGGACTTCGTGATATATTGCGACGCCTCTCGTCAAGGATTAGGCTGTGTCCTAATGCAAGAACGAAGAGTAATTGCTTATGCATCGCGTCAACTACGTCCGCATGAAGAGAATTATCCAGTGCATGATCTCGAGCTTTCAGCAGTGATCTTTGCATTGAAGCTATGGCGACATTACCTTCTTGGTAACCGGTGTGAGATTTATACTGATCATCAAAGCTTGAAATATTTATTCACTCAGCCGGATCTTAATCTCCGCCAACAGCGATGGTTGGAAACTATTTCTGAATACGACTGCGGTATTTCTTATACCCCTGGCAAGGCTAATGTGATGGCCGATGCCTTGAGTCGCAAGTCATACAGCACCAACCTCAAGGTTAGGCGAGCTCAGCCTCGTCTTTATGAGGAATTACGCAAGCTGAATCTGCATATCGTTCCACATGGTTCGCTTAATGACCTTGTGATACAGCCGGATCTTGAGAAGGCTGTCAAGGTAGCGCAAACCAAAGATGCTTACGTTGATGTTATGAAGCAGGAACTTCATCTTCCGAAATACAGGGATTTCTCAATATCCGAAGATGGAACCTTGTATTTCCGAGGCCGCATTGTGGTAACTCGTTTCGACCTAATGACTGACAAGGTCATGAAGGAGGCACATGATACACCGCTGTCTATTCATCCGGGTAGTACTAAGATGTATCGTGATCTCCGCCAAAGGTACTGGTGGCCTAATATGAAGCGGGATATTGCTCGATATGTTGCTGAATGCGATGTCTGTCGACGCGTGAAGGCAGAACATCAGAAGCCTGCTGGACTTCTGCAACCTCTTCCTATTCCGCTGTGGAAATGGGATAAGGTGCAGATGGATTTCATTACTGGCTTTCCTAAGTCCCAGAAGGGTAACGATGCCATTCTTGTCGTCGTCGACCAGCTCTCAAAGGTTGCACACTTCCTGCCAATCAAGGAGACTATCACTGCTAGCCAGTTAGCAGAACTGTATATCTCCCGGATTGTATCCCTCCACGGAATTCCGAAGGAGATCAGTACGGACCGTGGCACCCTGTTCACTTCCAAGTTCTGGGAAAGTTTTCAAGAAGCTTTGGGAACTCATATCAACTGGAGTTCAGCTTATCACCCCCAGTCCCAAGGTCAAGTTGAACGAGTCAATCAAGTGCTTGAAGATATGCTGCGAGCTTGTGTTATATCATTCGGTAAGAAATGAGAAGAATCCCTTCCTTATGCCGAGTTCTCATACAACAACAGCTATCAAGCCAGCTTGAAGATGGCTCCCTTTGAAGTTTTGTACGGACGTAAGTGTCGAACCCCTCTGAACTGGTCAGAAACTGGGGAACGACAAGTTATTGGTCCGGACATTATTCAACACGCCGAAGAGCAAGTCCGTATCGTGCGTGAGAATCTCAAGGCGGCTCAAGATCGACAGAAGAGCAACTTTGATCGCAAACGATGGGGTCTGACTTATCAACCCGGTGATCAAGTTTATCTTCGTGTCACCCCTATGAAGGGCACGCACCGTTTCGGCGTCAAGGGCAAGTTAGCTCCACGCTACATTGGTCCCTTTCCCGTGGTTGCTAGACGTGGATTCGTGGCTTACAAATTGCAATTGCCTCCGCAATTCTCTCATATCCACGATGTGTTCCATGTGTCGCAACTTCGTCGATCCTTCAAGGAATCCCCGCATCGTGTTGTGGATCACGAGATGCTCGAGCTTCAAGATGATCTTTCTTATAAGGAGCATCCGATCCGCATCCTCGATCAAGCTGAACGTCGGACCCGTCAGAAGACAACCAAGTTCCTGAAAGTGCAGTGGTCGAATCACACCGAAGATGAAGCCACTTGGGAACGCGAGGAGAATCTTCGGGCGGAATACCCCGACCTCTTTTCTTCTACCTCCTGAATTCTCGGGACGAGAATTTCTTTTAGAGGAGGAGAATTTGTAACACCCCCTTGTATTAAGCACCGTGACATTTGTTTAATCATGCCATGTCATGTTCATTTGCAAAGCTAATCACAGTGGTTAAACAAAGCAACTCAAATTTGCCCCTGAAAATTCAAATTCAAATTCAAATGCAAAATGAGGATGTTCCAAAAATTATGGAAAAATGTTCATCATTCAGCAAATATTCCAAAATAAATGTTGTCAGTGAAAACAACATCACCATCAACTCCATTATTGGGCTAGGGCAATAATTAGTGTCATAACAGCACTATTAAATGCCTTTTCATTTTTGAAAATTTCAAAAGTGTTCCAAATTTGCCCAAACCAATTTTTGGTGGTAAAGGATATTGCAAGATAATTTTTGGACCAACTTACACTTTTTGCAAAAGTCATTTGGATGCCCTATCATTTCTTTTCCTTCTCTGTGAATTAAACAAAAGGAAAACAGAGAAGAAACCTTACCTGGCGCCCGCTTCTGGGCCGAGCCGGCCCGGCCCACCTCTCCTCCCCTGTTCCACCTGCTCCCCTCCCCGTGTCCTCGCCACCGCGGCCGCACGCGCTCGCCGCCGCGCCTCGTCAACAGCTGCCGCTACAGCGGCGCGGAGAGGATAAGAGGGAGCTCCTCCCTCTCCCCCTTCGTCCCTATCCATTCCCCTTCTCTCTCCCGAGCTCATTCCTCCTCTCCCCTCTCAGATCCGTGCAAACCGAGCGCCCCCGCCACCGTTCGACCGTCGTCGCCGTCGCCACCGACGACGTCAGGCCACGCCACCGTGTCTGGCGAGTTCACGGTGCTCGACCACGACGACCCCGACCCCAGTAGGAGCAAGGAGGCCCTGCAGCTGCCGCTACGACGTCGTCTTCTTCCTCGGATCGCCGCCGATCCCCTTCGTCCCCGGCGGCCTCTGCTGCTCCTAAGCTCGCACGGGCTTTACTTAGCCGCTCGGTGAGCCTATCCCTCTCCCCGTTACTCTTCTCTCGCCGCCCGTTTCGACGTAGCTAGTCGCCGGCGTGCTCGAGCTCTGGACACCGCCGCGGTCTTCGCCGCCATGGCCACGGTCACTGTCATGGCCGTCCAAGCCCAGCATCGAGCTCCTGGAGCCCGTGCGAACTCAACGAGGCCACGACCGAGCCTCCCCGTGCTCTCTAACTCCGTTTCGGTCGACGCCCGAACTCCGGCGCCGCCCGCGAGCTCACCGTCGATGACTCCGGTCGAGTCCGGTGACGAGAACACTCCCATTGGATGCGCCTTGCTTTTCTCTTTCGAATGACACCGCACGCGCGCGCTAGATCCCTCCTAAATGCCGTTCCCCCTCACTCACCGGAGCTTTGCTCCGCCGCGCTCGTCGCCGGCCACTTTCCCGGCCTCCCTCGCTCCGGCCAGTCGCGCCACTGGATGCGCGACTCCGTCCGCAGCCGAACGCACCCAGCCGCAGCTCGAACGGAGCCCCCTAGCGCGATCCCGAGCATCTCCGGCGGTCTGCCACCGCGGAAACGCGTCGCCGGCATTTAAACGCCGGCCGCTGATGTGGCAGAGCGCGGGGTCCACCCTGGGTCGCTGACAGTGGCCCCGGTGGGTCCCGTTGGCCCCGCTGACCTGGGTCAACGCGTGACGTGGCGGCCCAGTGTCCTGACATGCGGGCCCCACGCGAATTAATCCGTTTTATAAATAATAAACCTGTTAAATTTAATCTGGTAATTAATTAGTTTAAAATGTGCCACTGACATATGGGGCCCACCCCTGTAATCAGCTCTGTTAGATTAGTTTAAAACTCTGTTAGATCACAGAGGCTGACAGGTGGGACCCACTGGTCAGGTTTGACCTGACCAGTGCGGCTGTTGACTGCTGACGTCATCATTGCGTCATGCTGATGTCACTGTCACTGTTCTGGATAATGTTGATTTAATAGATAAAAACAATTCCAGAAATGTCTAAATTCTTTAGAAAATCATATCTTTTTATCCGTAGCTCGGATGGAAAAACTTTCTACATGAAAGTTGCTCAGATCGACGAGACGAAGCCAACCGTGCTATCTGTTTCCGTGTCGGGACCCTCTACGGAGGTGAACCCGCAACTTTTAGCCTGTTTCCGGTAGATGAATAGTGCACATACACCGGTTAATAATTCCAGTTAAATCCTAAAAATAACTAATATAACTTAGACATGTTTTTAGGCAACCCTGCACTGCACATTAGCCTAGCACGCTTTGTGATGCTTGTTTTCTGTGTATTTATCTGTTTCTTTCCTCCCCTTCTCTCTCGGTAGAGTCCGACGCTGACGCCGCTCCAGAGACCGACGCCGTCCCGGTGATTGGTTCCCCCTCCGACGACCTTGCTTTTGCCACCGAGCAACCAGGCAAGCAACCCCCCCTCGATCATTCCGATATCGCCTATGTCTATTCCCTCTTATTCTTGCATTAGAATTGCTGCTACTGCTGCTGCTCCTATTACTGTTGCATAGCCTGTTTTTGCAAATACTGTTGATACCTGTCTTTATTCATAAACTGCTTAGTATAGGTTGGGTAGCACTGCTGTGGTCCCGCTTTCTCGTAGTTGCCTCGCATAGTACCCTTGCCTCGATCAAGCGATCGAGCCCCTTCCCCTGACCTTCTTCACATCACCGCACACCCCCTAATATGCTCGACTCCGCAGAGTTAACATCGGGTGACGAGGGTGATACCTCCGAACTCACTTCCGATGTTGTCCCTGTAGTATAGCTAGCTCGTTGTGGGTTACCGAGGGTGATTCCTCTTCCCACTTCCGACTTAGCTTTTGTCGTGCATCCGTTATTGTGATTACCGCCGAGGGTGATTCCTCTGGTACCACCTTAACGGGACTTGTCGTTTAGGAGTCCAACGAGGGTGATTCCTCGGATTCCTCATCGGCATGAAACCACACGGATGCCCTGTTTCACCATACCGTGTTTAAAGACGTATCGATCCCCGAGGCCGGACGTCGCCAGGAACAAAGGCGTGCGGCCAGAGGTATCGTGCGTCTGAAGACACTTTGAAGTTTACCGTGTTTAAAGACGTATCGATCCCCGAGGCCGGACGTCGCCAGGAACAAAGGCGTGCGGCCAGAGGTATCGTGCGTCTGAAGACACTTTGAAGTGACTACTGCACATGTTGGATGGAGGCGGGTTGACCCAGAGGGGTACCCGCGAGTGCCTTTGAGGCGTGAGCTGTGGAGTCGGGTGACCAGTGAGGGTACCCGCGAGATAACTACGAGGCGTGGCCGGTCTTTTCCAGTCCTTGTCACAAGTCCTCGAGACGGGACGACGGGGCCAACAGTATCGTAGGCTCTGCTCGTTACCGCGCGCTCCCAATACACTAAGCGATTTGGATATTTGATCCGAGGGGCCTTCGGGTCCGATAGCACTAACCACCACGTGGGTGTGAGTGGGTGCTCTGCGTCGTATACATCAGCCGGAGTCGTCACGACGTCAGCGATTGAGCGGCCCGTTCGGATTGGACCCAGGATGCAACTGCGTGCTTGTATAAGGGGTTGCTAGGTCTGCTACCGAACGGCCACGTAACGTGCAGGAGCGTCCGGGGCGATGGGCCATGACCCCCGGGGGCATAGGTTTAGTCCGACGTGCTTGATCCTCTCTGGCGGTATCCGGTCGGGTTGCGTCGTGTTGTTTAGCCGAGGCCGGGCAGGACCCAGCAAGTGTGTCCGGCCGGAGTTAAGCGAGCGTGGTGGGTAAGTTGGTGCACCCCTGCAGGGAAGAAAACATCTATCGATAGCCTGTCCTACGGTAACGGACACTCGGAGTTGTATCCACTTCGGTACAACTAGAACTGGTGACTTGAGATATGAGGGATATTGCTATGAACACGTTACATTATGATGTACTAATCTGCACCCTTCTAATTGCTGCAAGACCCTGAAGATGCTAGTCTTCGTCAGGACTAGGCTTTTCCCCTCTCTACTCTGGCATTCTGCAGTCTAGTCCACCCACATAAAGCCTCCTTTGAAAATGATGCATTGCTTAGTATAGATCTGATGTAAGTCTTGCTGAGTACTTTGGATGAGTACTCACGGTTGCTTTGCTTCCTCTTTTGTCCTACCCGCATGACAAACCAGACGACGGAGCCATGGTGCCTGCAGCCCCCGTTGACGACTACTACTACCAGACCGAGGCTGGCTACTACTACTACCCGGCCGGTGAGTACTTCTACGAGGAGCCGGCGGACGACGACCAGGAGTAGGATCGGAGGTCCCAGGCAGGAGGCCTGCGCCTTTTCGATTGTAGCTTTTCTTTTGCCCCGCCTTGACAAAGGCCTATTTCTGTTCTGTGTTGTATCTGTACCCAGATACCTAACGCTTCCGCTAACCTTGTGTATGACACTTGTTATGTATTCGAGCCCTCGAGGCCCCTGGCTTGTAATATATAACTTGTATGTATTTATTTATGTTTTAGAGTTGTGCTGTGATTCCTTCACGTGAGTCCTTAGGCTTGATCGTGTGCGTTTGCGTGTATGATTAGTGCACGGTCGGGCCGGGGTCGTCACAGACGGTGACAGATAACACTTCATGTTCGGTACAACACCCTAAACACATTGACGGACCAGATCTGCTCATACCCCTTCATAAAAAGGGTAGGATGGTCATTTTAGAAAATATGTCGCCCTGATTGTACACAACCGCTATGTGGTGGGAATCGAACACAATACATCCTACAAATCACACAAACCAGCAGAACCACTACAATGAGCCAGCTACTTTGACTAATTAATAGCGCATAGTTTTAAGAACTATGTCCAGCGACTTACTAGTACATTATTTTGGAAATTTGACATGCCTTCTTTTAAATGCGGACATTTAAAAAAAATGGTAAACAAAATTTTGAAAATGCAAATAAATTTTCCGAAAAGTGGAACACATTTTAAACTCCGATTTTTTTAAAAAAATTGAGACATTCTTATTTTATTTGAAAACACAAAAAAATGTGAAAGTCTGAACTTTTTTAAAATGAATCATTTTTTGGTATTTTCGAGTATTTTTTGAAAAATACGGATCAATAAATAAACATGTTGATTTTTGTGAACTTCACAATTTTGAAAAAAATTGATTAATGAACCATCTTAAACGTTCCCAAACTGGTAAAAAAACGGCCTAGAACTATTTAGAAGGTTCCCAAAACTCACATCTGTAGAGGCAACGAGTAGGTTAAAATATGCTGGCCCATGTTCACTCGTATCGATTGGGTCGGTGCGAAACAATGAGATTGACGTAATAAGCGTAAAATAGAGTTTCCCCCCAGCAGGTTCCCCATTGGATCGCTGCCGTCGCCTTCTTTGGCCAACGCCTAAGCATTTTGTTTTTCTAATTTTTCATTTTTCCTCTTTTTTTGTTAATCCATTTTCCCTTTTGAATTTTATAATAATTTTTTAAACAAGTTCTATTTTTTTTAGAATAGCCTAAAATGTTTGTTTTCAATTTTGGTTTAGAAATTTAAATAAAATTCGGGAATTTCAAATGTGTTCATGTTTTTGAATATTTTGTTCACAAAGTTATGAAATGTTTGTGTTTTGAAAATAGTTCATAATTTTTTTAAATAGTACGTCATTTCCAATTTTTTTTCAAAATTTCCTTCAATTGTTGGGAATTTGTTACCAATTTTGGAAAAGCTGTTCAAACTTTTCATACATAATTTGAAATTTTAAAATTATTGACAAATTTCAAGAAATGATTAGTACATAACAAAATCATGTTGATTGTTAAGGACAGAAATTTAAAATAACAGAAGCATTCAAATTAGAAAAACCACATGCTCACGGATGCACTCGTTCGGCCTAGTTTAGCACACTCCACTCAACTAGTGGTTTTCAGGACTATCTTTCAGCAACCTAACAAGGACATCTGAGGCATCATGCCA
>LR738711.1:12410086-12467415 GCA_902687465.1 Secale cereale
GAGATGGCAACGGGCTAGGGTTCCGGCCATGGAGGAGCTGCTGTGGGGAAGGAGAGGGTGGGGTACAAGTCGGAGGCCGGCGGCGTGGGTGGGGAGAGAGGAGGTCGCATGCGATGCTGTGGGGGAGGGGAGGTCGGCGGCATGGGTGAGGAGAGAGGAGGTCGCCGGCGATGCGGTGGGGGAGGGGAGGCCGGCGGCATGGGTGAGGAGAGAGGAGGCCGGCGGCGTGGTTGGTTGGGGGTGAGGAGGAAGACAGAGAGCGGCTCGGAAACGGGATGGATGGGGTTTTGGTTTGGGTTGCAGCATAGTAATTCTCGCTTTGTTGTGTTGGTCCGGCCGCTTTCCAATAAAAAATGAGACATGGAGCGCGGGAGTGGTCAAAATTTTCACTTCCGGCACGGATCGGACGCCATGGAGCTGATTGGCGAGGCTATGCTTCCCATGGATCGATGGCCTCCTTTCAGTCGATCTTAACCATCCATTCGTTTTCTCTCGTATCCGTTTGCAGACACCGCACATCACGTCACGTGGTCACGTGGATCGTGCTCCTCTGCCGATGGGTAGGCTTGGGTTCGATTTCATTGAGCGGCTGCTGAACTCAGTTGAGCTCATCTATACTACTATAAAAAGAGCAAACATGATTTCCTCTACAGCCACACCAGAAATTGCACACAGGATAACAACCCACGTCCGATCAAACCGACTTAATAGCATCCAACTGTCCACATTACATCAGGCATACTAGAAATAGATCTACGGTTGAAAACAAATGTTCTGTCGGCAGACTCCCCCGTTTGGGATGCTACACAGCCTAACGATGGTACCTCCAGGAAATTAAAGAGCACCTCCGTGATCAACGCCGCCACCACCCCAGGAACCTGTTTCGCCCGCCGTCCTCGCCTCTTGCGTCCGCGAACTCCTCACCCTGGTGGCCGTGCCGCCGAGAGGAAACCTGAGCACCTCCCGGTGACCTGCCCTAGATCTAGTCTGCACGCCATCCTCAACCCGGTGCCCGCCATCTCGAGGACACCTCTGCCCATCTCGGCGCGCTGCCCTAGCTCGGGTGTCCTCACCCAAGTGACCCGCACCATCTCGAGGACATATGTCCATATCGGAGTGCTTCCGACCCTTCCATTGCACAGGTTAGATCATTTGAATTTTCACGTCTTATGATCAGCCACAAGATAAATGAAATTGTCACCATTACACTGCCAATCTATGATTTGCAGAGCATAGGTAGATAATTTGATACCTACAGGACATCATGATCTAGAATGTGTGTTACCGTCAGGACACAATGTAACAACATCCATGTACGTACAGGTTATTAAGATTCCTGGTTAGTTGTTTCCTTTGTTACCTACAGGATGCCGTAATCTATGATATGATCTAGAATTGTTCAATGTTTGTCTCACAATTTGACGACAGGGTTGAAGAAGTGTTTTACAAATAGATTCAGTGAAAAGACAACATGGCATCCTCTCAATGTAGTGGGGTATGTACTCCATTTCAGGACCTGACGAACATCGGAAATTCAGGTTAATATATATCACCAACTCTTACCTACTTGGACCTTATAAATTCTGAAGATTTCATTGCCTCGCAGGTCAAAAAACAGATCCAAAATAATTAGAGAGACAAAGGGAAAAGGGAAAGGTATGCACTAAACAGGGATACGATATTTAAAAGGAGACATGACGTAAGGGATCGTAAGAAAGCTACATGTGCTATTCTAAATGGAAACAACACTCCATCTAAGCCACCCGTGGCCATATCGCCTGGTTTGTCCATTTTCTCTGTTCGTTGTGATACAATTCAGGAATCACAAGTAATACCATATTAATGATCAATTTTGTCTGAGAAAAGACACTGCAGAGAAGCCCAGTGCGCAGTCTGCTGTCACCAAGCTATGCTATACACCAGGGACGAAAGGCGATGTTTTTTCTAACCAAACACAGTAGCTTACTTTGTGCGCCAACAACTGACAATGTACATACAATGGTCATGCAGGCATACCTGTTGATGTCATAATGTGTGATCAGACTCCACTTCATGGTCTAGATTCATTAAAAACACCAGGCAATGCCGTTTGTAACAAGGAAAATATCAGTAATGTGGACTCTGGCATTGGGTCCTCCCAACTTACTGGGTTACAGCCACCACTTCAAACCTATAGATGCAGCTTGTCATATGGTAATCAATTGTGGTTCACATCGGAAAAATGCATTAATTTTCAGCCAAAAAAGTAAGGAAAAAAGTTGGGGCTCATATTGTCTATAGTAGCTAATTTACACTTATATTCTACAGAAGAAAAACAAGCACTTAAAGGGTACTGCAACAAGCACTTAAAGGGTACTGTGACAGATTATGCCTACACCGGCGATGATTGGTCCGTGAAAGAAAATATCAAATCTGAACCAAGCGAAGAAAGACATTTAGTGAGCATCGACGATGCATTTCTGAAATAAAGACATTTACTATCTCTTCTAACTCCCAGAGAATGGGTTGAGTGCTACAGAGCATCTACAAATAAGGTCAGGTGGAAGTGTGTTCTTAGGGAATGCAAGCATCTCTAAGATGATAAAGATCGGTGGCTATCTGCCCTCTCATGACACGGATGCTGCACCGGCATGGGTATTAAAAAGAGTCCAAAAGTATTTGGAAAATGATATGATTAGTCTTAGTTTTCTACATATTTTATGAATTAGAGTGAGAACGACCGATTTGTCCACATAGGAGTACAACTAAAAGAATCATTTTATTGGGATATTCATTCCAATAAACATGGGCGACGTTCACTGGTACCAATGTTCAGCGGCGGAGCTACATGCAGTTCTGGGGTGGCCACTGCTCCCCAGCCGTAGCCCCCACGCAAGATCTTCTGCTAGCTCCGCCACTACCTATGCCAATGACCTCACTGATACGGTTAGTACTTAGTCCTGCCGCCCCATCTTTTCATAACAAGATTATTCTCTTATTTCTCGCTTGTGATGCTTATACCTTTTTCATTTGTTGGTGCAACAACTAGAAGGACTGGAGGATTTATTCAAATATGCATCCAAGCACCTGGAATTAAAATCTGATAAGTGGACTGATCTAAATGTTACAACATGGAAAAGATAAGAATATATTAAGAGTAGAGTGCAAACGGATGGGTAGCCTCCTAATATAACTCGGTGCATTTATGCTTAACATGGTACATTTGGTATGCTATTATGCTTATTTTCACACTGCATAGCTTTCCTGGAACTCTCTGTTACTTGGTGCCAGTAATAATGCGACATAACAGAATACCACTCAAATCCAGCAACTGCCACACAAAGCAACGTCTCAATATCAATTACAGCTACCTGATAGTGAGAAATTAAGCCACCCAGAATTCAAATCCACAAATGAATCAGCTTTATCACATCATGGTTGCCTCAAGAATATTACTCCATTTGCTGCATTAAGAACATCTAATCGAATATCATACCTGGAGCAAACGAGCATATAGTCAAGCTGCGAACTCCTTCCTGGAGCGACTGTGGGAGCCAAGCGCGGGTGGAGGGGGTGATGATCACGGCGGGCACGTAGACGCATTGGATCTCGGGTCCAATTCGAGATGCCTGCTCCCGCATCGTGTCCAGCAGCTCGCATCTCGATCTGCTCTGACACAGTAGGATGGCAGCGGCAGAGTCGATCCAGGGAAGATCCGCCGGGTTGGCGGCGAGGCAAGGCCGTGCTGGGGACAGGAGCGGCGGGGTGAGGCCTTGGTGGGGATAGAAGGCGGCGGGGGAGGCCTTGGTGGGGATAGAAGGAAGCGGGGCGAGGCCTTGATCGGGATAGAATCTGGCGGGGTGAGGCCGTGGTGGGGGTAGGGGGAGGTGCCGGGCGACGTCATGGCAGGAGAGGAGGCGGCATGCTGCGGTGGAGGCGGCCGGCGGCGTGCGACGGAGAAAGCGAAGCGAAGTGACGGAGAAAGCGAAGCGGCGTGCGACGGAGAAAGCGAAGTGGCTCTCACCACGCACATCACGGGAGAAAGCGAAGTGATTTTTAGAAGGAAGTTTTTTTTTAAAGGTAAGTAGTATATGGGTTCCTCTGGTTGCTTTTGTCCTTTGTTGCAATCCGGCCTCTGCTTGCTTTGTGTGGCCTCATTAATAAGCCACCCAGATTCAACAGACCATCCACCAAATGAAGCTTCAGACATTGTTCAATTTTTTTTATCGATAGCGTCCGGTTTTGCTGTGTTGTTTAGTCATCATTTTATATAAAAACTAATAATTTTGTATTGATATTTGCTACTTCCTCTGTTCCTAAATATTTATCTTTCTAGACATTTAAATGGACTATAACATACGGATATATGTTGACATATTTTAGAGTGTAGATTCACTCATTTTGTTTCATATGTAGTCACTTGTTGAAATCTCTGAAAGACAAATATTTAGTAAGAGCATCCAGAATGTAGTGTTTTTTAGCCTCTATAGCTGCCTCTAACGGCTTGTAGCCTGCCTCTACACACTGCAGACATGGCATTTAAGGCCTCCTTTGGTTTGGAGGAATTTCATGGAATTTTATACGATAGGATTCTTATAGGAATTTTTCCTTTAGAGCCCTTTCGTTCATAGGAATGGATTCCTATTCCTACATAGGATTAGTTCCTATCCTTCACATTTCATAGAAAAATAAAAATGAGCCTAGACTCAATGAAAAAATTCTTTTGGTGTGAACCAAATGACATCTCTTTTTCTATTCCTACTCATAGGATTTGAGATACATGTCATCTCATTTCCTACAAATTTCATATTCCTATGATAATCCTATCCTATGGATCAAAGGAGGCCTAAGTTTATTAAGCTTGGCGTCGACGCTAGCCTTGGTGGCCGCCTCCAAGGATTAAACAACCACATGGTCCTACCTGTTAGTGTACCATTATGGCTAGCCCATGCAAACTGATCAATACATTCTTCATTGTTTATTCTATTGTGGGTCCGATCCTTAGAGGCAACAGCTGATGCAGCACACTGCGTGATTTTTAGCTTTGGTTAGAGGCAGGAGATGGGGCCGAGGATAGAGGCAAGGCAGCCTCTATACACTGCTGATGCCCTAACGGAGGAAGTATTAATCATATCAAATTTCTGTAATCATGCAGGTCATCTTGTGGTCTCGAATGTTAAATTATGTGGAGTACTCACAAGAGACAATTTGTCCAACACTCCCAAACAGGTATATTTTGTATCGTATCACGATGGAGCGCTACATTTTCCACCCAGGTTCAGTATCCATACCATACTAATTTATATACATGTTACACATGATATTTTTAATAGCACTGTTATATAATGCATATTTGTTATGATTTTGAATTTTATGTGAAAACATGTGTATGGATCATGTGTTACACGCTCGAGTTTTTTCCTTTTGTTTTAGGAATTTTGGGAACACAACATTTCAACAATGAAAGAATTTCACCGGTCAAACAAGACCTAAGACGTAATCTAAATAAATTACTAGACTGAAATGTTGGGCATTACACACAATTAAATGGTTCGTTAACAACAAAATACACAGTTGATGTTTTTATTATAGATTAGGATACGTTATAGATTAGGATACGTGCGTTGCACGTGCACGCTTACTAGTATACCAAAAGTGTCGTCTAGCTATATTTCTGCTGCTGCTCTAATCAAGGTAAACATGTCCATGGAAAACAAAGATGAGGGTTGGCAGTATAGACGTCGTCCGTACGCACTAATTTATCGATGCCGATGGAAAACAAAAGACGAGGGTGCGGAGGGCGAGTCGAGCGCGGAGTGTTTGGCCGGGTTGCGGGGTTTTGGACGTCTGGATCGGTGTGTTTTTTCATTACATGTCATAAGGACGTGGCAGACCCTCTTTTTTTTGGCAAAAGAAGATTGAAGTTGATCTTCCTTAAGCAAAGGAAGGGAAGAAAAGAGGCCGGCCGCGTACGGACGGTATTGCAGGCTCTCTCTCTCTTGCTTCCCGGTCGAAGGGAAAAAAGCTTTTTTCTTGTCTCGAAAGAGGCTTGATGGAAAAAAAAAAGAGGCTTTATCCCGCAAAAAAAAAAAAGAAAAAAAAAGAGGCTTGATGGATTTTGTTGATGCAGAAGAAGAAGAAAGAAGGCGCCCGTCCGTACGGGAGTTGTACGGCGCGGCCGGGGACTTGATCGACCGCATGCGCGTACGTTGGGTGTGAACGCGCGCGCCCAGCTCGGCAACGAAGGCGCTCCTCCTTCACCTGACACAAAAATGCTAGACATACAAAGATTTACAAGCTTTTACACGCTCTTTCTATCTAACAACCAATCACAAACCTCCTCCCCCTGATTTTAAGGGGGGTGGGCCGCCCCGTTCACCTATTGACCAATCAAGATTAACCCACTCCTGTAAAATCCTGTAAACGTTTGTAGGTGTAGCATTGCTCCACCTGACAACACGTCACATGAACTCGTATAAATAGTAGTACGTAGCGTGTGTGTGGGTTGGTGATCTTGGCGGTGTTCCTCCTCTTGTAGCGGAGCATGACCTTCCCCTTGGGTCCCGGCATGACCACATTCCAGTCCGTCTCAGGGAACGGCGACACCATCTCCATCTCAAACTTCCTCAGCAGGTGGCTCCATATCACCTTGATCTGCATGTACGCGAACGCCTCGCCCACGCAGGCGTGCCGTCCGCCGCCGAAGGCCGTGTACGAGAACGCTCCGCTGGCCCCGTCCTCCGCTCCCCCGGGGCCGAACCGGCCCGGGTCGTACCTCTCCGGGTCCCTGTACACGTGCGGGAGGCGGTTGTGGATCACGAGCGGGCTCGCGACCGTGCGCCCCGCCGGGACCTCGAACTCGTCTCCCTCCCTCGTCCGGACGGTGAAGCTGCGGCGCGCATGGCGCAGCAGCATCATCGCCGGCGGGTGGAGCCGCAGGACCTCCTTGACGCAGCGGTGGAGGGTCTCCATCTCCTGCAGGACCTCGTAGTCCACGCGGTCCCCGTGCCGCGCCACGACCCGCTCCTGCTCCCGGACGGCGGCGCGCAGTTGCTCGGCGTTGGCGCGCGCGAGGAGGCGCGCGCCGGTCCACGCGCCCGTGCTGGAGCTCGTGTGCTGCCCCGCGAACAGCGCCGACACCAGCATCCCGACGACCTCCGTGTCGGTCGTGGCGCGGCCGTCCTTGTACCTGGAGCCCATGAGGCACTGCAGCATGTCGTCCACGGGGCGGCCTGCTTCTCTGCGCGACCTGACCACTTGGGAGAACATGTCGCCGAGCCTGGCGCGCGCCCTGTCGCGTCTGCGGTGCGCAGGTGCGGGAAGAGGATGGTGACGAGGCGCATGCCGTCGTTGAGCTCGCGGAGGTGCGTGGCGGCCTCGCGGAGCATCTTGGAGCGGACCTCCTCCCCGAACAGGCACCGGCTGGCGACGAGCGTCACGACGTGCTCTAGCTCCTGCTTCAGGTCCACCGTGCCCGACTCCCCCCATCTCGCAAAGTACTCCTGCATGCATACATGCATGCATGTGTAACATATATACAGTGAAAAACACGTATATGGCAGCAGTGGATTCTTAATTACCTCGACTTCTCGCACCATGAGGCCGGCGTAGGTCCTGAGCTTGGCAGGCTTCATGGCGTCGCCGAAGAAGCGGAACTGCTCGCGCCGGGTGGCGAGATCCACGTCGAAGGCGACGCCGGGGCGGGATGGTGAACCGGGAGACCTCGTCCTGGCTCACCTCCGAGTCCAGCCCCTGGTAAAAATGGCTCGACACGTCCGGACCGACCAGGAAGGTCACCTCGCGGTGCAGCAGCCTCACCGTGAACACGCTGCCCAGCTCCGCGTGGGCATCGCGGATCACTTGCAGCGGACCCTTGGCCAGAAGCCACGGGACGACCCCCACGAGGGGAGCCCCTGCGGCCACGGGCGGCGGGCGAGCGCGAGGAGATCCTTCGGCTCGTCGCCGTCGTGCCACCATGGCCGATATGATGATCGTGGCCACGGCAAGTGGAACCACAAATGCTACCCAATTGACGGTTGCTAACTCCATATCTGTAAATGAAAGAACATGAATGAACGGTAAAACGAGTTAGTACATGAACTTACATCGATCGTCTACAGTATTTCTAGTCAAGTGTGGTTTTGGATCGGTGCACACGCATGATCACACATGGGTTTGCAGCCATGCATGCATGCACAAAATCAATAGATCCATGTTTAATTCTGACACTACAAGAAACATTTTATGTACCTAAACATGAACGAACGATATCCATGTTTAGGTATAGCTCTTTTCGACGAATGCACGGACATGCGTGTGTGTGCACCGGTGATATGGCAAAGTGAAGCGCAGGTGCATCAATGATCTACTGATAGTGTTTACCTCTGAGCTACACGGCGATCCAATGATGCACTGGTGAGATGATGAAACTAGCCAGGGAGCACCGACGCGGGTATCTGTATATAGATAGAGAGAGTGCGAGGAAGTTTATAACAAGCTCTCCCTGGCTAGTTTTCAACGATTGAAAACCATATAGATAGAGAGAGAGGGCCCGTTCATTGATTATGTTATAGGTACATATAGAGAGAGAGGGCCCATTCATTGATTACTAGCGGTTGGGGCGCGCCCATGGCGCGCCGCCTGAAAGGAATTTTGGGCGGTGCCAACTTGTAGACGCCCTTTTTATTGCTTTTGGTGCTCCTAACATGTAGATGGTAGTTCATATATGCTACTAAAATGACAATTGGACCGCTAATTGTATCATATCCATTAATGCAGAAACAAAGAAAACAAATATTTATTACAAGTAGAGGAACATCTATTCAGTGCACAACCATGAACAAACTGGTGGCATAGTTTCTATGCCACAGAATTGATCATGTTGGCCACATTTGTAGCAGGAAGAGTGTCCATTCATAAAGCAGACCAAGCCTTCCTTCTCCTTTTTCTGTAATACCTCCTTCTCCTTTGATATCCTTTCTTTGATGTCTTCAATGCTTGTCTTGTAAATGAAATGAGCTGCCATCCCAAGTAAACTATACTGTGTGACTTTTAAGTTTTAACAAGTTGAATTCCACAACAGAATCTCAAAGGCAAAGGAAAAAGTTCATACTTGTCTAAGATAATGTGTCCGGTGTTTGTTCTTTGACCAACTGATCTATGATACATACAAACTCACACAGATGGCTACGTGTGTTGGATATTTGTATCTAAACACTATGTGGGTAAGTTGCGCTACTAGTTAGACTACTGTACTTGTTATTGCCTTTTGGCGCTGTGGGTGCGGCATGTTACTAAACTTATTTTAGCGAGAAAACATGCAGTACAGATGAGTGACATGTCCATGTTGCTGGTTAAAAATATAAGACACAGCAATAGAATTGCAGTAGGAAGAGTGCACATTCAAAAAAAAGAGCACACCTATGGGTTTTATAGATATTAATAGGATGTATAAATAGAGAAGCAGCGGTTTTACAGGGTAGATGACTGATCACAAAGACACGACAAGTGGTTCAAACTAAGGGATAGCAGTCACTTAATTATAGTGCATATTTTCTCCAACATGGGAATATGCTAAGAATACAGGTTATCCCTGAAACAAATTGATGGTTAACTTAAGTGAAGCTAGGTCCTATTTTTCTGAACCAAACATCAAGTAAACAGTAGCAGTCACTCATAAATTATTTGACTAAGATCTGTTCATGGTATCCCCTAGTCCAAGGTTGTACCTGATTTTGATGGGGGGTCGAATTTAGTTGTGTAGCTCCTTGTATATTTTTTCCTCGCTGCCATCAATCTATACAACGGGTGGCGATGGTCTCTGTCTTGGCTTGCCTGCCCTGGGTGCCCATGGCAAAGAAGATGCCCAAGGGATTGGCAGAGATGATCTGCTACTGCCAGAGGCCACCATTGGAGTCGAAGAAGGCCTTTATCTATGCCACCATCATGCCAAACCGCGTCAAGAAACAGAGCAGGATGCCAGCTTGCTCGCCGTGATGACGGGGTGGTCAACTTTGTTTCTTTGTTGCTGAAAGTATTTGCCGAGGTCTTCCCATGTAGCTTTTCAATTTTCCAACAACCTGAAACTTCCAATCCATTTCCAACATCAAATCAGAGATAAACTGGAATCACCGAACTGCCAACTATAACAATAAGTGAAATAGGAATTTTCTGTTGTTCCTCTTGGAAGCAGGATAAAGCACCACCGTGCAAATATTTCATATAGTTGCAAAATGCTCTGTTTGGATGAACATTGTTGCTCAACTGAGTTTCAAAATATATGTCAATCAAGAAAAAAATTGTACTCCTATAGCATAAGTATCAGTCTGTTAAATAAAATGAATTAGATATTTTGACATCATGGAGCATTTATATTTTCTTTTACCATATCATGATTGTTTCGTTATCCAAGAGACTCCAGATTTCCATACTCAATACTATGATTGTTTTTCAGACATAAGACTTACATTTGGCAACTTAATTTTAACGCCAGCTAAGTTTACATCCTCAAAAGACAACATAAGAACATTCAAGTTTGAAGTTCCCAAAATAAAGGACGGCTAATCAAGGTCATCATCGAAAACAAGGAAGAAATAAAAATACCTTATTTCATGTCACAGTATCACTCTCAGTAGAGAAATGAGACACTATCTTCTCAAGAAAATTACTATTTTCACTTGGAAGCAGCAGAGTACATTTGTTCGTAACAGTGAAATGTCACTCACAAATATATAGTTGATACTTCTAATAATCTTTTTTTTAGCATTTCTTACACAAAAAAAATACCTAAACACCAAAGGAAGATGAACATGACATGAAGACTAAAAATCCACCATCACTAACATTCATAATTGTACAACGCCTCACATTTAGATTAGTCAAGTACTGTCAACCTAAAGTTTTAGGGAGTGTGCATATTTTTTCTAAATGATTGAAGTGCTCATAGATCCAAGCAAAACACTCACCAAAACATTGTTTTCACATCTCCAGCATCATACTTCTTTAGACGTTCTTACCCATAACCCGCTGGTGAACTGTAAGCAAAGCAAGAAATCGATCAGCAACCCAGCACATGCCGGCGACACGTTCTGGCCGGCGTTCGACCCAGCATGGCAAAACGCGTCTTGTCGCTTTGCTTCCTCTCGGCACGGATCAAGGAGCGCCGCCGCCTGGCCTGCTCGATC
Organism: Secale cereale; assembly: GCA_902687465.1. Lineage (NCBI taxonomy): Eukaryota > Viridiplantae > Streptophyta > Magnoliopsida > Poales > Poaceae > Secale > Secale cereale. Next base: position 12,421,249 of record LR738711.1, read on the forward strand.
TGAGAGCGGCAACGAAGGAGAAGAGGCGAGAGCGAGGGGATGGGGTGCGGCGGCGCCACGGCGGACTTTTGTCCATGAGTTGCAGAACCTACATCATGTAAACAAAAAGGTAGAAGGGAAGTTATTTATTTGTTTACAAAGGTAGAATAAAATCGACACGTTAACAAAACCAAAATCTCAGAAGATGCTCGGAGATAAACCTGAACCTTTTGCAGGACAATGGCCAATTGATCAAAGGATCTCCGTGTCGTCGCAGAGCACAAAACTATGAACTCTGCACGGTTTGGAGATTACCCAATGATCTCTTTCTTGCCAGATCTAGCACCATCAAGCCCATCCTGTGTCGGCATTTGAAACAATCCCAATAAGCAACACCCAAACGCCGCAAATAAAAATTTAGGAACTGCCGTAGAAGAATGGCTTGCTTCTAACTACAGTGCTGTGTGTATAATTATTTTCTTATAAATAAAAAGCCCACAAAAATTACAATATCATTCATATATGACAAGTCTAGTGCAAATTCTTGGAGATGATATGACTGCATCGCTACTAGTCTTCAAACAAAATTGTACAGGAACACTTCAAACTAAGTAGTTTCAGCATCAATATTGCTGCACATGAATCATAGCGCTGAAACTCACCTCCCCACTTGTCAGGGTCCAGAATCCAAGCACAATACGCTTCATTTGGTTTTCCAGGAAATGTTTCACTGTACTTTTCATAATCACTTGCAACTGCTGCTGCCGTGACCTTCAAGCAAACTGGGAATAAAAAGTAGCAGCAGCAGCACTGTAAGTTTAGAAAGATAAGCACAAATGAGATAACAGGTTCTGGCTATTAGGAACATCATGGTGTACAAAATAATGTTTTATTGTTTCATTTATCTGACCTACGCTAAAGTCATCTTCAATTGCGTTGGCTTTTATTTTCAACAGATAGATTGTACGATGACAGAACACATCTAGTTTGTTACTGTCATCTACTCCAGCTCGGCGCTCACCTCCTTCAGGGTCGTGGAGTAGCTCCTCGTCGCTGACCTCAATGCCGCCCGAGGAGGGTCTGCTTCAGCTGTCCCAGCACCTGCACAGTTTGAAACACGCGCACGGATCAGAGATAAAACCAGCAGGCATGGGCGAAAGGAAAACAACTCAGAGAAGCACATGTACACATCCGGATATGCTCACGACCTCGGGGAAGGGAAAGGGAGGTGAGGGAAGAAGAGGAAATCAGGAGAGAGGGTCGGACTTCTGGACCACGCCCTTGACGAGCACGTGCCCGCCGGCCGCGACGACAAGCCAGAGGCGTTGCGACGTGGATTAAGGAGCGCCGCCGCCTGGCCTGCTCTATCTGAGAGCGGCAACCAAGGAGAAGAGGCAAGAGCGAGGGGATGGGGTGTGGCGGCGCAGCGGCGGCAACCCTAGGTAGGAGGAAGAGGGGAAAAGGCCGCTGCCCATGTGAGGGACAATATTTTTCTTTCTGTTTTATCTCTTCCTTCGGCACTGTTGAGATGACATGGCTAGCACCAGCGGCCGCGCTTTGCGCGACGCTTATAGGGTTTAATGTTATAGGTACATATAGAGAGACGGCCCGCTCATTGATTATGTTATAGTTTTCAAGCGTCGATTATGTTCATAATAACCGGCCGATTAGTTGTCCACATGGTTACAAATGCTACTCTCCAGGCATTATAGTTCTCAAGCATTGATTATGTTCATTGCTGTAAGGAAAGCAAATCCACTTGCTGATAGTCTAGCAAAACATTGTTTTAGAGTTAGCTTATCTGAGTCTTGGGACTCTAATGCCCCCGATTTTATTCTGCCTCAAATTGTAAATGATATGACCATTGTCTGAGGAATAAAGTTTTGATTATAAAAAAAACTTTTCGGCGATCACTTTACCAACCATTAATTGGAGATCCCAATTCATCGCCCGAAACTCGGAAGTACTGAGTGGAAACACGTGGAAGGTTTTTGTCGCTGAGATAAAATAACAACACCTCTTTGCGCAAGCGACATGGTCCACTACTCACCTGGCTTCTAACTTGTCTGTTGTAGCATCACATTATATGTTTGGAAATTGGTTAGGAGGCATTGATATGAAACTAGCTAAACTCGTTGTTGGTCGCTTTTGCTATGTCAAATGGATGTGTGTGTTTTTCAACTATGGTTAGATGGTTAGGAGGATAACGGTATTCTAACCCACCAGAGTTAAATTGTAGACTTGGCATTGGTGCTCTTCTTTTCCTTGATTATTTCAGGCCTTCCGGCGATGTACTTTTAGAGGGAGAAGACGTTCATGTTGACTATGAAGACGTCTGATGTGAGTGCATTCATAGGGGTGAGTGTATGTACGTATGTAGGAGCGTCAGTGTATGTGTCCTAGTTTATTAGCCCCTCTCTTATTTTGGATCATATTTTGACCATAATTTCTGTAATAATAAAAATATAAAAAATACATATAAAAATAATGTCATTAAAATACAAATATAATAATATAATATTTTTATGACATGTATTAACATTTTACTTGTCAAATATACGTCAAACTTTGACCCAAAGCACGATCAAGATTAATAAACAAACCCAGACGAAAGTAGCATTATGCGAAGATCGGGTGTGAACACTCGGTGATTTTAGTTTTGTTGGCACATTTTAAGCCATAAGAGCTCAAGAGATAACCACGTGTACAACGCATTACGTGATTAATTAGCTTATCAAACCACCTACCAGATGGAGCTAGCAATAAAATCTTATCAAACCAGGACAGTTGTGCATGAAAATGAAAGTGTACAGAATGCATGGACGAGAATCACAAAATCCGTGTCAAAAGCTTAATTTGTAACAAACCTGTTGAAGAAATTAAAGGGGACGGCTATTTCACAGTCGCGCGAAAAAATCCCAGTTTACAACTTCATTGTTTTTTATATCAACTTCGTCGTACTATTGCATTCCAAAGAGCAAATTATGAATCTCAAAACCCAAATCTGTAAAGAAATTCAACTATATTTTGCAAAAAAAGATCCAAATTTATTGTAAAGGTTCATTAAAACTACAAAGCTTGGCAAACATAACAAAAGATATTATATCAAGGGTCATGCACCACTGAACGACCACTACCACCGACAGAATGAGCCGTCGACATGCCACTATCACCGCTCCCCTACGAGAGCCAATTTGACCTCGTCGATGACAGTCGTGAAGTTTTCGTGCACATGCCTCTAAGAATCATCTTCCCCGAATGTAATGCCCAGGATGGGACTATATCTCCTACGTGTCGAGGCACGACTTAGAGACATAACCCCATGCTGGAATGATCGCAAGTCTGGTATCTTTGCACAACTCATGTAAAAGATGGGGATGAAAAACATAAAATAGTTGGCTTACACTCGCCACGTCACACAAATACAATACATGTCTCAGTCATCATACAATAAAACATCACAGCCCTCTAAGGGTAAAATCCAAATGACAAGATACCAAACATAATTTAAATCCACAGGTCGGATCGAATCCTAGTAGAAGTCTCCACTACTGATCATCAGGATAACGAACATAGTAACGGCTACGCTCCTCGTCGTACTCCTAGTCAAGCTCGGTGCCATCACCTGGATAGCTCACAACTGGACCTGCATCTGGTGTGGTGAAGTAACTGTGAGCCACAGAGGACTCAGCAATCCCGTTCCCGGGTAACAAGACTATTTAAGCCTTGGGTGAGGATAAGGCTGAAGAAAAGAATAAGTGTCTGCAGCAGCAACTAGCACTAGCTTACGAGAAAGAGTGCGAGAAGAGAAGTGCCTCGGTCGAGAAGTGATCACGAAGTGATCCTAGCTAAAGCTCAACAAACATAACCCCACCGTGTTCAACTCCCGAATCCCTATTCGGAAATTGACAGTCACGGTACACACGCTGGTAGTGTATTAGAACAATGTGTCAAGTTATCTACAACCGGATATTAACAAGCTCCCATCTGCCACATAACCGCGGGCACGGCTTTCGAAAGTTCATAACCCTGCAGGGGTGTTCCAACTTGGCCCATTACAAGCCCACGATCCGCGGAGTCGCAACTCCAAGGTGGGAAGACCCGAGTATTCTCAGAATCCCGTGCTCAAGATACTCCGAACTAAGGTAAGGCTAATCCAGCAAATCCTCCCGGCGTGCTGACACCCTGACAATAGCCGCGCGTATCTAGTCTCAGGCCACGACCGGATGGGCGATTCTACAGGTTTTTACCAAACCTCGAGTTTCCTCGTGGTGGCCCCGCAGACTCCCCGTTTCGGACCAACACTCATGTGGAGCACTGGCCCGGGGTTGTTGAATTAAGAAAGAGGGTTTATAACTCCCTATGCAAGTTATTTAGTTATTAGGCAAATAGTACCAATGTTGGGACTTGCTGGAAAAGACTTAGCACCTAGCGGTTTATCGAGGGGGTCCCATACACCCCAACCGTGTTAGGAACGCATAATCAAGGAACATAACACCGGTTTATACGGTTCCTAACGGCATGAGTGGAACAAATCACCAAGCAAAAGGCTTAGCCTTCCACCCTTGCCAATATATAGATGATTTCATTTTAAGCATTTATATAGTGTGATATAACCCAACAAATCTTCAACATGAAGCAAGCATCTTCAACTTCACCTGCAACTAGCAATGCTATAAGAGGGGCTGAGCGAAGCGTACTTAGCCAAGCAACGGTTTGCATAGGTAGGGTGGTTAAACATGGTCATGGTTACAAGTAGGAGGCTGACAGGAAAAACATGGGCATCGAGGCAAAACTATAGATTGAGACTACTAGCAATAGGCAAAGATAGTAATGTTATCGGGGTTCGGTCATCTTGCCTGAAGAGTAGTCGTTCGGATCGTAAGAAGGGTCCTCGTGCTCAACCTCATTGGTAACCTCGTGCTCGTACTCGTACTCGGTCTCAGCTTCCGGCTCTAAACAATACAGTCACACAAGGCACGAATCAACAAGATGCAATGCGCACACCAAAATGATGGATGCATGATGGATGCACTATGAGAGCACACGGAGCACGGAAAATAGCACTCAAGCAAAACACCTCAAAACATGATAACAATATTATATTATGAATCTACACGGAAAATCAATCAAGTTTCATATAAGATTTGCTGCAATCGGAGCTACGGGCTAAAAGTTATGCCCGAAACAAGAAACGAGCGAAAGCTGAAAATTACAGCAACATAGCAACTTCGGAGCACTAGAAAAATAAGCTACAACACTCAAACACCATGGCAAAGAGCATGAACATAAACTAGACATATCCTACATCAAATAAGTCCAAAGGTGCACCCCCAAAGGAGCCACGGATCAATAGCAATAAGCTTGGACATATTGAACTTGACAATAAAATTCTGACAGCAGAATTTTATTGAAACATTGGAGCAAAAGTTAAACATGCTACAGCCACTTAAATAAACATGTGAGAACATGAATGGATAGCCAACAATATCTACTACAAGGAACCATCAAGATCCACCCCAAAACTATCATGGTTTGTCCTAGAGCAGCAAGCAAACATGGCATCGGAGAATAACAGATTACAGACTTAGTGAAAATCCACTAAGTGTTAAAACAGCAGTTTCATCATGGCATCTAAAAGAGCAAGTTTAAGTCACCTCGAAACTAAACATGGCAAGTGGTGAGCACCACACCAAAGTACACATGATGGTGATTCCGAAACATACAAGCATGCATCATGGAGATAAACACAACGATAGCAATGAGCTCAACAAGATGGCATTTCATAACAAGTGAAACAACATCACAGCCACATGGCACTTTGCAACGAAGATATACATGGCAAGAATAAATCTATCATGCAACCTAACACAAGCAACATGTAGAGCATGGCAAGACGAACACGTGGACATGTCATTTGCATCATTCGGACAAACGAGCTAAAAGATATCACTATGCAAAGATGGCATAAAAACATCACATAGCAGCAGTTTATATCGGGATGCACTCTTGCAACAGAAAAATAAGCACCTAGATGATCTCTAACATGCATGGCACAATGGAATGAATCGTAGTGCTAGTCACCACGAACGTCTGGACACCTCATTTGCGCAAAACGGAGCAACACACACAAAGTTATCACAATTTGAAATAAGCATCAGACAACAAAATTACTGGGGACTTAGGATTTTCGGGGCAACCTTCAGATCTGGAGAATGAGCTCGGGGAGTGGAACGGGCCCTGCGGAGGAGAGGCGGCCCGCGCGGAGGAATCGGTCCAGGGAGGCGCTGGCCCGGTCGGTGGAGCGGCGACGGCCCGCGGCACTGGAGGCCTGGAGCGGATCGGGCGGCTGGGCCCTATGGCGGCGAAGGGAGGCCCAGCCGGCGGATCGGCGCGGCCTGGGCGATCTGGGAGCCCGCCTGGTGCCTGGTTGGCCCGCGGTGGAGGAAGGCCCGCGGGAGGAGAGGCGAGCGGCGGCGGGACGGGCCGGTGGATCGGCACGGCGGCCCAGGCGGGTGGCGAAGGGAGGCGCCCCGATCTGGCGAAGCGGAGTCAACGGGCGGCTTGCTGGCGAGGGGATCCAGCGGCGGATCGGGCAGACGGGCCTAGCGGCGCGGCCCACTAGGGCATCTCCGATCGGATCGGGCAGGCGCCAGATCTGGCGCTCGAGCGCCTGGCTGCGGGAGCCTGCGAGCAGCGGCTCCGGTGGGATATGGCCGGCCGGAGGAGGCGGCTGGGTGGTGGGGCCTGACCCCGGCTGCGGTGCGGATGAGAAAAAAGGGGCCGGAGAGAGGTTGGTGGTGAGGTTGAGAGGGTAGTGGTGAGGTACTCCGGCGAGGTGGTGGTACTCCGACGATCTTCCGGCGGAATTCCGGCGAAACTCCGGCGAGGTGGCTGGCTGGAGGAAGGGGATGAAGTGGGGGGCTAGGGTTTCCTTGTTTTGGGGCAAAAATTGGGGGAGTGGACAAATATATAAGCACAAGTAGCTAGGGTTGTCCAAATGGAGTGCGGTTTTCGGCCACCGGATCAGATTTGGATGGCCTAGATGATAGAAGTGGTTAGGAGTGGTTGGTGGGCTGTTGGAGGGGGTGCCTTGGGCATCAAAGTGGAGGCACTTTGAGCCCACGAGAATAACTGTTGGGGTAGCAAATGGACTCGAAACGCGACGAGATTTGACAGGCGGGTTACACACAACAAAACAACAACACACGACAAGTCTCGCGCCAAACCGGTAACTTTACACGGCCAAACACCAAAGTAGGCCTACGGAACGCCACGGACACGTGAGGGAGCTCCGGAACGCGAAACGGACAACGGGAAGGAACGCGTGGAACCGGATGCAACCGACAACACAAATGCAATGCGATGCATATGACTACATGATATGAATGAATGCCACACACGCACACGACAAAACGACGAAAACCCAAAAGACAAAGAAACCAGAATGGAATAGATGAAGCCGGAGATATATTATATGCCCAAAAGGGAAAGTATTACATCCGGGGCATTACACCGAACTACAGTCATCGCCATCGAAATCTTGAATCTTCATGAAGCGTCTGATACAAAATCTCATCGCCGCGTGCGCACGGCGAGAAACCCTAACATCGCCACCCAGAAGACTAGCTGAAAGATGATGCACCATGATCCACGACGTTCCGCGTTAACAAAATCCATATATAAATTATTAGCCAAAGTTGAGGCACTGGGATCCCCTTCCCCGCCACCGCCCTCCTTAATATCAGGTGTGCATTAGTCCAACCAACTCATCCTATTATTTCCATCATGTTTACTTTGAATGGTCCCTTAGCTAGCTCTATTGCAGCCTCTGCTGGAAAAGGCCGTGTCTAGAAGGTGCTTAGGCGCTACGCAAAGATCAAACACCCAACCTAGGGCATAACTAGAACTCTAGGAAGGGCAAATACGTTTTTTTAATCCAAGTGAGATCATGTCATATTGTACATGCATGCCAAACGAGCCATATTTCAATGACAGTAGTTGGTAACTCAGTCATTTATATGCTCTAAATTAATATCGTTACACATAGGCATCATTTGGTTTGGAGGAATTTCATAGGAATTCTATAGGATAAGATTTTTATAGGAATTTTTTCTTTAGAGCCTTTTGGTTCATAGGAATGGAGAAAAAATATTGCTCCTATCCTCCACATTTCAAAGGAGAATAAAATATTAGCCTAGACTCAATGAAAAAATTCCTATGATGTGAACCAAATAACATCTCTTTTTCTATTCCTACTCATAGAATTTGTGATACATGCCATCTTATTTCGTACAAGTTTTCTATTCCTATGATAATCCTATGTTATAAACCAAAGGAGGCTATAATATGTACCTGAGGCCCTTAAGCACCGCGTAGGCACTAGGTGAAGGCCAACCGCATCGCTTACGACTATCACCTTTTTCAGCTTGCAGCTTGTTCGAATTCCCGAATCGCTACAAAGGCAAGTGCTGACCACTGGCCACTATAAGTAAACTCCAGTCAAATATACTTGGCGAAAAGAAAACAAAGATACTCCCTCTGTTTCTTGTCAGTCTGCATGTAAGATTTGGTCAAAGTCAAAATTTATCAACTTTGTCTAAGATTATGGAAAAAAAATCAAGATTCACAATATGAAATCAATATCGTTAGACGCATTATGTACAACACTTCTAATTTTTTTATCATACAATATGCATTCAACGGCCCATAGTCTTCTTCTCGTTCTAAATTTCTTCTCCTCCAGCAGTGTTACCCCATGTGTCATCCACTACCGTCGGCTTGAACTATTGCCCCCGCCTCGCCATGCAGGCCTACCTGAGCATCCCGCTCCGCCGAGCTGCCGACACCTCGGCATAAAACCCTACTCTCCTCCTCTTCTCCGGCTTCGGCAATCCACAGAGTTAACGTTCTGCTTGGCATCCCCATCTTTTTTCTTCGTTAGGTAGTAATTTTTTCCATTAAATGTGCTCAAGTGTGGATGTCGATTGGCGGGTCCGGCTAGACAAAAAATTGTCTGGCGACAAAATATAGCAGCGAGCCACCGCTCCTGTGGTTTTGCATCCACCTATCAATTCTTCATTTGTGATGAGAGAGAGTGAGAGGCAGCTGCTGAATGGTTCGTGTGAGCTTTCCGTTTAAAGAAAAATCAAAATTTCCCTTTTCAAGCTACAAATGGGTCTTAAATGCTGATGGGTCAGGCGTGTGCTACATGTATTATTTTTCGTGTGGCCGGGTGGAAAACAACAACAACTAACTAATTAGTATGATGGAGAAAAATCATCCCACATAAATAGAAAGGAGACATGATCGAGAAAGAATAGACCCATCACCATGTCGCTTTCTCCACCAGGGCAACTCGCGCGGCCACCACCATCGCTGCCGTCGATCCTCCCCACTCTGCTTACCCACCCCTCCTTGTTCGATAATCGTGGTTGGGCAAAGCTAGCGCGTGAGCAGTGATTGCTGAGACAAACCTCATATATCCCTCTCTCGCTCGCTCGGGCGAAGATTGAAGGAGCACACCGTTTTTCCAGCGCACAAACGCCTCACCGCACGAACGGTGCCCGCTTCACAAATGGCGCTTTCTTTTCAATCTAAGCACATACCCGACTCGATGGCACATACCACCACTCACCACTCGGCAACACACCGTATCTCAGCTCATACAGGCACCATACAATAGACTGGATTACATGGCTTAAGTAGCCAGACTCACTGGCCAGGCCACTCCGCAGCCTGAACGCTCTACCCCGAAGTCTAACAAACTATATCCATGCACACACGCGCACGCCCACCTCCAAGAATAGCTCCTAGGGATGACTCGGACAGCATCCACTACTCAACTACATGCACGTCCACTAACAAACTCGGTGCATGCTAACCTCTAACTAGCACACAACGGCATGCACATACAAACACGTGCACAAAATCAATAGATCCATGTTTAGTTCTGACACTACCAAAAACATTTTATGTACCTAAACACATGAATGACCGATATACATGTTTATGTATAGCTCTTTCTGACGAATGCACGGGCATGCGTGTGTGTGCGCACCGGTGATATGGCAATGTGAAGCGCAGGTGCATCAAAGATCTACTATTATTAGGGCGTGGTTGGTTTACATTTCTGTTTTATGGCATTTTGCATACTTGTTTCAGTTGAGTCTAGTTGGGCAAATACAGACTAAAAATTAAAATCTGCATTTAGTTTGATTGTCTGCATTAGGCTTTCTGCATGAGGGAATCAGCTAGTCATCACGATTGTTTGACTACATGCGTCGCTGATGTTAAACAAACAACACGACGTTTGATTGCAAACGGCTAAAGATGTGATCACCACTTCTCAGTATTGGTGACCTTACCACACACACTGAACATTGTCTTGTCCTAGCTATTAGCAAATGACAGTACAAATTATTAAGAGCCGACATGGCCGAATAGGAAAAGTTCAATGATACTAACTAGGTGCAAGTTCACCCTCTTCCTCTTCCTCTGCTGCTGATGTGTTGCTTCCTCTTCCTCTTCCTCTGCTGCTGCCTCTTTCTTCTTCTTCCTCTTGTGCTTCTGCTTCAGATCCTTGTGTGACATTTGTTATCCCACATTGCCTGAGCTCACTCTAACCTTTTGTTCTTCCAAGCTTCATCGTCGAACGCCTCCACACCATGGTCGGAGTTGATCACCTCATCAGGAGTCACATCTTCCTCCTCCGGCACAAATTTATCAACTTCCCATTGCAGGATCCAGTTGTGAATGATGCAACATGCAAGAAACAAACTTCACCTGGGTAGGGAGGAATGACTTCTAATCCAGGATCTTAAACCTGTTATTCAGAGCTCTAAAAACCCTTTCAACAGTCACTTTAAGGCTGGAATATATGAGATTGAACAGTTCCTGAGGAGTGCTACGATAGTTCCTACCAGCAAACTCGACAGGCTATGGCGTTGCCGCACTATACGAAAACGCCAAACTAGCTCGCGTTGCTGGCCTGGTCGAGATGCTACGTGGTAGGGCAGAAACGCCACAGTGTGTGGCGTTGCTGCCCAAGTATCAAACGCCATTGCTATTGGCATTGCAAGAGTAAATTGCAAAAAACACCATAATTTGGGGACCATAATTCAAAAAACCGCCACCATTCGTTTTATTTTCAAAATACCACCAACAATCTGGTGATAGTTTTCAAAAAAACCTGGTAGACTGATTATAGCAGTTTGATGCAAAATTTGACAGGTGGGTCCCACTGTCAGGTGCCACGTTGGCTTGGGTGAAGACGTTGCCCGTCACGCACGTACTCACAATAATGCTAAACATACAAAGAGTTACACACAATTACACGCGGATTAGGATTCTTTCTTTCTAACTAACCACTTCCCCGTGATTTCCATGGGGGTGGGCCCCTCATCCCCCTTAATCCCCAATCAAAACTCACCTGTTTGTAAAACCCGTGTAAATTTACGTATGTGTAGCATTACTCCACGTACTCACATCTCACAGAGCAAACATTGACCAGTTCACGTTAAAAAAAAGATTTCACCAATCGAAATCACAACCACGACGCCGCAGCACCCGCCGGCGAGCCTGCCTTGCAGCGCTGCCGACCCGCGCCCGCCGACGGGTCTGCCTTGCAACGCTGCCGTCCCGCCATGCTGGGCCGCTCCAACACCGCAGCCTCCTTTCGTCGAGGCGCGCCTTCGCCACCTACTCGAGGCCGAGCCACCCGGCGCCGTGGAGCTCCGGCTCACCTAGACCACCGCCGACGAGACCCGCGGCAGCAACGCCGCTGCCTCGAGCCACCCAGCCTTCCCTGCCTCCATCAGGGAGCACGGGCACCTCTCTGGCAGCCTGGCTGCCAGCTTGGGAAGGGGAAAGAGGGGAGCACAGGCACCGCTGACAGCCGTGGCTGCCCGACGCCCCCACCTCGGCCAACAGGGGGAGGCGGCGGGAGATTTACCAAGCGTGCGCGCCGCCGCGCGGGACGGCTGCCATTGAACGTCGATGGAGGCGGCTAGGTGGAAGGCGGCGAGGAGCGCCTCACGACGGGATGGGCGCCGGTGCGACCCCTCGTCCGGGCTGGACCACGACCACGCCGCCTCTGACTCCGATGTGGAGCTACTCCACGACGTCGCCGGTCTGCATCATCAACCATCGTAGCTGCCATGGCCCATGGGTGAGCCACGTTGCCGGCATCGAGATCTCCGAGGAGCTCGTGAACTATTCGACAGAATGCCAGAGAAGGGGTGGAGAGAGACAGGAGATGCTGACAAGTGGGCCTATATCAATTTAACAGTCCATGGAAACGTTGTGGACCAGGACCACGCCGCCTCTGACTCCGATGTGGAGCTACTCCACGACGTCGCCGGTCTGCATCATCAACCATCGTAGCTGCCATGGCCCATGGGTGAGCCACGTTGCCGGCATCGAGATCTTCGAGGAGCTCGTGAACTATTCGACAGAATGCCAGAGAAGGGGTGGAGAGAGACAGGAGATGCTGACAAGTGGGCCTATATCAATTTAACAGTCCATGGAAACGTTGTGGACTTTTCTCGCCACGCCATCAGTTACTTGCGGCCCCCATGTTTTCACTGAAACTGCTCTAATCACTTAATCAGCGTTTTTCGAAAATTGTCGCCGCAATTTCGGTGGTTTTTTGAAGAAAAAAAAAACTAAATGTTGGCGGCTTTTTTTAATTAGGGTCCCTAATTATGATGGTTTTTTTGCAATTTACTCCGCGTTGCAACTAGCTAGTTCAACTTTGCCACATATTTATGAAGGGGAGCAAGCAGGGCTAGTTTGGCGTTTCTAACCCCGGAGAGTAACGGCTTGTGGTTAGATCGTGAAATAGTTTTTGAAGAAGTTTATTTTGTACTAAGGTTTGTTGAGAAGATCAAAACAGTGAAAAAGGCCAAGCCAAGGCAAAAGGTGCCCGACTTGTCAACTCCATCACCAACTCTCCCTACACTACTAGAGGGTTCGGTCTGGAATGCAACAAAACCATAATCATTTATCTACAGATTTGGTCAATGGGGATGGGCCAAAAGGAGGCCCATTAATATTATCAACTGTTTGTTGCACATGTCAGCTTCGTACGTACTTTGGCTAGAGTCGGGTTTAATTGCTGAACCCCGGGAGACTAATTAACTGAACTGTTTAGTCTAGCCGGCTAGCTCACACTCTCGCTGCATACTTCAGGTGGAACCATGCATGCAAATGAAACATACTACTCCCGTCTATCTATATTACCTGTCGCTGTCGCTTAAATGAATTTATCTTTGTAATCTCGTGTTGTAACCCTCCTTCGATCAGTGAAAAGATACGCAAACTTTGCGCATTCGCGAAAAAATGAATGTATCTAGAGAGAGTACTCCTTTTTTGTTTTGTTTTTTCTTAAACACGTGGACTTTTCATTTTTGGCGAACTTTTCTCAACTCCGCAAGAAAGAAAATCAGTTTTGGCTAACGTACCAGTGATTTTTGTACAAAAAACAATGAACTTTTTCTGAATTGATGAGTTTTTTTCAAATCGATGAACTTCTTTTAAATTGGATGAACTTTTTCGAATTGATGAAATTTTCTCAAATTCGCTTATTTAAAAAAAATCATTAACAAAACCAATTAACTTTTTTGAATTGACGAGTGTTTTTTTCAAATTCGATGAAATGTTTCAAATTGATTAACTTGTTCCAAATTGGATGAACAAAATCGATGAACTTTTTTCAAATGTATGATTTTTTCTCAAATTTGTGAACTTTTTTCCAAATCTTGGAAGCTTTTTTCAAACCCATGAACGCCATTAAATCCGTGAACCTTTTTAAAATTCATGAACTTTTTTCAAATCTATTTAACTTTATCAAATCCGTGATTTCTTTTATTCAGAAACAAGGACCAGTCCACAATAAGAAGAAAAACGAGCGAACTGATTTTTAGCCAAACAGTGGCGAAGAGCGAGCAGGCAAAAAGAACAGTCTAGTGATCGAGTATTTTTTTTTTTGCGGGGAACTAGCGATCGAGTATTAATGGGCTTCCGCCCAGTAAAATCGGCTGTGGGCACCAGGTAGGAGCTCCGGGCTGTAGATGATCTCGTCGTGGCCAGAGCAAAGCTGCATCATTTCATCTATCTTTCTGTTGGCTGTCTGTGGACAGTCGATGTTCCATCAGACAGTCCTCAGACGAAAGCTAGCAGCAACCGTAATACAATGTGGCACAGAGATGAGAGTTCTGAAAGAAATCCGTAGTACAAGAACATGGTACAAAAATGCACGCACTCTTCACAACGCATCTTCCAATCATCCAGATAAATAAATCATGCATCTGCTGGATCTTACCGAGCAATGCAATTTGGTATTCAGAGCAAATTTCATTCATAGCATAAAATGGGTCTTCGACCCCGAACCTGATCTGATCATCATCATTTTCACGAACTATTTCCTGAAGCATATCATACACTTACATCATACCCATGGAAGGAAGCACACAATGCACCAAACTCTTCGCTGCAAAATGGGGGTGGGTTTCATCTCCTCTCGTCACCCCGGTGGTGCTCAGGCCTTCTTCCCTTCCCTAACTAGTCCTGAAACTTATACTATACGGATTCCAGTAACCACGGAACTTTACTAATTTTACGATAACAACAGAAGTAAAAATTGTACTCATGCATCCCCTGTCTGTCTGTCAGTCACGGGGAGCAGTCTACGGGTGTGACTCTGAACCCCGACGTCTGCTCGGACACCTCCTCCCTTCTTCGGGGGCGGTCCGCAAAGAGCATCAGGAGAAGGCCGAGGACGAGGCCGGACGCGAGGAGCGCCAGCCCCGCGGAGACGAGGCTGAGGTCGCGCTCCAGGGGCGGGCAGTACTGCGAGGCGATGGAGCTGAACGTGTCGCGCACAAACTTGCAGTCCTGGAAGTTGAGCATGGGAGGCGCGTAGTGGTGCAGCGCGTAGCTCGCGTTCGCCGCCGTGACGAGCTGGCTGTAGATCTCCGGTGTCACGGTGCTCGGGCCGGAGCACACGTCCGCGTCGGGGGCATTGCACGTGTAGTCCTGCCATGCCTGAAAGGCAGTAGAGATTGTTCAGTTGCCCATTGCAGAAGTGCACCCAAATAAAAATTGGAGTGGACCAGATCAACAACAATAATAGAAGATTGCGCGTGGTATCAAATCAGTAGATGCCAACATGATCTTAATTAAGTAGCGGAAGAATAACAACACTTACTGTCGTTGCATTGTCAAATGTCACCTCCTTAGACAAGCACTGCCGATCGTTCAGGTTATCATCGTAGGGAGAACACAGGTAAGGCATGAGCTGCCCAGGATGCAGATGGCGCTCTTTTCGGTTCGAAAGAGCGGATATAGCCCTGTTGACCAACTTCACGAGCTGCACCACGACTTGTTTACTCTGGTACAAGGTTCGGTTGGTTGTACTCGCATCCACACATGGAAGGATGTTGCTGAGAGCAGTTTCTGCTCGAGGATGTTCTGCCCATTCGTCCATTGCCTGGCATGTATCCTTTGAAGCACTGCAACAACAACAAAATTATGATTTCAAAATAAAAAAAGCATTATAATATATTAACACTAGACAAATCACAAATGGGCTGCATCCTCTTTGGAACAACAGAACTGCTTGCTAGTTCGGCAGGGAAAGCAATTGATGCTAATTACTAACATCAATAACAGAGGATGTATTAATGGGCAAAGAAGTTTCTTGCCCATACATGAGTCCTATATAGATATTTAGATTTGCTTTCATGGTTGGATATCCAAAAAAATTGAGATTCAACAAGGGGATGGTGGTTAGCAGCCTAGCATGAAGTGAAGTTTTACCACTCGCCCACTCCTAACATAATTCATCACATAACTTGAAAGATAGTATGTAAGGTAAACAATACCTGCTAACTATCAAAAGAATCCCGATAAGAATGAAGAGAGCTGCCACTATGTTCCAGCATATGGTAGCAAATCTGTATGTTCAAGTAGAAAGGTGTCAAAATTACTGCAAAGCATACCCAATTCAATACATAATACTCGGTAAATAGATCAGAAAGCTTACATGTAGACTGTAAATTTTGGTCCGTATAGCTCCAGCACTGCATAAGAGAGGAACAAGCGAGCTCAGAAGTGAGTGGTAACACAGCCATAGTGGGGGCATGTAGTGTGTAGATTGAGAGTCAGCTGCTTACCATATCCAAGGAATGCAAGAACAGGCATTAACACGGCTATGCAAATCAATGCAACAGACCTGTAGTAAAAAAGGAATTTCATTTATAACTGGAAGCATATCACTACAAATGAACTTCTAAAAAATGGAAATGCCATTAGTCAATTTTCATGTGATTATGTATTTCACCAACATAGTGGTCTCATTTTCTAGTTAGATTTAAGCCCACTGGCAAGCATAGTCACATCCACACTATTTCTCAGTGAAATTCCAGAGGTATAATGTCAAGTAAGCAAGGACAGCTTCAAAACGTACACATTATGGAGAACTTTTCTGATCCTTTTGTAGTTTTCTGTTGTCTTCAAAGATATGGTATCAGCTGCTTTATTTAGGTCCACCTTCAAATTGTTAATCTGAGCCTGCACATCTGATGGAAGATACAGTGCTGCCACATTGATCGTCACCGCAAATGACAAGTAATCTGTAACATTCCTCAGTGTCTGGATAGTGAAATCAGATTGGTTGACAACATAATCCAAAGTATCGGTAGCTTCTTCACGGAATTCATTCTGCCCATACAGAAGGACAATGCACCCAGTTCTGGCATCAAGACGATCATGGAAGATATTAGAAGTGGTTGACAGACTAAATTTGGGCAAATGCATGGGCATACCATCCTCAAATCCTTGACCATATTGAATAATACTCAAATATCAGATTTAAGTGGACATTAAGAAAAAAAAGCATGTACTGTTCGACATGAACAAATGTTTGACCATTATAAATCAGCCCATTTGGGAACGTAACATAATGTAGAAATGTATCACCATAGTTTGTATTGTGAAATTAAGAAATGATTTTTTTTGTTTGCAGATATAATATTTACATTGTTTCATCTAAAAAAATCATACATCAAGTAATACAGTACTGAACTCTGAACCCATACTTCTACTACTATTCATGCCTTCCATAGAGTACAGAGAAGTGCTGATCTAATATAAAAGTTGGATGTATGGATAAGGATACCCATAGGCAGTTGCTCAAGCATGAACTCATCTAGACTTGTACAAAACAAAAAATTCCAAACTGACAAATATACAACGGTACAATGAACGGTAAAGAGCTTCAGTGTCTTACATTAAAGCAAGCACAGCAACCACAAGCAACACAGGTCGTGCTACATCTGCATGAGAAACCTTTGCTTTGCCCACTCTTGATTTACAAAAGCAGAATGAAGCTGCAGCAATCCCAAATGAAATAAACCACAGTGCAGCAAGGAGAAATCCAGCAACTCCTGTGAATGATACAGACTGAAACATACTTGATTCAGTTAACATAGCAGTGCAATGCAGAATGGGAAAGCGGGAAACCAGCGGTCACTAAAAGTAACTAGGCAACTTGAAAGATGATGGTCAGATTTGACATGCTAACAGGTTTCGTCAATCGCTGTTAACCATATAAAACTAGGCATATGCTATTTGCGTTGACTCTGTGCCACCCAATTCCATTTTTAAGCCACTGTCCTTTTTCTTCTCCATAACTTCGAAGTCAACGTGTGCACCTAGTTTGTCCAACAAAGTTATTGATTATTCAACATGGTTCCAAGAAAGCAATAACCTACTGCCTTAAATCCTGCAACTTCCCTGTGGCTGTGTACACTCCTGGTACATTTGGGGACACCTTGGGCATCAAATGTAAACTAAGTACCATCAACCAACTAAAAAGGGATGACATGCCTTATATTCCTCAAAGTAGGATCAGTACTCAATATGCAACGGGCTGAATCTCTAGTGCGTACACGGACTGTACTGATCCAACTACTCTGATCCCAACAACCCACATAAATACTAGTCTACTTTGGTATAATGACATCTCTAACAAATTAAAGCAATACGCTCATGAAAGTGTTAACTAAAGTTTAAACAATGACACATACCGCCCAGTAGTGCTTGCTGGTGATGTTCCAACCACCTCCATACATCCTGAGATGGCGGAGAACATCCGGCCGCCGCGTCCTGTCCTCGGCCAGTACCAGCGGGTACTTGGCGACGGGCCCCATGGCCGCCGGCCCTGCTGCCCCATCCGGCATCCCGTTCAGCAGCCCCTTCGCCCATGGCCCCAATTCCTTCACCTCTAAAGCACCAGAAGATTTGCACAGAATAAAACAAACCTTTTAGCACCAGCACCAGCACCAGCATGGATGATATACTAGTAAACTGATACTACTGCAAACAAAGTTCCACTTGCTTCTAGTACAAGGCTAGAAGAAGCAAATCAAAAAGGGCGCTTGCTTCTATGGTAAGAAAAGCATCAAAGCACGCCTTCCTATGCATAAATTACGGAGATGTCAATTCTTGTCACATGAAGCACTGAAAATCAGGAGGCCTTTGCCAGAAGAAAAAAAATAGGTTCTACTTCACTACTTCAGCCAGGAGTTGCTTGGTGTGGAACTCATCAACCTCGTCGGGAAAGCATGGCAGATCGATGACAGCACCGACATGAATGAATAACTAAAAATATACACCACCAGCAAACGGCTGGTGTTTGACTGGTTCTAGCAACCGAGCCGAGGTAGCTACCGTAGCAGGAATAATAAAATACGGGTTGCTAAAATTAGCATCCCCCTGAGCCTGAGCCTGAGGGCTGAGGCGTACCGAATGGGATTAAGAAATGGCGATGGAGTGTCAGAGAGGATCTACCGACATCAACGGCAGTGAAGAAAATAGCAGTAAATACATCCTCCACCGCCATAAACAGTCGAGCGCCGGAATTAAATTAGTACCGGTAAATAAGACAATAAACACTCGCTCGATTCTCTGAACCTAGACCGGAAGCGCGAATGGAGCGGATCGCGGCCGGCGGGCGGGATCACCGCCTGAAGCCGACGAGGCCTGAACTTGATGAAAAACATAAGCGGCGCGCGATTTGGACAGGCGGGACCGACGACTGTGATTAATCGCTCTAACAAACGACAAAAATAGATGCGCCATGAACCAACCACCGAGATGAGAGCTCGCGTGCGTCACTGCGGGAATGGATCGAGACCGATCCCCCTCGCTCGCATGACCTATCGACGGATCATCCGGGGCGCAGATCGCCACCGCCAGCGGCGACGCCGGCAAACAAGCAAGCACGCAGAGAGCGCCCGCGCGCGGGAAGTGAGTGCGCACGCACCTGGCGCGGCTTTGTCGATCCCCGCCGCGAGGCCGGCGAGCGAGTCCCCCTCCGCGGCGCCGACCACCACCGCGCCGAGCAGCGCGAAGGCGACGGCCGCGCCTCCTCCTCTCACCATCCCGATCGGCACTCGCTCGCTCACGGCCGCCGCATCTGTGCTCCCGCGCGGCGGGGGTCGGCGCGTTGGACGGCGGGAGTGGGAGTGAGTGGAAGACACCGCAGACGACAGACGACACGGCGCTACTCCTATCCCACTCGCCCCCGTCAGTGTTTATTGCCCCCTGCTCCCGTCCCACTCCCACACGCACACACGTCACGCGCCGCACACCGGGCAGAAGCCAGAATCACATGGCGGCAGCACGGGCCGTGTACGGTCCCCCGGGTGGCCCTAGCGACGACGCGCCCCGCCGGGTGCCTCGCCACGAACACGTGGACGCGTGGGGCCCCTCGTACGGCGAGCTAGAGGAGGGCCCGGTTGTGGTGACCTGGTGCCTGGTGGGATGGCACGGGTCCCTGGACAATGCGCCGAGGAGAAAGCGCGCGAAAGGGTGGATCGGCGGTGGGGCCGGCCGGGATCTACCACTGCTACGTGCTCCGCTCCGCCTGCGGTCAGTAGTAGCTACAATTACGATCCTATCCCCTGACGGGCACGCGGAGCGCTGTCGATGGGAGGGGTAGTTTAGGTACTCTGGGCCACGTGGTGGTGCTTTCCCTTGGGCAGCGAGGAGCAGAAGAGCGAACGTGGAACGTGCGTCGCTGTCGCGTGGGCCCCAAGTGCATGCGTCTGTCCGTTCGTCTAGATATTTCGTCAGTATAGTGGCGCCAACTTTTTCTGGTCTCGATCAATCAACGTTAGCGAAACAAGTCCCATAAAAAAAACATTAGCAAAAGAATAGAGAGATGAATATCAATATCGGATATTGCTTTCTCCTTTTGGCTTTTGATAAGGGCATGTACAATGGTGGCATATGGATACAGATTCCTCATGATAAAAAGTAGTTTGAGGCATCTACATTTAGTTTTTCTTCTCAATGCAAGCTACCTTTAGTGGGCCTCAATAAGAAATAGAAAATAAATACTCTAATACACATGCATCTCTACTTTTTACTCCAACCTTTTCAGCTTTTGACATCGGACCATACTTTTTCACTCCAAACACCCGCCTCCTGAAGAGGATCCCGCTTCCCTATCCGAACCTACTTTATCTGTTATCCGATCCTACATGGCGTGTGAGGCATCACCCTGGGGCTATGCATTGTACATGCCCTAAGTGGAGATGGAGGGGAGGGAGTCAATAAAGCTGCGTGGTGACGCGGACGGGAGGCTGTTTTGCTTTTGCCACGCAATTTGGCGGAAAGCTTCTGGAAAGTGCAAAGGCATTAGGCCCCCGTAAAACGTGGTTTTGATTTACTGCCCCCTTCTTTTCTGGGATTGTGCCGTCCGCTTTGCGAGATCCATCGATCGATCGATCCGGGACCTGGTTGCTGCCGCTCCAAGCAAAGCAACCATGCATCCCTGCATGCATGAGCAGACTGTTGCGTCCACGCAGGGCAACTCCATGCTCGACACTAAACAGACGTCTGTTTTGCTCGACTTCTGTTTATTTTGGCCGGAAAAACAGACGCTCTTATTCAGTTTCGGTTTGACTCGTCCGCCGCTCGATGCACCCAAAGTGCGGCCGCATCTCAAACATATATTCATGTTAGACTTTAAAAAATAAATAAATAAAGCATTGCGAAAATAACTTAAAACATAAACATAGCAAACTTAATTAAACAATCCACGATAGTCACAGGCTGCATAGTACTTAAGTTAAAATTAAGAAAGATAAATGTGCCATCCGCGCGCCGTTGATGACGCCGCTGTCTTCAGGCGCCACCGTCCTCGTCCTTGTCGTCCCTGGTCAGGTCGATATAGGGAGGCGACGTCCAGAGCTGGGGCAACAACCCACAAAAAGGGTCGGGCGTGTCCTGTGAAGGTTGTGTTGGTGCAGGTGGTGACAACGCCGGCGCCTGAGCGGCTGTGCTGGTAGTGGCGGTGAAGACGGGCTGAATGGCACCGTGGTCGTCCAGGACTGTCCATACAGCGCATGGTTCCCCCCGGGTGGGCAGCCGTCCTCCATCACCTCCTCCTTGACCTCCTGCTTCACGTCCAGCTCCGGCACATAGACATCCCTAGCGACCAACAGTGCCACCATCTCCTCCAGCCCAACATATTGCTCCTTCTGGCTGTCCTTGAACTCCCTCTCGGAGTCCTCCATGACGGCCTGCACCAGCCGCTCCACCTCCTCGGCCGTCATGGTGGGAGGTGGCGGCGGCGATGAGGGAGGAGAGAGCGTCGGGGTCAGGTCGCGCACCCGCGTGTGGCAACACACTCTGGGTGGGCTCGGTGCGTTGGGCGGGCTACGAGCACGGCCGACAAATAAATTATGTCGGTGTCAGCGCATGTAATGCTCGTCCTGAAACCATGTGTCCTAGAGCGGCGAGTCGACGTCATATCGCCAGTTGGCAAGGTACTGGTGGGGGATCCGTGCGCGGCGGCGGGTGATCTCCTCGAGGTGGGCGCGACCACTCGCCGGGACCGGGGGATGGGCACCTGATTTGTGCTCAGATGCCACCCACTAGGAAGGTGGGCATTGGACCCCGGCGGCGAGGTGTCGGTCTGCCAATACCGGTGGAAGATGTCCACCTTGACATACGGTCAGAAGCGCGCAGGAGCCGTCGGCAGTGGCGGAGACAGGGGGGCCAGCAGGGGCCCTGGCCCCCCCTAACATCAGTGATTTACTCCTAATTTCTTGATGAACAGTGTAATCTTGATGATCTTTTTAGCTAAATCACCAATTTTTCTGTAGACTGGCCCTCCCCAATTAGTTTTCAAAGCATCCGGCCCCCCTGATCCTAATTTCCTGGCTCCGCCACTGGCCGTCGGAGGGGAGATCAAGAACGCGGCCGGCGAGGTGGAGTGGGTGGTCGCGCTTCCAGACAAGGCGGACGACACCCCCGCCATGTAGTCGTGATTGGCCTTCTTGTGAGGCACCCACTTCAAAAAGCCCATGGAGGTGGCCGGAGGGGAGCGAGGTGTGGTGGCGTCGCTAGTCTAGGGTTTGGTGTCGGGCATGGGGGGCAATAGCGTGAACGCGGTAGGAAAGTGGAAGTGGACTGGCCAGTCCACGGCTTCGCCATAAAAAGGACGCGGTCGTGGGGCGGTGGGTGGGTGGCTGGCGGGCCCGTCCATTCGTGTGGATTAAATGGGATCGGTGGGAGGTAGTTCGACGGACGGCACACGGGCCCGAGGTAGACAACAAGAGGCTGCATGTGCGTCCATTTGACTGCAAAGCCCGATCAAAATTGCGCCAAGAATGAGTCGAGTCGGAAAAAACGGTGAAATCACTAATTAAGGAGCTCTATTTACAAAGGTCACTCCCACCTCCTCAGGCATTGCGTCACTTGCTGCAACTTATGAGTTTTCCCTTTTTTCGTAAATTCGTTTATTCAAAAAGTTTTATCTTTTAAACGGTGCGTCCAAATCTCGAACCATTTTCACCGACTGAATCCTGGCGTCGAGATTTTCAAAGCTAGATCACATGTTGATAGGTTTTGATGATTATTTTTTAAAATGAACAAACAAACCACACAAGTAGCACTTTTTTCTTTTCCGGAGTCGCTTCCGAGAGGCACGGCCGTGCCTCTCGCGGAAGCAAATCTATATCTCTCGTGGAAACAAAATCATGCCTCTCGTGAAAGAAAAGAAAAAACATGTTTTAGTGCATCTCAATGAAGCAAAATCATGCCTCTCACGGAAGGAAAAAAAAGTAGAAAATGCATTTTTATTTTATTTTTCAACAGACGTGGGTGTGCCTCTAACGGAAGCAAAACCATGCCTCTCGGAAGCAAAAAAAAATAAGTTTTGTTTCCGTTTCCGAAAGGCACGGTCGTAACTTAGTGCCTCTCGCGAAAGCAAAAAGAAAATATTGTTTTCCGCGCATTTTTTCTTTGATTATTTTCCTTTGTTGAAAGGCTAAGAAAGACAAGTGGAAAACCGAAAAGCCGAAAAAAATCCAGAAAAACACGTGTGAAAAAAAACCTGGAGAAATCGCGCGCTCTCAGCCCACCCAAGTGACCCTTTGGAAGTCTTACGAATGAGCGCTCTCAATTAGTTGTTACCCATAAACGTGCATAATTTGCGGATGGGTTGCGCGTTCGGCCGTCTCGACTGTCCGTTTGGGCCAAACGAAGACACCCGGGGCGATCTGGGGTCGTCCGTTGGAGTTGGACGAAGAGAAGACCAAAAAAAGAAAATCTGGTACACTGTGCGCACGGTCCTCTGCTCCCCTCTCCTAGGTCTCCTCTCTCGTCCACCTCGGTGTTGATTTTTATTTGGGGGGGGGGGGGACCCACCCACAACATGATTTTGAAATAGGGTGATTCACCCGGGAAAGAAAGATTTTCATACAAGGTCACATTTTTAACAATGATTAATTACATTGTTGGGAGTATGGTACTAGGTCGTGCTAGGTGATCTTTGTTCGAGGAGCCATTCATTCGATGGATCGAGGGACTTCAATAAAAATCTTCACCAACACTTTCTCCGTGCTGCAATTCGAAGTTGGTAATTACCCGACTTTGTATGCATCTATGCATCTATATAGTGATCCAAGTTCCTGATTCGCAGGATGGAGTTATTTTTCTTTTCTGCTACATTTCCAAATACTGTCTGGCCCACCGCATCTAGCTTTAAGGGTGTGTTTGGATTACGCCGAGGATCACCATGCCAAATCAAGGGCGAGCCAAACTTTTGGCAGAGGAATTGGCCGCCATCGTCTCGCCCGCGTGTGGGCGTCATTCTGAACTGCACTACCAAACATCTACCCATGCAGCCAGTCAACGGCAAGATTTTGGCATGGTAACCATCGGCTACGATCCAAACGGCCCCAACGCGGAGCCATGAATGTCGGCACCAAGCCGGTGACCTCTCTGGCGATCTGATGGTTCTTGTGTCCATGTGATGACCGTGTTCGCGCCCCAATATCAACAATTTTTTTCAGGGAGCGTTACGCTTGTGTGTGGCTCCCTCGGTTTAAGAGACGTACGTGTTGCGGGCCTACAACTACCATAGGTATCGAGTGCGACCTGCTGGACCTTATAGCTTGGCCGATGTTGTATCACTATGAGCGATGCATGTCAGGGTAGCGTCTAGATATGAGTTTGGTGGTTAAACTCTATTGTGGTGGCGATATTGTATGTCTCTGCCTTTTCTATTTGTCGGTAGTTTTTTTTTTTTTTGAGGAATTTCTATTTGTCGGTAGCTGCGGCAAATTGTCGTCGCAACGCACTGGCAACCCTCGACATCGGATGAAATGGGCCAGCCCGGTACAAAAGGCTTTATGTTTCCGGTTTTGAGAACCTTTCTATAAGGTTCCTGAACCGTTTTCCTCTTTTTCCATTTTTCTTTTTCTGTTTCTGTTCCATTTTTTTTTCTATCCTTTTTCCTTTTTTATTTATCTATTTCCTTTTTGTTTCATTTCCTTTTATATTATGTTTCATTCATTCTTTTTATTTTTGAAGTTTCTTTTCCTTTTTTAAACAAGTGTTCAGAACTTATAAAATGTTTGAGTTTTCAAAATTGATTACATTTTTCTAAAAATGTTTTTATTAAAAAAAATCAAAATACCAAAGCAGTTCAAAATTTCAAATTGTGTTTGCTTCTTTTCGGAAAATGATCCAAAATTAAAACAATTTAAAAATTTAAAAAATTTCAGAAAATGTTCAAGTTTCTAAATTTCGCTCAAAAGTTCAAAAAATTGTTCAATAATTTCATACTATTTTTTCATTTTCAAAATTAGTTCACATATTAAAAAAGGGTTTGCTTTTTCAAATGTTGTTCAGAAAGTCAAATAATGTTCTTTTCAAAATGTTGTTCAGAAATTCAAATGTTGTTCAGAAACCATTCTTCTTTTCAAAATTTGCTGTAAATTAAAATAATGTTCGGTGTTTTTCATAAAATGTTTGTGTTTTAATTATTTTGCTCATAATTTCTAGAAAGATTCTCATTTTTCTAAACATGTCATGTTTTCAAAATTTGCTGCAAATTTAAATAATGTTCTGCGACTTTCATAAAATATCTGTGTTTTAAATATTTTGCTCATAATATCTAAAAAGATCGTCATTTTTCTAAAAAATACTTGATTTCAAAATTTGCTAGAAATTCAAATAATGTTCTGCGGTTTTCATAGAATGTTGGCGTTTTAATTATTTTGCTCATACTTTCTAAGAAGGTTCTCGTTTTTTCTAAAAATGTCATGTTAAAAATTTGTTTCCGAATTCCTAAAATATATTGAGATTTCATAAAAATATTTGTGTTTTGAGAAAATTGTTCAGAGTTTCAAAAAATATTCGTGGTTTTCAATTTTGTCACTGTTTTTCTAAAATTGTACACATTTTAAAATATTGTTCATAAATTTAAAAGATATCCATATATTCAGTTTTGTTCCACTATTTCAAATAATGTATTGGATTCCCCAAAAAATCACATTTTTACAATATGTTCGATTTTTTAATAAATTTGTCAACGAATTTTGAAAAAGTTCATGTTTCAAAAAATATTTCATTTTGTCTATAAGGTAATCACATTCGAAATTAAAAAAACAATTATTACACGGCTTATAGTTTATATAAACTGCGCTGCCATATGAGATGAGAAATCCAATAATTATAGTGCCTAGTGATGTGGTTCACTCGCTGGAGGTTTTGTGTTTGATGCCTCTTACATTCACGCGCTTTAATATTTTGCGAACTAATGTTTCAAGTTTTGTTGTTGTTGTCTTTTTTAAAGTATCACGATACATGCTGTGAACTAGTACCAACCACTCACAATGGCTGGCAGTGAGAGCGAATCTGACGCTGGTTTGTTCGATTCCCAGCCATAGCCTATTTTTTGTTGATATTTAACCGCGCACTACCGCAAATGGGCCGGCATTTGCCAATGCACCGCGGCATAGCTTGTTTTATGGCCAGTTTTTTTACTTCTGGTCTAACAAAATTAATTTCTCAGCACTCTACTGCCATTTGACAGTTTAATAGCATGCTGTGGTCGTGCCGGAGTGGTTATCGGGCATGACTAGAAATCATGTGGGCTTTGCCCGCGCAGGTTCGAATCCTGCCGACCACGCACTTTTTCAAACCTTTTTTTTATGTCCTCCCTCTCTCTGTTCAAAATTGTTTCTGTTTAATTTGGAAGGAACAAAGATGATGGTGCTAGTGTTACTAGACGAATGCCACCTCTACAGCAAGGTACACTGTTTTGTTTTCTGTAAAAAGATTAGATCGGGAATTAGTGGTTTCTGACAGAAATTCGTAAACCGGTATTTTTTGCTTACCTGGGCTTCAATGTGATGGTTTTCTGCAATTCACTCTATTTTCGCTGATGGATTGACTTTTTCATCGTCGAACAACGACAATGTGAAGCAATGCCGCGGTGCATTTTTGGGTCCGTTCACCCTGTGTGAATGGTGGACTCTTCGCCGCAATAAGCGGCATATAGGAGGTCCCGTAGGTCTAGCGTGAGACACAACCTGGTCTCGCCTCCACGCGTCGTGGTGTGAGACTGAACCTGGTCTAGTGTGAGATTGAACCTGGTCTAAATAAATGTACCTGCCACATATAACGCCCTGCTGCGCTGGAGAGCTCCTAATTGGCGTCGTCCGAGAGTCTAATGGCACGGCAAACTGAGTTTTATATATTTTTTTTAAATTGATTAACTAGCAGGCCGTTGACAGTGGAGAGCAACTAACACATGAGTGCCCGTGTGGAGCAACTAGTTAACGAGCGCTTCTTCGGGAGCCACGCAACAATCAGTGTCACCCGGCGCGCTCTCAGCCATTCGCCACGTGTCGTGCTCTGGGCACTTCCTTCGGGAAAAAAAATTGCACGTGATTTCGGCTTTTTAAATGTTTTTTTTTACGTTTTGGTTTTTCACCGGTCTACCTTAACTTTTCGATAAAAAATCGGGAAAAAACTTTTTTCGTATGAAAAAACATGTTTTTTCGCGTGAGTCACGGTTTTGTTTTCGCGAGAGTCACGGCCATGCCTCTCGGAAACGAAAAAACGCGTTTTTTCTATTATTATTTTCTTTCGCGGGAGGCACAGTTGTACTCGCGAGAGTCACGGCCGTGCATCTCGGAAACGGGAAAAATGTTTTTTTTTGTTTTTTTTTCCTTTCGCGAGAGTCACAATTTTGCTTCCGCGAGAGGCACGGTTGTGCTTTCGCGAGAATCACGGGCGTGCCTCTCGGAAACGAAAAAATACATGTGTTTTCTGTTTTTTTTTTCTTTCGCGAGACTCACGATTTTCCTTCCACGAGAGTTACGGCCGTGCCTCTCGAAAATGAAAATGAACTTATTTTCTGTTTTTTTTTTCGCGAGAGTCACGATTTTGCTTTCGCGAGAGGCACGGTTGTGTTTTCGTGAGAGTCATGGCCGTGCCTCCTCGGAAACGAAAAATATGTGTTTTCTCCTTTTTTTTTCTGCGAGAGTCAAGGTTGTGATTTCGCGAGAGGCATGGGCGTGCCTCTTTCGGAAAGGAAAAAAAACCAATGCGCTCGGTTCGGTTTTATTCTTCCGGTTTTTTCATGAAAAAAAGTTTGTCAAAACCTATCAATATCGGTTCTAGTTTTGAAGATCTCGATGCGAGGAATTTAACGGTGAAAGCGGTTCGAGATTTGAATACACGGTTTAAGAGATAAAACGTTTTAAATAAACGGATTTACGAAAAAGGGAAAACGACCGGGTTGCGACAAGTGGCGCACATGCAGCGCGCCACTTGTCACAACCTGGAGGTTTGGGATGATATTTGCAACGAGTACTCCTTAATTAGTGATTTCGCCCTTTGTGGAAGCCCCTCAAGGGTCACTACTGGTGGGCTGAAAGTGGTGTGCTCTTAGCCACCGGCACGTGTCGTGTGCTTGGCGCTCCCTCGTAATTTAGTTTTACTTTGTACGCATTTTTGGGTTTTAGATTGGTATTTCCAAGGTTTTTGGCTTGCCATTTTTGTATTTTTATAGAAGATGGACAACCTATTTTTTTGTTTTTTGTGTGCGAGGGTTTTCTGTTGGAAGGAACTATCGGGGCTAGGTGATCGACCATGTTGTATTTATTTTTTTTAGAAAAGGAGGAAGACCCCTGGCCTCTGCATCTGGATGATGCATACAGCCATTTTATTAATTATTGATCCAAGACCTTACAAAGTCATACTCCCTCCGTCCGGAAATACTTGTCATCAAAATGAAGAAAAGGGGATGTATCTAGATGTATTTTAGTTCTAGATACATACCTTTTTGTCCATTTTGATGACAAGTATTTTCGGACGGAGGGAGAACGACACCACATGCGCCATCATCGTCCGATCCGGTAGACCCAGATCTAGGGTTTCCCCCGGAACTTCCCGATCAGGTTGACGTGACCTGCAACGATGATGCCTCGAGAAGGGAACGACGTCCGAGACGCCGCCATCATCCGCCAAGGCCGCAGTCAGGCGCGATTTTCACCGGAAGTTGCGCCGTCCCGATCTCGCGGCTGGCTGAAACCGAGCGGAACATCGCCACGAAGACGTACGTCGCCGTCGGTACTCCGACGGAGATCCGGCATCCTCACTGACCCCTCCGTGCGCCGCCGGTGGGCAGAGATCCGCAGCAGACCGCCGGGCACCCTCAGTATCAACGGCGAGACGAAACGGACGTGACGACCGGATCAGATCCAAAAGCTCCGCCGGATCGCCAACATAGGCCTCCGGCGCCCCTCGCTGGCCCTTCCACGCTGCCGCCGGCCGGCCACATGTACGGGCTGGACCATGTTGTATGTGTGTGTGTATTCAGCATTGATCTGAATTTTTTTTCCGCCGTCTAGGAAAATGAACATGTAAAAGTTAATCATCACATACGTCACGAACATGCATGTATAAAGAGTAGTTTTTTTTGCGATCATGTATAAAGAGTAATATGAACTTTTCACATATCACGCCCACTTTTGTATGTATGTATGCTTTTGTTTAGGCAATCACACGAAGCTTTTATTAACCCGTCACAATGTTTACCGAGACAAAAGAAATACCATGAGGATGGCCTAACCAAACATGACGACCAAGCTTACTCTTTATACATGTTGGTTTAGTTCAACTGGAACAAACCAACTCATCGAGCTTACTAGTTGTGTCCACTGCCTTCCATTTTTCCTTTTTGTCTTGTCAGTATATGATGAAAAAAAGGCAACGCAATTACAGCCTGTTTTTTTTCTGTTTGGCTGGGTTTTTTCAAGGTTTTTTTGTTTCTTTTTTCATTTATCTTCCTAATTCGCAAATTTTGTGAATGTCTTGCAATTTCCATTAACAATTCCAGATTCTTGAACTTACTTTAAACCCCATGATTTTTTTTCCAAATTTGTGAACATATTTCAAATCCATGACCCCTCCCCCCCCCCCAATTCATGGTTTTTTTGGCCATGACCTTTTTTAATGCATGCAATTTTAGCTCGTGAATATTATTATTTCTTAAACTGTTGAACTCTTTTCAAAATAGATGAACATTTCCAAATGCCGTGCACGTTTTAAATTCTCATGCACTTTTTTAAACCCACGAACTTTTTTCAAATCCGTGAATTTATTTGCTGTGAATTTTCTACAAATGCATGTCCTTTTACATCACGCCTTATTTTCAAATTTGTAAAAAAACAAATTCCTGATTTTTTTCCAAAATTTTTAAACTATTTCCAAATGTCGTGCACTGTTTTCCGATTACTTGAATTTTTTTCAAATTCATGGATTTATTAGCCGTGAACTTTTTTCAAATGCATGAAATGTTAGCTCATGAACTTTTTTCAAATTTGCAAAAACAAATCATGTTTTGTGAACTTTTTATTAATTTGCTGAACTTTTACAATTTTTATGAACATTTTTTCAAATTCGTGAACTTTATTCAAATGCGCGAACTTTTTCCAAGTTTGTGATTTTTTTAGGCCCTGAACATTTTCCGAAGTGTTCAGGTAGGCGAGAAGGGTCCGTTTGAGACCACGTTATTTTTGGCATCTATCACATGACCCCAATTTATTCCATGAGCTTATATGGCCAATTCAAGGCATCATACCAAGTTATTTGAGTTTTCGATACATTTTGCATTTTCTGGAGTTTTCTCGATGAAAAGGGGCCGATAAATGATCGGACATGTCACCACATGCAAACACTGTCGGAAGTCATTCAAACCTGGCATGATGCCTCAGATGTCCTTGTTAGGTTGCTGAAAGATAGTCCTGAAAACCACTAGTTGAGTGGAGTGTGCTAAACTAGGCCGAACGAGTGCATCCGTGAGCATGTGGTTTTTCTAATTTGAATGCTTCTGTTATTTTAAATTTCTGTCCTTAACAATCAACATGATTTTGTTATGTACTAATCATTTCTTGAAATTTGTCAATAATTTTAAAATTTCAAATTATGTATGAAAAGTTTGAACAGCTTTTCCAAAATTGGTAACAAATTCCCAACAATTGAAGGAAATTTTGAAAAAAAATTGGAAATGACGTACTATTTAAAAAAATTATGAACTATTTTCAAAACACAAACATTTCATAACTTTGTGAACAAAATATTCAAAAACATGAACACATTTGAAATTCCCGAATTTTATTTAAATTTCTAAACCAAAATTGAAAACAAACATTTTAGGCTATTCTAAAAAAAATAGAACTTGTTTAAAAAATTATTATAAAATTCAAAAGGGAAAATGGATTAACAAAAAAAGAGGAAAAATGAAAAATTAGAAAAACAAAATGCTTAGGCGTTGGCCAAAGAAGGCGACGGCAGCGATCCAATGGGGAACCTGCTGGGGGGAAACTCTATTTTACGCTTATTACGTCAATCTCATTGTTTCGCACCGACCCAATCGAACAAATGCCATTTTCGCTTCTTTTTTTGGGCCACCCCTCATACCAGGCGAGAGTTCGGCCGTTTCCTTCCCCCGTTTGCCTGGTACGAGGTCAACTTCTAGGCATTTACCAACGCTGGTTTCCCTTGTTCATTTTGGGCCTGTCTCCCTTTCCTCTTCATGGGCTCCTCCAAGCCGGTCGGCCTTCCGCAGGAATAAGTTCAAGGTTGCAGCCATCCACTCGTGAACCCACAGCATGCGTGCATGCAAACGCGTATTGCGTACGAATAGGCCAATGATGTGATCCCTCTTAAATAAAACATATCCAGGAAACAAACATGAAGAAGACATTGTTATCGGGACAAGCATGCTAGCAAGCTGTGCTAGCGCCGTTCTTGTTTTCTTTCATGTTTGTTGCGACCTGGTATCTACTCAGTTCATCTCAATATAAATGTCTTTAATTTAGTATAACTATGAGATGAGGATGGAGGGAGTACTATTCTGATAGCCGTGCGTACACATATAACAATCCACCAAGAGTGCATGCGTGCATATATGCCTTGCAATTGCTTCCAAAAAGGAACCATCATTTGTTGGATACACGTATGTGTTGTCTTTCCTCCCCCGACACATCCTATCACATCTAACGACATCATCGTTAAATCGCCTGCAATCGTTTGGACCGAGTTTTCTGGACATAAGAGCAACTCCAACTGGGCGACCCATTTCGTCCGCCCGCGTCCGCTTGGGTCGGCGCGGACAGAAAAGTCGGCCCAACCGCCGACCCAAACGAACGCGCTATCGCTTTCGTCCGCCTGTCGACCCATTCCCGGCCCATTTTTGAGCCGTATTTGCGTCGGCGCGGACACATGACGGACGCGCGCTCGCTCGCCCTCTCTTTTCCCCGGGCCCGCTGGTCGGTGGCACATTGGCCTCTCCACATCCAACAGCACGTCCTAGCTTCGTTGCCGACGCCATCAGCCATTTTTTCCGATACAAAAAAAGATACATAGATTTCTAAACGTACACAGATAAAAAAAGAAAGATCAACTACTCGTTCTTATCCGACTCCGTCTCAGCAATGACCTCCTCCGACGTCTGAATGTAGGCGTCAGCCTGATTCTCGTCCACGAAGTCGTCTCATCCTGACGTTTCTCGTAACTTCAGTTTCATTTGAGCGGCCAGCTTCCGCGTACGCTTGTCCTCCCGATAAGCGGCTCGCTCCGTCCTCCTCGCCTCCCTCTCCGTCCTCCTTTGCTTGTAGAACAGGCGCTCATCGACGATGCCCTGCGGGAAGCGTTCGCGCCACACCACCATGGCCTCAACGTCGTTCTCGGCGATGACGAGGCTCCGCTGCCACCTCCGGTGGACACGGCGATCCTCGTCGGTGAAAAGTCGCGGGAGAGGCGCGAGATCCTGCGCCCGCTGCCTCGACACGTCGGGATATCCCGACGAGGCCTCAGGAGGCGCCACGCTGTCGCGTCGTGCGCGCGGGCCGCCTCCTCTGCGGTGTCGAAGGTGCCGAGGAAGAGGCGTTTCTCGCCAAACATGATCTCGGAGGAGAAGCCGCCGGAGCGGCGCTCGCGGACTCTGCGAAAATCCGAAGCTCCCAGGCGTCGCATTGACATGGTGACTCAGAGACCGCGAGGCTAATGAGAGGGGGCGAGACAGGTGCGCGGCGGACAGAGTGTGGAGGCAGCACGCCTTCTTATAACCAACGCGCGCTAGGCTGATTTTCCCCGTGCGCGAACCTTCCATTTGAATCGGCCTGTTGGAGTTGCTCTAATTTACCATCGGACTGCAGGCATGTCCGGCAGTCAAAAGCAAAGTTGTGGGAGCCATTTTCTACTAAAAGTAGAACACCTCGTGGACATCCAGTGGCAGTATGCGCGTAGCTTCCAGCGGCAGCACACGAGCACGCACACAAGCAGCGAGGAAGGACATCAAGCACGAGCAAGAAGAACGCGCGCACACTGCCACGGTTGATCAAAGCACGCACGCACACAACAGTTAAAAATAAGGGGCATGCACCGGCACGGCCCTAGATACGTCTGTTTGTGCCATGATTCGTGCACTTGTGACATGATTCGTGCACCGTCGTCCTAAGCAAAATAAGATACTTAAAAGATAAACATTACATGCAATCAAAGTATGTGACATGATATGGTCATTATCATCTTGTGCTTTTGATCTTCATCTCCAAAGCACCGGCATGATCTACATCTTCACTGGCATGACAACATGATCTTCATCATCATGATCTCCATCATCATGTCGTCACGTGGTAGTCTCGCCAACTATTGCTTCTACAACTATCGCTAACGCATAACGATAAAGTAGAGCAATTACATAGCGTTTAATAATTGACACGAGGGTCATACAATAAAAACAACCCTACTCATCGACATGCAAGTCGTGAATCTTTGTTTCTTTCATGCCGCTTCTAACAATATAATAGTGCTCACTTTACCCACTTTAAAACGGAGCAAGTACATATGCAGTTACCATTTTGTTTCTTTCAACGTGATTTTGAATGCCCTTCTAAATT
This sequence comes from Secale cereale, assembly GCA_902687465.1. Lineage (NCBI taxonomy): Eukaryota > Viridiplantae > Streptophyta > Magnoliopsida > Poales > Poaceae > Secale > Secale cereale. The sequence goes on from LR738711.1 coordinate 12,455,007, forward strand.
CTAGTCAGTTGCTGGGATATAAACACTAATCTGTGCCAATATCTTAACGGAGTTCTTCTAGATTTCGAGAATTTTTTATGAGCATTATGACAATTTATATGTAGAAGAAATCTTAATGAATGCGTAGCTGGCCAAACAGGCCGGACCGGCATGGCACAGCCCGACCCGTGCTAATCGTGCCCGGCATGTTTAATAGCCGAGCCGTGCCGGGCCGGCCAACGTGCGTCACTCCTCGGCCAAGGCAAGGCACGCTGGGTCACATGTTTTTCCGTCTATTGGGATGTATTTAAGGCCTATCGGGCTGTATTTTAGGCCTATTATACCTGCCGAGGCATCAAACAATGCCCAAAGTTTCTCGCATCACTTGTGGTCAGCAGCGAGGATGAGCACCCACACCCGCTCCGGCCATTGCGTCCGCTCCGTTGGCATGCCGAGCTCGAGCGCCTCCTCGGGAACTTCGGCCACCTGATTCGAAGGGGCGGGGAAGAGGAGGGGCGTGCGAGTCTTGCGCCTCTGCGTCCCCTCCGACGACGCCTAGCGCTAGGTCGCTCGCGACATGCTCGAGCTCGAGGGCCTCATCGAGTGCATGACCACACAATAATTGACCATTTGACAGCGTTGGAGATGCCCTAAGATTCTTTGTTTTCAACTTTTCATTTTCTTACTCATTTCTATCATTAGACTCACTTTTACATTTATTCTCTTCCCTTTTACATGATTATTTAACATTGACACCGGGGAATTGCATAATGTATTCTCTTCAGTGGAGTCTATATAGCCATATACCATTCTTCACACAATGGAACATGTGGGTAGACCAAAACTGTAGGTGCAAAGCATGCATGATATATGACAATGTACTAATACATTTCATGCAGTGAAGTACAAGAACAAATGTATCTTTCAAGGCTCAAAGTATGCATGCTCCTAGTAAAAGAAGTTATTTACTATGTTGCGTGTACTTTCACCAAAACGATTATTTTGGTTCTACATCACTGACCAACGATAAAAGATATTGAACATTGCAATATGTTATTTTCATCCTCCCTTTGATTAGGTTATAATATGTTCGTGGACATATTTTAAAGATTATATCATGCAAACACGTATTGCGTACGAGTAGGCCAATGATGTGATCCCTCTTAAATAAAACATATCCAGAAAACAAACATGAAGAAGACATTGTTATCTGGACAAGCATGCTAGCAAGCTATGCTAGCGCCGTTCTTGTTTTCTTTCGTTTTTGTTGAGACCTGGTATCTACTCCGTTCATCTCAAAATAAGTGTCTTTAATTTAGTATAACTACGAGATGGGGATGGACGGAGTACTATTATGATAGCCGTGCGTACACATATAACAATCCACCAAGAATGCATGCGTGCATATATGCCTTGCAATTGCTTCTAGAAAGGAACCATCATTTGTTGGATACACGTATGTGTTGTCTTTCCTCCCCCGACACATCCTATCACATCTAACGACGTCATCATTAAATCGACTGCAATCGTTTGGACCGAGTTTTCTGGACATAATTTAAAAGCGGCTGACTAGCTAGTACTACTACTACCTTCTTTCCGGTTTATAAGGCGTGCATGTATATCTTGGTTGAAAATAAAACCAACGTAATATTGGCCCCGCGTCGCCCAGCCCAGGACGACTCGGGCGCACGTCCTACCCTAGCGCCGCCAGTCGATCTATCCACTCCTCCCGCCGCGCCGCCGCCGGAGGACGCCGCCGGGCGAAGCCCGCGCGGCCGACGGCGGCAGCGGGGCGTCTCCTCGCGGCGGCTCCCGTACTGCAGGGCAGCAGTTCGTGGCGGCGCGTCGACGCGACCCGTCGGTTGGCGGCGGGGCCTGGCATCCGGTGGCGTGGTGGCTCCTAATGGCAGGGTGGCACGGCTCTCTGCCAATGCCGCGGGGCTAGCTTGCTTCCTTGCGGGCTGAGTCCTGGAAGAAAATTCACGATCCTCCATCTTCGTCAAAGCTGGTAATGCCTAACTGAGATGCCATCGATTGGTCTTAGATCTTTGGCATTTGCATGTCCGGCGCCTACTGCAGTAAGTCACCGGTGTGGTCTGACTTGCATCTGGCCAGGGAGGGTCATGGCGTGAGGCCCCGATGTCCTCAGCTGGATCGGGATTCTCCGCCTCTATCACGCAAGGATTCCGGAGCTGCCGGTGCGACACGGATCGCGGCAAGGCCGGTACATGTGAGGGTCCGATCGGTAGTTGCATGCTTGGCCGGATATACACTGTGGTGTTCAAGGCCGGCGAGGTGGCAATCGGTGGTTAAGTGCTTCGTCATCGGTGTTGGCCGAGGACAGCGGCCTCACGGCGTCTGCAATGGCGAATGAAAGGTCTTTGCAAGTGATACTTTCCAAGATCCAATGGTTGCTTCGGCGGTGTTATGCAATCTATGGACGATGTCTTGACGCATAGGGTATGGTTGCGCAGCGGAGGCTGTCGATTTTCTAACCCAGCACATGTAGCTGCTAGGTTCGTGGAAAAGTGGTGGCGACAACACATGCTTGACATCGATGGTGGTGCTTTTTGAGTACCCTGGTCTCGAGCTCCGGGGTGAAAACCTAGGTCAGACCCATGTTGGTTATACCTGGCAATGACGATGTTTCGCCGTCGTTACCTTGTTGAAGGCATTGCTCGGAGATGCTCGGACAGTTTCTTCAAGGTGAAAACCTAGAATTTGCCCTTTGGTGGTTGGTTCCGGTGATGGCGGTGCTCGAGCGTCGCTCCCTTCCTGAAGGCGTTGCTGTTGAAGAATGTCGATGTCCTTGTGTTGTCATGAGATGATTGGTGCGGATATGGTCATTGTTGTAGTTTGTCGATCGCGATTTAGAATGCTTCAGGACGGGTTTTTTTCCCTCGCTTGGGCATAGCTTTGGTCTTATATGGCTTTGCTATTTGCCGGTGATTTTGTGTGTGTGCGTTAGTGTTGGCTGTGTGCATCCTAGCTATCCAGAGGCCGGGTGTGTACTCACTATGTTTGTATTATCTTGATGCTTCATTTTGAGTAATAAAATCCATCCTTTATCGAAGAAAAAAATCTGTCACAAAAAATATATCATAAGAAACTTTAGATCTTCTACTTTCTAATGGTGTAATTTTTAGACTATACAACTTATTTTATGTTGGTCGAATTATAGATCTAGGAATACGCGTAAGCCTTATAAACCGGAAAGGAGGTAGTAGTTTGCTAGCTGGCCACATTGAGCCCATCAACGACCACTAGCTAGCCACTCCTGGATGCATTTCAAGATGTGATTTTGCTTAGAAATAATAATTTAATGGTCGGAGAGTATGACGTCTAAGGGCATTTCTAGGAGGTTGTATGCTAATCTTGTTGGTATAAAAGCAAGTACAATAGGAAGACATAGACGCCTGTAAGACTTTAAATATTATATTTTTTATAAGTTGGCGGAGAGAAGAGAAGTTGACTATTCACTAACAACCGGTTGTAGCACGTGCTCCTAGATACTTTGTGAGAGACGGGGTGGGCCATATATCAACAAAGTAATACAAATTTATACGCACTTATTGTACTTGCCAGCTATAATGCTGGCTATAAATGACATGGCAAGATCATATCGCCAGCAGCTGGCTATACTATTAACCATGCTCTAATGTCCATGTCATCAACCAACAAGCTATCATACTACTCCAATAGGATGTATATAAGTTATCCAATAAATGGTGAGAAAATAAATATGATTGCTTCCTATTTCACCTTGGAGCTTGTGCAAAGGTTGTTGGTTAATCTACATAGTACAACTTTGTTCTCTCTCCATATTTATTACATGACATATCATCACTATGTTGTAGGTGGCAAATTTACCAACATCTATATTACAACTATTCGAGATGCCCTAAACCAAACCAAAGTGAATGTATTCTCTGCCCAACCCTGTCCAAACCATTTCCAACTCCTGGATTGAACTCATATCTATACCTACTAATAAAGGAGGGTAATATTCTTGGTTTCGTTCTGCTTTTGGTTCTTTTTTATATGTACCTAAGAAGGTAATATTCTTAGTTTCGTCCCGCTTCGTTTTTTTAGGCAATCTTGCGAACTTTATTAAGACATCACAATGTTTAGAGTGTCCCTCTTCGATGATATCCTTTTGTTTTGACCGTACGTGCAAACAATACTTGCACGTGCAAACGAAGCCGACCCATATGTTCGTTGCTCGGTGTGTACAAGCCTATTTTTTAAACGTCGCATCTATAAGCTTTCCCCACCAACCACTCAAAAAAAAAGCCACCCCGTCCATAAGTCACCTCGTCGACATGTTTCTTTCCCGTTTATGTTTTCTCCGGGAAAATGAGTTCCTCACGTACACACATCGGCTATATATTGTCTTTACTTAACCCACAAGGCCGCGGTTGAAAAGAGAGAGGGGGCAACTCCACGCACGATCCCTAATGACTCCGACTGCCACGGCTACCTCCACGCCTCCGGCGATTACCCATCCTAGCTCCCACGCTTCTCGGGTCTTTGGCATTAATAGCACACTCCACCATACCTAGGTTGATCCCTCAACCCGAGCTCCCTCACAAGACGATGAGAAGGATGCGGTGGCCAACGGCAGGAAGGCAGGTTGCAACAGAAAGAGAGACGGCAGTGCTCCTCGGCGGAAAGGAGGTTCCCATCTTCCCCTTCGGCTCTCATGAACATCATGTTGAACTTCAATGCATGCAACATGTATACCAGCCAACATGTATCTAGAGCTGCCGGACCACGACGTCGGAATTCGCCGAACTACATGCATTGATCTGCAGAGAAGGCGTCGCCTTCTCGACGGCAGCCTCTATGTGGATGCAACTCCCTAAGCCATTGACCTTCAATATTTAACCATCTTGTGCATAACACAAAGCAATCTAGGATCTCTTCGTTGTCGCGTCTTCAACCACGTCTAGCCTCACTACGCTCATATTATCAACAACCCCAAGTCAGTGGTGAGGACACAGGTCGACCACGAGGATGCCGCCGCTGCGTCATCCTTACTTGAACAGACTGGTTTCCAATTTCATCCTCAACCATAGGGTCGTTCGCCTCATCGGGGAAGGATCTGAAGAATCATAATTCAGTGCCGGCCGTCATCGCCACCGCCGAAGCCAAGATGATAAATAGCCTAAAACATATACCACGACGGCCATCCATGAACCACGAACCCAGCACACGATCCACTATTTTTCAGATGTTGTCGATGCAGACAACAACTTGCGTCCGCTCCTGGACTACCTTCCAAACTCTGCGTCGTCGCTGCAGCAAAACGCTGTCGCAAAGACGGAGCCCAAGGACATAGGTCGACCACCAGGATGCCACCGTTACGTCATCCTTACTTGAACAGACTGATTTCCAAATCCATCTCCAACCATAGGACCGATAGTCTCATCGGAGAAGGATCTGAAAAAATTTTATTTAATGCCGTCATCGCCGCTGTCGAAGCCAGATCGCCTTGTTTCTTAGGGTGGAAGAATGAAAACTTTGTACGTACAGGTGGGCATCCTCGTTATTTATCTGCCTATAATTAGGGACATCTTTGTCCCATATTTCTCTAAACTTTGTGCCTTGATTATTCAAGGGGGAATTCCATCAACCAATGGTACATGCGATTTTTCTACACATGAAATAGCAACTTCTCAAGAAAACTATATGTGGGATGTCCACTACTGGTGCTGCCCCCGAGCGGCACAGGAGCACCCAAACCTAGCGACTCGCATTGTCCCACGCTCCTTCCTGCATGGTACTCATCGGAGGGCGCCACCAAGCAAAGCCTGGGTATCGCCTGCTGGGATTTTATTTGTGGCGCAATTCAGAGGCCGAGGCGGCATGATATATGGGTGGCATTGGAGTGATTCCATGGTGCACCTTTCTCAAGGTCTAATCCCGGGAACATCTTGTCCCCAAGTACCGCATAAAATCATGGCAACTATGCCATGCATTTTAACAAGGATAATAGCAGGTTTTTGAATACAGATAAAACCGAGGCAGTCTTGCGTAGTATTTATCTAACCGGGGCGTCGGTCAACCACCACTATTGTGAGAAGATCTGTGTCCACCAAGCCCCGGGATAATTATCCACACGAAAGGAAGATTTGTGACCACCACTATTGTGAGAAGATTTGTGTCCACCAAGGCAGTCTTGCGTAGTTTTTAGTCTGTATATATAAGCTTAGCCTGAAGTCAAGGTATATCTAATTTGTTCTTTTAGGACCAGGGGTAACACTAATCAATGGTGCATGCTAGTACTGAACATTTTATCCCTAATAAGCATAACAAACTAGAAAGTTTTTTTACGAGTTTACAATCATATATGCCCTAGCGCATGCATCTCTCAAATACTCCCTCTGTTCCTAAATATTTGTCTTTCTAGAGATTTCAACAAGTGACTACATACGAAGCAAAATGAGTGAATTTACACTCTAAAATATGTCTACATACATCCGTATGTTGTAGTCTATTTGAAATGTTTAGAAAGACAAATATTTAGGAACGGAGGGAGTAGTTAATTAATCGGAGACTATAGAGTATAGAATAGAGTTGAAACCTTATCATCCTTCAAAGGAAGATGCACGTACATGAGCATACAGACTACTAGTATGAAACTAGGGAAAGAATGCTACAAATTTAGTTAGTGCCACCTAACAAAGCTTAATTGCAGATTCAAATGCAATCTCCATTTTCAGAAACAGAAAAATAGTGAATGCATAATTATTGACCGTCTAGATCAGATCGCATGATGATAAGCACATGATCCGGTGTAGTTTCAGAAATCTAAAGTGTTGCACTTGTTTGAAAACTTCGCATCCTTCAAGATTAGATGCACAAGAGGGAGTTGATGTAGACGTGGGGGCTCTTTTTCTGTTATCAAGAGGCCATGCACGACGATCAAGAAGCAGGCCGTCACTATGAACAAGATGTCGGGAAGGAAGGACGCACCCTCGCCACCTTGCTCGCCCGCCGCGCCCGGAGAGTACTCGCGGAGCTAAGACGGAATCGGAATTGTGAGGGAGCGAGATGCGGCCGTTCTTAAGCGGCCGTTGCGCTTGGCACGAGACTTCGCATAGTGCGGACGCGCCCGGAACGCGGAAGGTGGTATTCCTGGGCCGTCGCCTCCACGAGGCCTCCCCGACAGGCATGGAATCACCCGGGCCAGAGCCCCTATGCACCGGCCGCGTAGTCCTCCCGGGGGCTATCCTGCTTTGCGCGAAATATAAGAAATGCCCATTTGCCCCTAATTTTTGACACCATCCCGGAATTGGGGGCCACCTACCTCCGTGCTCTGTGTCTATGCCATTTTTTAGACCTTCGGGGGGTGCTTTGAGACACTTACCGTCGTGGTCACTCTTTTGTGATTTTGGGCGGGAAAATTTCACCGTCATCTCAAAATAGGGTGTGTTGTTGCTCGCCATTGCCACGACGTCTCCATGACAAAAGAACAAAGAATATTGAGTGTCATCATCGTGGTCACTTTTTCATGATTTTGGGCGGGAAAATTTCACTGTCATCTCAAAATAGGGTGTGTTGTTGTTCGCCATTGCCACGACGTCATCACGACATAAGAACAAAGAATATTGAGTGTCGTCGTCGTGGTCACTTTTTCGTGATTTTGGACGGGAAAATTTTGTTGTCATGTCAAAATAGGGTGTGTTATTGATCAACATTGCCATGGCGTCTCCCGGTCAAAAAAATAAAAATACAAAAGGGATGGATGCAAACAAATGAAAAACGGGTGGGAGACAAAATGAAATGTAGGCCTTGAACATTTCAGCTCGTATATACTGGATGTGATTGGTCGGAAGGGACCGAACCGGTGCATGCCAAAGTTGAGTGTGCTATTGTTCATCACTGCATGGAGCCTCGCGGAGCCAAAATAGAATCAAAATTGTTAGTCAGGGAGATGCGGCCGTTCTTGAGCGGCGCGGATGTTGCGCTTTTGCAGCCTAGGTACTTGCACCATCTCATGTACTCCCTCCGTTCCAAAATAGATGATCCAACTTTGTACTAACTTTGTACTACAATTAGTACAAAGTTGAGTCATCTATTTTGGAACTGAGGGAGTAGTTCTTAATTAGGTTTTTCATTGTTGTATCTGACGCATGGTCAACTAACATAAAATATTGCCAAGAAGCACACATACGTATGCTGGAAAAGTTCAGAAATCTCTCTTATATGCATGTTTATAAGCAATACTTATGTTGTGTTCTTTTTGATTGGACACATGATCTGTCTTTGTTTTGACAGAAACATTATTGGTTATCAAGAATCAGTCCTGAAAAAGGGGAACCAAAATAGTGAACTGTCACCAACGCTCAAGTCTAGACCAGAATGGTAGTATATACAAACTTTTACAGCAATATTCTTGACATGACCATGAGACACAAAATTGAAAAATTACAAGACAAAATCCATGCCCGTGGAGGAAACCAACAGGACAGGAGCCTTTAAGCATTGCAAAACATTAAAAATACAAACATGCCGGTAGTTAGATAGATTCAATATCCCACAAAAATAGACTGTTTCTAATTTGCAGCACCAGCTAAAGTTTGAAATCGTGTATACAGAAAGCTACAGCTACATGATTCAAGCTGTTAAAAATCCATCTAGCCCAAAAATTCATCTTGCGGGGCAGCACATGACCTACAGCAGCAAACAAAAAACAAAAATGTCTATCATTGTCAGGACGTTGACTGACTAAAAAAATTTCATTTTCCATGCCATTATGCATGAAAATGACGTTTTTGGGTAAATTCTGTTACAAAGGACATCAAAACCAGTACATAGTACTAAAGGTTTGTGTCAGGTGTTACAGATGGCAACTGTCAAGCAAAGGAAACCACTCTGCTGAATCCGAAACTTTGGAACTATAAAGTGAACACGGGAATGGTAGCCTATAGTACACAGCAGCACTACAAAACACACAAGCATTTTGTTGTACTCCCTCCATTCCTAATTATATGACGTTTTGGTAGTGGATTTTGAACTACCAAAACGTCATACTACCAAAACGTCATATAATTAGGAATGCAGGGAGTATTTGATAGCGACCGGAGAAGGACCTGACTAGCACAGAAGTGTGAGAGGTCAGTTTCATTGACAACAAGAGAGATGATGATAACAGCATAATTGTGGTGACCAAAAGACCACCACCACCACATATCCGAACAATAAATCACGAGAGCAGGCCATGGCTCGATGGGCAGCACAATAAAACAAGAAAAGTTGATAACTTTTTTGTGGTTTCGACACTTGGTCATTAATAAAAAAGAGGCAAGCTGATTTACATATCACTGAGGTGGGTACTGTGAAAAAATATGCCTAGGAGGAATCAAATAATCATGTCACTGTGCTAGTAAATAAAGTTAGGACCAATTTATCGGTTGAGAGCTAAATCCAATAAAGTGGTGACAGTAATTAATTAGCATCACAGAAGCAGCTAAAGAACTAGAGTAAGAAAGGAAAAGAAATTTGAGGGAGGGAGGCTGCAACCAAATAACTAGAGTAAGAAAGAAGGAAATTTAGTAGTGGCTACAGCAAAGCAGAGCAGCAATGTCTTTGACTTGTGAAGATAAACAGAGGGAGAGGGAGACCTTGTGTGGGAATCATCCTGATTCATGATCGTCTCCGTCGAGGTGGTCGTCCTTCTCTTTGGCAGACTCCACTAGACGGACAACCTGCACACAAGCGAATAGAACAGATTTACAAAGTGAGATGGCAGTGGAAGATATGCATAGAGGAATAACATATTGCATCCAACGTGAGATGACAGTGTAAGATTTAAAAAAAAACACTCTAAACAAAGAAGTGACGTCTAGGTTTCATATTTAAGCCTCTAGACAGTAATGGGTGGTAATTTGTTTTGATTGCACAGAACGGTGCAAAATAAAACTTACCAAACAAGTGCAAGTTATTGACGGCTTCTGAGTTCCCTTGCTGTAAAGATGTCGTAGATATCTACTTACACCATATTGGAATACAACACAGGGCCAGGTACTTTGGGAATATATTTGAGGGAGCAAAATGAAATCTTGCAGAACTAAGCTAGAGAGAGGGATGGATAGCAGCAGATCAGACCTTGGTCATCTCGTGCACAGCCTCAAGATTGTCCACTTCCTGTCCCAACAGGTCGTAGCCTTCTCCTTCCCATTGCCGACTTGCCGTGGCCATGGTGGCCACACATGAGGAGATGGGATCTGCAGTAGGAAGCTGCCGCGCATGAGAAGATGAACTTGAGATGGGGACGGGGGAGGAGTGTTGGCTTTTGAACGCTAGATTGATTCACCAGGACCAAACAGCACACGTACGTGCAAAGCTAGCAAGCTAGCTAGCAATCACCTTGATTGATGAACAGTGCCCAGCACATGTACGTCTAGCCGCAGGCTCCTCGTACGTAACCTTCGAGCTAGCGATCAATTGTCTCTTCGGCGTCGGCGGAACTCTCGTGCGTGAACGCAGCAACAAGAAGCAGATCGAGACTGGTTTGGTGATAGCTACAGGCTCGTGTCGAACCTGGGCTTTTTCCTTTTCGTTGTGTTTTTCTCGTTATTTCTTTTTATCTGATTTTACAACGTGGGGTTACATGGGTATATAAAGGAGCTAAACAGCCCAAGAGCTAACCTAGTCGGTTCCTACCTGAGAGTACTACTCCGATACGTACACAGACGTTACTCGGACAGACTTGTTTAGTCCCAATATTCACCCCCCTAAACATGACGTCCTTGATGCGACCTGGATCCCAAATGCGACGACTACTACTCATTGTCGGCATTGCCTTCGTCGTTCCTTGCAGCATTTTAGGGACCGACTTCACTGTCGTCAGCTCATTCGTAGGTTGACGGCAACACTCCCCTTTGGTCGCATCTTCAAACTTTACCTGTTCTTCGGTGCTTGGTAGACCGTCTTCGAGGGAAAATCTTTTGAATCCGAGCGTGACCAAACTTCGGTCTAACTTTGAGTCCCAAGCTCTTGGCGCTTGCTTTAGCCCGTAAAGTGCCTTCTTGAGCTTGTAAACTTTCCCTTCTTCATCTTTCTTCTCGTAGCTGAGGGGTTGTTCCACATACACTTCTTCTTTGAGGTCACCGTTGAGGAAAGCGGATTTCACATCCATATGATGAACCTTCCAATCCTCTTGTGCTGCCAAAGCTAGGAGCACTCTCACCGTCTCGATTCGAGCAACCGGTGCAAACACCTCCTCATAGTCAACTCCTTGACGTTGTACGTAGCCCTTTGCAACGAGTCTTGCCTTGTACTTCACAATGGCACCCTTCGTGTCCTTCTTCAACTTGTAAACCCACTTCAAACCTATGGCCTTTTGGTTCGGAGGTCGGGTTACCAAAGTCCACGTGCCATTGCTCTCGATCGCCTTCATCTCCTCATCCATGGCGTGCATCCAGCTTGAACTTTTGCTCGCCTCTACGAAGTTCGCCGGCTCCTCAACTCCGAGCAAACATAGTCCGGAGTACTCGAGTGTAACTGGCTTTGCGTACTTGTAGACTTTCTTGAGGGTCTTGTAGCGACGAGGCCCGGAAGAATCCGTTGTGGCTTGCAAAGGAGGCGACACAAATTGTGTCGGCGTCGATGCACTTGAGGAAGACGGTTGAGTCTCGGGCGTGGTAGATGCCGGGTCGTTGGCATCCGCGTCGTCAGCGTAGTCGTCATGATCATGACCATCATCTAGATTGTCATCATCACTATGCGCCTCATTGTCGATGCCGTTGTCGAGATCTCTACCCGTGTCTTGCGCGTCGTTGTCGCTATCACCTTGCGACCCATGCGCGTCGTCGTTGGTGTCGGCACCATGATGATCACTACCATTGTGGTCACCTTGGTTGGGCGTCTTGCCAACCACCTGGATGTCCTCCCCTGCATCATCATCAGTTGGAAAATCAACTGTGAATATGTTACCGTTTGGAGCATCGTCGGCTGCTGCGCTCCAATTCCACGCTTGGTTTTCTTCAAACACGACGTCGCGTGAAATCCGTAGACGCTTGGTTCGTGGATCGTAGAAGCGGTATGCCTTTGTGCCGGGACTCCTCTCGTATCCGATGAACACCATCTTGGTGCTACGATCGGCAAGCTCTGAGAGATGCGGCTCCGCCGTCTTCACATGCGCCACGCACCCGAACGTTCGTAGATGAGACACATTCGGCTTACGTCCGTATATTGCTTCATACGGAGTCTTGCCGATCACAGCCTTCGTTGGAGCCCGGTTGAGAAGATAGACTGCCGTCGAGACAGCTTCTCCCCAAAAGGTCCCCGGCAAGTTCTTGCTCTTCAGTAAACTTCTCGCCATGTCAATGACGGTTCGATTGCGCCTTTCAACAACCCCGTTCTGCTGTGGCGTATAAGGTGCCGTGAGGAACCTCTTTATGCCAATCTTCTCGCAGTAGTC
>LR738711.1:12470442-12493207 GCA_902687465.1 Secale cereale
GAGATGGCAACGGGCTAGGGTTCCGGCCATGGAGGAGCTGCTGTGGGGAAGGAGAGGGTGGGGTACAAGTCGGAGGCCGGCGGCGTGGGTGGGGAGAGAGGAGGTCGCATGCGATGCTGTGGGGGAGGGGAGGTCGGCGGCATGGGTGAGGAGAGAGGAGGTCGCCGGCGATGCGGTGGGGGAGGGGAGGCCGGCGGCATGGGTGAGGAGAGAGGAGGCCGGCGGCGTGGTTGGTTGGGGGTGAGGAGGAAGACAGAGAGCGGCTCGGAAACGGGATGGATGGGGTTTTGGTTTGGGTTGCAGCATAGTAATTCTCGCTTTGTTGTGTTGGTCCGGCCGCTTTCCAATAAAAAATGAGACATGGAGCGCGGGAGTGGTCAAAATTTTCACTTCCGGCACGGATCGGACGCCATGGAGCTGATTGGCGAGGCTATGCTTCCCATGGATCGATGGCCTCCTTTCAGTCGATCTTAACCATCCATTCGTTTTCTCTCGTATCCGTTTGCAGACACCGCACATCACGTCACGTGGTCACGTGGATCGTGCTCCTCTGCCGATGGGTAGGCTCGGGTTCGGTTTCATTGAGCGGCTGCTGCGTGGGCGGCTGCTGAACTTGGATTTTGATTTGATGCAAACGAAGAAAAAAGAAGGCGTCCGTCCGTACAGGAGGTGTACGGCGCGGGCGGGGACTTGATCGGTGCCAGCTCCTCCTTCACCTGACAACATGTCACATGAACTCGTATAAATAGTACTCCCTCCGTCCGAAAATACTTGTCATCAAAATGGACAAAAGCAGTGGCAGAGCTACGTAGCAAAAGCTGGGCGGGCCGGTACGAAGAAAGATCACTATTTTTCATCCTCATGGCCAATTTACTTTAATACTATACTGTATTTACTCTTGGATGGGCGGGCCATGGCCCATTTTCATCACACGTAGCTCCGTCAGTGGACAAAAGGGAATGTATCTAGAACTAAAATACATCTAGATACATCCTCTTTTATTTATTTTGATGACAAGTGTTTCCGGACGGAGGAAGTACGTAGATTATAGTACTCCCTCCGTCCCAAAATACTTGCCATCAAAATGGACAAAAATGGATGTATCTAGAACCAAAATACATCTAGATACATCTTCTTTTATTCATTTTGATGACAAGTATTTCCGGACGGAGGGAGTAGTACGTAGCGTGTGTGTGGGTTGGTGATCTTGGCGGTGTTCCTCCTCTTGTAGCGGAGCATGACCTTCCCCTTGGGCCCCGGCATGACCACGTTCCAGTCCGTATCGGGGAACGGCGACACCATCTCCATCTCAAACTTCCTCAGCAGGTGGCTCCATATCACCTTGATCTGCATGTACGCGAACGCCTCGCCCACGCAGGCGTGCCGGCCGCCGCCGAAGGCCGTGTACGAGAGCGCTCCGCCGGCCCCGTCCTCCCCTCTCCCGGGGCCGAACCGCCCCGGGTCGTACCTCTCCGGGTCCCTGTACACGTGCGGGAGGCGGTTGTGGATCACCAGCGGGCTCGCGACCGTGCGCCCCGCCGGGACCTCGAACTCGTCTCCCTCCCTTGTCCGGACGGTGAAGCTGCTGCGCGCGTGGCGCAGCAGCATCATCGCCGGCGGGTGGAGCCGCAGGACCTCCTTGACGCAGCGGTGGAGGGTCTCCATCTCTTGCAGGACCTCGTAGTCCACACGGTCTCCATGCCGCGCCACGATCCGCTCCTGCTCCTGGACGGCGGCGTGCAGGTGCTCGCCGTTGGCGCGCGCGAGGAGGCGCGCTCCGGTCCACGTGCCCGTGCTGGAGCTCGTGTGCTGCCCCGCGAACAGCGCCGACACCAGCATCCCGACGACCTCCGTGTCGGTCGTAGCGCGGCCATCCTTGTACCTGGAAGGGTTTTCAATTTCAGTTTAAAAAAAAATCAGCACCTATCGAAATCACTGAAATTCAGTGATTTCAATTTGCATTTCGGCCAAAAGACCAAAATATTCACTTCAATTTAATCAAATATTTGAAAATTTCAAAAATATTTGATTTCCTGTGTACTATTGAAATTACCGATTTTTTTTGGCCGAAACCTAATATTTCAGTGTCTACTGAAATTAATGAAATTCAGTGAAATCTCACTGAAAGTGGAAACCATGACCTGGAGTCGATGAGGCACTGCAGCATGTCGTCGACGGGGCGGCCTGCTTCTCTGCGCGACCTGACCACTTCGGAGAACATGTCGCCGAGCCTGGCGCGCGCCCTGTCGCGTCTGCGGTGCGCCCGGATGGGCAGGTGCGGGAAGAGGATGGTGACGAGGCGCATGCCGTCGTTGAGCTCGCGGAGGTGCGTCGCGGCCTCGCGGAGCATCTTGGAGCGGACCTCCTCCCCGAACAGGCACCGGCTGGCGACGAGCGTCACGACGTGCTCTAGCTCCTGCTTCAGGTCCACCGTGCCCGACTCTCCCCATCTCGCAAAGTACTCCTGCATGTAACATACAGTAAAAAAACATGTACAAGTACTCCGGCCTACACGTACGTACGTAAACGGTATATATAGGTTGGCATGCAGCAGCGGATTCATCTTGATAATTACCTCGACTTCTCGCACCATGAGGCCGGCGTAGGTCCTGAGCTTGGCAGGCTTCATGGCGTCGCCGAAGAAGCGGAACTGCTCGCGCCGGGTGGCGAGATCCACGTCGAAGGCGACGCCGGGGCCGAATGTCGGGATGGTGAACCGGGAGACCTCGTCCTGGCTCACATCCGAGTCCAGCCCCTGGTAGAAATGGCTGCACACGTCCGGGCCGACCAGGAAGGTCACCTCGCGGTGCAGCAGCCTCACCGTGAACACGCTGCCCAGCTCCGCGTGGGCGTCGCGGATCACTCGCAGCGGGCCCTTGGCGAGAATCCACGGGAGGACCCCCACCAGGGGAGCCCCTGCGGCCATGGGGGGCGACGGACGAGCACGAGGAGATCGTTGGGCTCGTCGTCGTCGTGCCACCATGGCCGATATGATTATCGTCGCCACGGCAAGTGGAACCACAAATGCTACCCAATTGATGGTTGCTAATTCCATATCTGTATATGAGAGAACATGAATGAATGGTAAAACGAGTTAGTACATGAACTTACATCGATCGTCTACAGTATTTCTAGTCACGTGTGGTTTTGGATTGGAGCACATGATCACAAGTGTGGGTTTGCAGCCATGCATGCATGCACAAAATCAATAGATCCATGTTTAATTCTGACACTACAAGAAACATTTTATGTACCTAAACATGAACGAAAGATATCCATGTTTAGGTATAGCTCTTTTCGACGAATGCACGGGCATGCGTGTGTGTGCGCACCGGTGATATGGCAAAGTGAAGCGCAGGTGCATCAATGATCTACTAATAGTGTTTACCTCTGAGCTACACGGCGATCCAATGATCCAGGGAGCACCGACGCAGGTATCTGTATATAGATAGAGAGAGTGCGAGGAAGTTTATAACAAGCTCTCCCTGGCTAGTTTTCAACGATTGAAAACCATATAGATAGAGAGAGAGGGCCCGTTCATTGATTATGTTATAGGTACATATAGAGAGACGGCCCCGCTCATTGATTATGTTATAGTTTTCAAGTGTCGATTATGTTCATAATAACCGGCCGATTAGTTGTCCACATGGTTAAAAATTCTACTCTCCAGGCATTATAGTTCTCAAGCATTGATTATGTTCATTGCTGTAAGGAAAGCAAATCCACTTGCTGATAGTCTAGCATAACATTGTTTTAGAGTTAGCTTATCTGAGTCTTGGGACTCTAATGCCCCCGATTTTATTCTGCCTCAAATTGTAAATGATATGACCATTGTCTGAGGAATAAAGTTTTGATGATAAAAAAAACTTTTCGGCGATCACTTTACCATCCATTAATTGGGGATCCCAATTCATCGCGCGAAACTCGAAAGTACTGAGTGGAAACACGTGGAAGGTTTTTGTCGCCGAGATAAAATAACAACACCTCTTCTTTGTGTAAGCGACATGGTCTTCTACTCACCTGGCTTGTAACTTGTTTGTTGTAGCATCACATTATATGTTTGGAAATTGGTTAGGAGGCATTGATATGAAACTAGCTAAACTCGTTGTTGGTCGCTTTTGCTATGTCAAAAGGATGTGTGTGTTTTTCAACTATGGTTAGATGGTTAGGAGGATAATGGTATTCTAACCCACCAGAGTTCAGGTTGTAGACTTGGCATTGGTGCTCGTCTTTTCCTTGATTATTTTAAGCCTTCTGGCGATGTACTTTTAGAGGGAGAAGACGTTCCCATTGACTATGAGGACGCCTGATGTGAGTGCATTCATAGGGGTGAGTGTATGTACGTATGTAGGAGCGTCAGTGTCTGTGTCCTAGTTTATTAGCCCCTCTCTTATTTTGGATCATATTTTGACCATAATTTCTGTAATAATAAAAATATAAGAAATGCATATAAAAATAATGTCATTAAAATACAAATATAATAATATAATATTTATATGACATGTATTAACATTTTACCGAAAGCACGATCAAGATTAAAAAACAAACCCAGACGAAAGTAGCATTATGCGAAGATCGGGTGTGAACACTCGGTGATTTTAGTCTTGTTGGCACATTTTAAGCCATAAGAGCTCAACAGATAACCACGTGTACAACGCATTACGTGATTAATTAGCTTATCAAACCACCTACCAGATGGAGCTAGCAATAAAATCTTATCAAACCAGGACAGTTGTGCATGAAAATGAAAGTGTACAGAATGCATGGACGAGAATCACAAAATCCGTGTCAAAAGCTTAATTTGTAACAAACCTGTTGAAGAAATTAAAGGGGACGGCTATTTCACAGTCGCGCGAAAAATTCCCAGTTTACAACTTCATTGTTTTTTATATCAACTTCGTCGTACTATTGCGTTCCAAAGAGCAAATTTGGAATCTCAAAACCCAAATCTGTAAAGAACTTCAACTATATTTTGCAAAAAAAGATCCAAATTTATTGTAAAGGTTCATTGAAACTACAAAGCTTGGCAAACATAACAAAAGATATTATATCAAGGGTCATGCACCACTGAACGACCACTACCACCGACAGAATGAGCCGTCGACATGCCACTATCGCCGCTCCCCTACGAGAGCCAATTTGACCTCGTTGATGACATTCGTGAAGTTTTCGTGCACATGCCTCTAAGAATCAGCTTCCCCGAACTACAGCCATCGCCAACGAAATCTTGAATCTTCATGAAGCCTCTGATACAAAATCTCATCGCCGCGTGCGCATGGCGAGAAACCCTAACATCGCCACCCAGAAGACTAGCTGAAAGATGATGCACCATGATCCACGACGTTCCGCGTTAACAAAATCCATATATAAATTATTAGCCAGAGTTGAGGCACTGGGATCCCCTTCCCCGCCACCGCCCTCCTTAATATCAGGTGTGCATTAGTCCAACCAATTCATCCTATTATTTCCATCATGTTTACTTCGAATGGTCCCTTAGCTAGCTCTATTGCAGCCTCTGCTGGAAAAGGCCGTGTCTAAAAGGTGCTTAGGCGCTATGCAAAGATCAAACGCCCAACCTAGGGCATAACTAGAAGTCTAGGAAGGGCAAATACGTTTTTTTAATCCAAGTGAGATCATGTCATATTATACATGCATGCCAAACGAGCCATATTTCAATGACAGTAGTTCGTAATTTAGTCATTTATATGCTCTAAATTAATATCGTTACACATATGCCTCATTTGGTTTGGAGGAATTTCGTAGGAATTCTATAGGATAAGATTCTTATAGGAATTTTTTCTTTAGAGCCTTTTGGTTCATAAAATGGATTTCTATTTCTACATAGGATTTGTTCCCATCCTCCACATTTCAAAGAGAAAAAATATTAGCCTAGACTCAATGAAAAAAATCCTATGATGTGAACCAAATGACATCTCCTTTTCTATTCCTACTCATAGGATTTGTGATACATGCCATCTTATTTCGTACAAGTTTTCTATTCCAATGATAATCCTATCTTATGAACCAAAGGAGGCTATAATATGCACCTGAGGCCCTTAAGCACCGCGTAGGCACTAGGCGAAGGCCAACCGCATCGCTGACGACTATCACTTTTTTCGGCTTGCAGCTTGTTCGAATTCCCGAATCGCTACAAAGCCAAGTGCTGACCACTGGCCACTATAAGTAAACTCCAATCAAATATACTTGGCAAAAAGAAAATAGAGATACAACACTTCTAATTTTTTTATCATACAATATGCATTCAACAGCCCATAATCCTTCTTCTCGTTCTAATTTTCTTCTCCTCCAGCAGTGTTACCTCATGTGTCATCCACTACCGTCGGCTTGAACTGTCGCCCCCGCCTCACCAGCAGGCCTACCTGAGCATCACGCTCTGCCGAGCTGCCGACACCTCGGCATAAAACCCTACTCTCCTCCTCTTCTCCGGCTTCGGCAATCCACAGAGTTAACGTTCTGCCTGGCGTCCCCATCTTTTTTCTTCATTAGTAATTTTCTCCACTAAATTTTCTCCAACTGTGGAGGTCAGTGGGCAGGCCCAGCAGGACAAAAAATTGTCTGGCGAGAAAATATACCAGCGAGCCACTGCTCATGTGGTTTTGCATCCTAGTTGGTCCACCTATCAATTCTTCATTTGTGATGAGAGAGAGTGAGAGGCAGCTGTTGAATGGTTCGTGTGACCTTTCCTTTTAAAGAAAAATCAATATTTCCTGTTTCAAGCTACAAATGGGTCTTAAATGCTGATGGGTCAGGCGTGTGCTACATGTATTATTTTTCGTGTGGCCGGGTGGAAAACAACAACAACAAACTAATTAGTATGATCCAGATGGAAAACAACAACTACTAACTAATTAGTATGATGGAGAAAAATCATCCCACATAAATAGAAAGGAGACATGATCGAGAAAGAATAGACCCATCACCATGTCGCTTTCTCCACCAGGGCAACTCACGCGGCCACCACCATCGCTGCCGTCGATCCTCCCCACTCTGCTTACCCACCCCTCGTTGTTCGATAGTCGTGGTTGGGCAAAGCTAGCGCGTGAGCAATGATTGCTGAGACAAACCTCAGATAACCCTCTCTCGCTCGCTCGAACGAAGATGGAAGAAGGAGCACACCGTTTTTCCGGCGCACGAACAGCGCCACACTACACAAATGACGCTTTCTTTTCAATCTAAGCACATACCCGACTCGATGGCACATACCACCACTCGGCAACACACCGTATCTCAGCTCATACAGGCACCATACAATAGACTGGATTACATGGCTTAAGTAGCCAGACTCACCGGCCATTCCGCAGCCTGAACGCTCTACCCCGAAGTCTAACAAACTATATCCATGCACACACACGGACGCCCACCTCCAAGAATAGCTCCTAGGGATGACTCGGAGTCTCGGACAGCACCCACTACTCAACTACATGCACCATCACTAACAAACTCGGTGCATGCTAGCCTCTAACTAACACACAACGGCATGCACATACAAACACGTGCACAAAATCAATAGATCCATGTTTAGTTCTGACACTACCAGAAATATTGTATGTACCTAAACACATGAATGACCGATATCCATGTTTAGGTATAGCTCTTTCCGACGAATGCACGGGCATGCGTGTGTGTGCACCGGTGATATGGCAATGTGAAGCGCAGGTGCATCAAAGATCTACTATTATTAGGGCGTGGTTGGTTTACATTTCTGTTTTATGGCATTTTACATACTTGTTTCAATTGAGTCTAGTTGGGCAAATACAGACTAAAAATTAAAATCTGCATTTAGTTTGATTGTCTGCATTAGGCTTTCTGCATGAGGGAATCAGCTACTCATCACGTTGTTTGATTGCATGCGTCGCTAATGTTAAACAAACAACACGATGTTTGATTGCAAACGGCTAAAGATGTGATCACCACTTCTCAGTATTGGTGACCTTACCGCACACACTGAACATTGTCTTGTCCTAGCTATTAGCAAATGACAGTATAAATTATTAAGAGCCGACATGGCCGAATAGGAAAAGTTCAATGATACTAACTAGGTGCAAGTTCACCCTCTTCCTCTTCCTCTGCTGCTGATGTGTTGCTTCCTCTTCCTCTTCCTCTGCTGCTGCCTCTTTCTTCTTCTTCCTCTTGTGCTTCTGCTTCAGATCCTTGTATGACATTTGTTATCCCACATTGTCTGAGCTCACTCTAACCTTTTGTTCTTCCAAGCTTCATTGTCGAACGCCTCCACACCATGGTCGGAGTTGATCACCTCATCAGGAGTCACATCTTCCTCCTTCGGCACAAATTTATCAACTTCCCATTGCAGGATCCAGTTGTGAATGATGCAACATGCAAGAAACAAACTTCACCTGGGTAGGGTAAGGGAGGAATGACTTCTAATCCAGGATCTTAAACATGTTATTCAGAGCTCCAAAGACCCTCTCAATAGTCACTTTAAGGCTGGAATATATGAGATTGAACAGTTCCCGAGGAGTGCTACGATAGTTCCTACCAACAAACTCGACAGGCTGTGGCGTTGCCGCACTATACGAAAACGCCAAACTAGCTCGCGTTGCTGGCCTGGTCGAGATGCTACGTGGTAGGGCAGAAACGCCACAGTGTGTGGCGTTGCTGCCCAAGTATCAAACGCCATTGCTATTGGCGTTGCAAGAGTAAATTGTAAAAAACCACCATAATTTGGGGACCATAATTCAAAAAACGCCACCATTCGTTTTATTTTCAAAATACCACCAACAATCTGGTGATAGTTTTCAAAAAACCCTGGTAGACTGATTATAGCAGTTTGATGCAAAATTTGACAGGTGGGTCCCACTGTCAGGTGCCACGTTGGCTTGGGTGAAGACGTTGCCCGTCACGCACGTACTCACAATAATGCTAAACATACAAAGAGTTACACACAATTACACGCTGACTAGGATTCTTTCTTTCTAACTAACCACTTCCCCCTGATTTCCATGGGGGTGGGCCCCTCATCCCCCTTAATCTCCAATCAAAACTCACCTGTTTGTAAAACCCGTGTAAATTTATGTATGTGTAGCATTACTCCACGTACTCACATCTCAGGGAGCAAACGTTGACCAGTTCACGTTAAAAAAAGATTTCATCAATCCAAATCACAACCACGACGCCGCAGCACCCGCCGGCGAGCCTGCCTTGCAGCGCTGCCGACCCGCGCCCGCCGACGGGTCTGCCTTGCAACGCTGCCGTCCCGCCATGCTGGGCTGCTCCAACACCGCGGCCTCCTTTCGCCGAGGCGCGTCGTCGCCACCTACTCGAGGCCGAGCCACCCGGCGCCGTGGAGCTCTGGCTCACCTAGACCACCGCCGACGAGACCCGCGGTAGCAACGCCGCTGCCTCGAGCCACCCAGCCTTCCCTGCCTCCATCAGGGAGCACGGGCACCTCTCTGGCAGCCTGGCTGCCAGCTAGGGAAGGGGAAAGAGGGGAGCACAGGCACCGCTGACAGCCGTGGCTGCCCGACGCCCCCACCTCGGCCAACAGGGGGAGGCGGCGGGAGATTTACCAAGCGTGCGCGCCGCCGCGCGGGATGGCTGCCATTGAACGTCGATGGAGGCGGCTAGGTGGAAGGCGGCGAGGAGCGCCTCGCGACGGGATGGGCGCCGGTGCGACCCCTCGTCCGGGCTGGACCAGGACCACGCCGCCTCTGACTCCGATGTGGAGCTACTCCACGACGTCGCCGGTCTGCATCATCAACCATCGTAGCTGCCATGGCCCATGGGTGAGCCACGTTGCCGGCATCGAGATCTCCGAGGAGCTCGTGAACTGTTCGACAGAATGCCAGAGAAGGGGTGGAGAGAGACAGGAGATGCTGACAAGTGGGCCTATATCAATTTAACAGTCCATGGAAACGTTGTGGACTTTTCTCGCCACGTCATCAGTTACATGCGGCCCCCAGGTTTTCACTGAAACTGCTCTAATCACTTAATCAGCGTTTTTCGAAAATTGTCGCCGCAATTTCGGTGGTTTTTTGAAGAAAACAAAACTGAATGGTGGCGGCTTTTTTAAATTAGGGTTCCCTAATTATGATGGTTTTTTGCAATTTACTCCGCGTTGCAACTAGCTAGTTCAACTTTGCCACATATTTATGAAGGGGAGCAACCAGGGCTAGTTTGACGTTTTTAACCCCGGAGAGTAACGGCTTGTGGTTAGATCGTGAAATAGTTTTTGAAGAAGTTTATTTTGTACTAAGGTTTGTTGAGAAGATCAAAACAGTGAAAAAGGCCAAGCCAAGGCAAAAGGTGCCCGACTTGTCAACTCCATCACCAACTCTCCCTACACTACTAGAGGGTTCGGTCTGGAATGCAACAAAACCATAATCATTTATCTACAGATTTGGTCAATGGAGATAGCCCAAAAGGAGGCCCATTAATATTATCAACTGTTTGTTGCACATGTCAGCTTCGTACGTACTTTGGCTAGAGTCGGGTTTAATTGGTGAACCCCGGGAGACTAATTAAATGAACTGTTTAGTCTAGCCGGCTAGCTCACACTCTCGCTGCATACTTCAGGTGGAACCATGCATGCAAATGAAACATACTACTCCCGTCTATCTATATTACCTGTCGCTGTCACTTAAATGGATTTATCTTTGTAATCTCATGTTGTAACTCTCCTTCTATCAGTGAAAAATACGCAAACTTTGCGTATTCGCGAAAAAATGGACGTATCTAGAGAGAGTACTCCTTCTTTGTTTTGTTTTTTCTTAAACACGTGGACTTTTCATTTTTGACGAACTTTTCTCAACTCCGCAAGAAAGAAAATCAGTTTTGGCTAACGTACTAGTGGATTTTTTTAAATGAACTTTTTATGAATTGAAGAGCTTTTTTGTAAATTGGATGAACTTTTTCGAATTGATGAAATTTTCTCAAATTCGATTATTTAAAAAAATTAATTAACAAAACCAATTAACTTTTTTGAATTGACGAGTCTTTTTTCAGATTCGATGAAATTTTTCAAATTGATTAACTTATTCCAAATTTGATGGACAAAATTGATGAACTTTTTTCAAATGGATGGATTTTTCTCAAATTTGTGAACTTTTTTCCAAATCTTGGAAGCTTTTTTCAAACCCATGAACGCCATTAAATCCGTGAACCTTTTTAAAATTCATGAACTTTTTTCAAATCTATTTAACTTTATCAAATCCGTGAATTTTTCGCTTTTATTCTGAAACAAAGACCAGTCCAGAAGAAGAAGGAAAAGGAGCGAACTGATTTTTATCCAAACAGGAGCGAAGAGCGAGCGAGCAAAGAGAACAGGCTAGCGATCGAGTATTAATGGGCTTCGGCCCAGAGTATTAATGGGCTTCGGCCCAGAGGTCCGTGAGAACAACCTGCTCTAGGTTTGACTAATCAAACGGTTGTGTGCGACTGAATCGAACGGCTGGCGAGCCGTTTGATTTCTCCCTGAAATCAGCCGGCTGACGCCTAGCAGTCGCCCCAAGTTCTACGAGCAAATCCCCGAGAAACATAATTTCCCACAAGTATATGCAAAGACCGGGGGTCTTTCAATTCTAGCGGACACATTTTCATGGAATTTCATATGTCCTCTTCATTTATTAAGATACACAGTTTAAGGAACTCTTTGGTTTGCGTATTGCTAAAAATGCCTGAATGAGAATATTATAAGGTTTGGATGATGTGGCATGTGGAGTCCTAGAAGAACTAAAAACACGTGAATATATACAAGAATTAAAGCTACTAAGCAGGGAGCCATCCGGTGCGTTTCCAGTGCTAAGTGAGGCCTCTCTCCTGGTTGACACGTGGGTTTCTCTTCTTTTTATTTTTTGATTTTTCTTACTGCCTAAGCTTTGATTTTCCGCTTAAGGTCATTGAAATATCTCCAGTGGGCCCTTATCCACCGCCAATTGCGGGATCCTCCCCTTGTGCGTTCTTGGAGAGAAAGAGAGACAAAGATGGCACAAACGAAGGGGGGAACAATAACATCCATCGCCCACCCATCGCCACCACCCTCCGCCGGCGGCCACCGCTGACGTTCCTCTCCCTAGCTGCGCTTCCATCCCACACCCATCTCACGATCTCCCAGCCACATAGGCGGAGCCGCTGGAGTCATGGACATCGATGGAGTAGGTGAGACTCACCCAAATCAAAGCCGACCACGAGGCGAGACGGTCATGGCCTCATGGGCATCCAGCCCCGCCTCTCCCGTGGCGTGGACCGCCGCATTTCCTCTGCAACCCGCCGTCGGTTGGTGCTTGAGAAGAGATGGTTGGAGTGCCTATTCCGATGGAGAGCGACACGCGATACTGCAGGGACCGGCCGTGGGTGTCGCGGCTCGCCGCCATCGGCCTGGAGTGTTCCGGCGCCAAGTTCAAGGAAGCTGGAAGAGACGGCATTGATCATCTCCTTTCCGACCAGACCTGATGCAGATCCAGGTGCATGCCAACGCCAACCTGATGCAGATAAGCACACCACGGTCACATCTCCAAAGTTTGAAGTTTTTCTTTTCCTGAAGGTTTTACATTTAAGGTTTTCTTGGTTTACTTGCGTGGGATTTGTTGACAACGTGGACGGATGAAAGTGAAGCGACATATGTGACAATGAGAAAAAGGATTACAAATTGTCAGCATGTGAACTGCACAAGGGATGTCAGCTATACAACAAGGATGAGATCACGAGAGGATGTGCAGCAGCACCATCACATGGCAGTAAGTGGTGGCCAATGACGCACATGTTCTATATGATTTGATTATTACAAATTGCCTTGATTTTTTTTTCACAAACTAGACTGATCTTATCTCGCATGTTGTCATGTTTGCTAATACTTCTGTGTTGTTACAGGAAGCTTTCAGTTCATAAGCTAGCCCTTATTACTTTTTGTGTTTATCTCAATTCAGATTCTATATGGTTTCATAACTTCCCATTTTTGTGTTTAGCTGAATAGCTGTGCTTTGAATTCCAGTCTGAATGTCCTAAGAATTGTTTGATTCATCGAAGGTCCGACTCATTTATTTTTCTTCCAGTACCAGAGTGATTCGTGCAATGGACTACATGTGGAAAGAAGCAACATAGTGATTCTAACGTTACACTTCTTTTAGATGATTCTTATGTTACTCTTAGACCCATGTGTGTCTAAGAGTAACAGAGTGATTCGTGCAAGGTTCTTTTTTTTTTTACTAAATAGTAGGGTGTTTTAACTTGCGGTTTACTAAATAACGGAGAGCAGTTGTTCAATGTAAAGGTACTTTGCCACTTGCGGTTTTTGCCACTTTACTTAAGGCTACACGCAGTGTAGTAAAGGTACTGTATACTTGGCTATATGTTATAATTCATATGCATGAAAGGCTCATGATCTTATCTTCTCAATGCGGAATTTCAAATGAAAGGAAGGTCCATGATATGTTGCTTTGAACATAGTGTCCTCTTCTGTACAAAGAGTTCATCATCGATGCTTGGCAGCTTTAAAATGCACGGTCCAAAGGAGCAGATAATGTTCTACTAATTGATACCGTGTTACCCTATCGCCATATCAAGTGAATGCTGAAAATATGGGAAATACTTGGCATGCCTGCTTTAGTTGATGTTAGTAAATTGCTTTTTGCATTATCTTCTTTATATTCAAAGCCTACAGGTCTCCCCTTTTTTAACTACACTGAGTAATTCTATTTGCTTTTACAGAACAAATCAAATGTATCTATAGTATACTAAGATGATGGAATTCACATTTCATTGTGTTAATGATGCATTGATACGTCTCCAACGTATCTATAATTTTTGATTGTTCCATGCTATTATTTATGAAGTCTTGGATGTTTAATGGGCTCTATCATTCACTTTTATATCATTTTTGGGACTAACCTACTAACCCAAAGGCCCAGTCCAGATTGCTGTTTTTTTGCCTATTTCAGGGTTTTGCAGAAAAGGAATATCAAACGGAGTCCAAACGGAATGAAACCTTCGCGAGAGATATTTTTGGAGGAAATCACGCTCGTGAAACGTCGGGCCAAGTCAGGGGACGTAGGGCCAGCCCTCGAGGGTGGGGGCGCGCCCCCCTTCCCAGGGCGCGCCCCCCCTGCCTCGAGGCTGGCCCACACGGCCCCCGGTGCCCCTTCTTCCTATATATACCTACGTACCCCAGAAACTCCATACGCAGAGACAAAACCATAATTCCACCGTTGTAGCTACTGTTCCCGTGGAGATCCCATCTTGGAGCCTGTTTCGGGAGGGGGATCCATCACAGAGGCCTTCATCATCATCATCATCGCCCTCACCATGAGTTGTGAGTAGTTTACCACAGACCTTTGGGTCCATAGCTAGTATCTAGATGGCTTCTTCTCTCTCTCTGGATCTCAATACAAAGTTCTCCTCGGTCTTCGAGGAGATCTATTCGATGTAATCTCTTTTTGCGGTGTGTCTGTCGAGATCCGATGAATTGTGAGTTTATGATCAAGGTTATCTATGAAAGATATTTGGTTCTTCTCTGAACTTTTTATGTGTGCTCATAATATCCTTGCAAGTCTCTTCGAATTATTGGTTTGGTTTGGCCTACTAGATCTATAGTTCTTGCAATGGGAGAAGTGTTTGGCTTTGGGTTCAATCTTGCGGTGTCCTTTCCTAGTGACAGTAGGGGCAGCAAGGCACGTTTTGTATTGTTGACATCGAGGATAAAAAGATGGGGTTTTCATCATATTGCTTGAGTTTATCCCTCTACATCATGTCGTCTTGCTTAAGGCATTACTCTGTTCGTATGAACTCAATACACTAGATGCATGCTGGATATCGGTCGATGTGTGTAGTAATAGTAGTAGATGCAGAATCGTTTTGGTCTACTTGTCTCGGACGTGATGCCTATATACAATGATCATGCCTAGATAGTCTCATAATTATTCGCTTTTCTATCAATTGCTCGACAGTAATTTGTTTACCCGCCGTAGAATATCGCTATCTTGAGAGAAGCCACTAGAGAAAACTATGGCCCCCGTGTCTATCTTTATCATATTACTTTCCCGTCAATTACTGCCGCCATTATTTATTTGCTTTCTTTACTTTCTGTTTCTATATCAAAAATACCAAAAATATTATCTTATCATGTCTATCAGATCTCACTCTCGTAAGTGACCGTAAAGGGATTGACAACCCCTTATCGCGTTGGCTGCGAAGTTCTTATTTGTTTGTGCAGGTGTGAGGGACTGGCGCGTGGTCTCCTACTGGATTGATACCTTGGTTCTCAAAAACTGAGGGAAATACTTACGCTATTGTGCTGCATCTCCTTTTCCTCTTCGAGGGAATACAACACAAGCTCAAGAGGTAGCAAGAAGAATTTCTGGCGCCGTTGCCGGGGAGGCATACGCAAAAGTCATATACCAAGTACCTATCACAAACCCTTATCCTTCGCATTACATTTATTTGCCTCTCGTTTTCCTCTCCCCCACTTCACCTTTGCCGTTTTATTCGCCCTTCTTCCGCCGTGTAGCACTCTATGTGCTTCACTTATATATATTTTGAGTTGAATAGTTTCTGCTCTAGTGCCTCACTTATATCTTTTAGAGCATGGTGGTGGTAATATTTTGTAGAAATTGTTCAACTCTCATGCTTTACTTATATCTATTTGAGAGTCTATTAAAACAGCATGTTAAAGTGTTTAGGCTAAAGAAACTAGTCTTCACATGATAAACGTCCAATGTCAATGTAGTAAAAAAATCACATCAAGTGCATTGAATAGAAAGAGATGTTGGATGCTTGATAATTGTTTTGAGACATGAGGATAGTGATATTAAAGTCATGCTAGTGAAGTTATTATGAAATTGAGAAATACTTGTGTTAAGATTAGTGATTCCCGTAGCGTGCACGTATGGTGAACCGTTGTGTGACTAAGTTAAAGCATGAGGTATTTGTAGAGTGTCAACCTTTGTGTGGAGGTCGGGGGCGCGCGATGGTTAACTCCTACCAACCTCCCCCCTAGAAGCATGCGTTGATTGCTTTGTTTTGATGAATCGTAAAATTTTTGCAATAAGTATATGAGTTCTTATGACTAATGTTGAGTTCATGGATTATACGCACTCTCATCCTTCCACCATTGCTAGCCTCTCTTGTACCGCGCAACTTTCGCCGGTGCCATAAACCTACTATATATCCTTCCTCAAAACAGCCACCATATTGTTCCTCAAAACAGCCACCATACCTACCTATCATGGCATTTCCATAGCCATTCCGAGATATATTGCCATGCAACTTTCCACCATTCCGTTTATATGACACGCATCATATTGTCATATTGCCATGCATGATCTTGTACTTGACATCGTATTTGTGGCAAGGCCACCATGCATAATTTTTATACATGTCACACATGATTCATTGCACATACCGGTACACCGCCGGAGGCATTCATATAGAGTCATACTTTGTTGGTGTAGTATCGAGTTGTAATTTTGTGTTGTAATGAAAGTGTGATGATCATCATTATTAGAGCATTGTCTCATGGGAGGAAAGGCTGAATCTATAAAGCCCCTCCGCAAAAAAGGCCATAAAGAATAAGAAAAAGGCCCCCCAAAAAAGAAAAAAGGGACAATTGCTACTATCTTTTTCCACACTTGTGCTTCAAAGTAGCACCATGTTCTTCATTGTAGAGAGTCTCATGCT
Organism: Secale cereale; assembly: GCA_902687465.1. Lineage (NCBI taxonomy): Eukaryota > Viridiplantae > Streptophyta > Magnoliopsida > Poales > Poaceae > Secale > Secale cereale. The sequence goes on from LR738711.1 coordinate 12,487,090, forward strand.
TAGTCACTTTCATATACTAGTGGGAATTTTTGTTATAGAACTTGGCTTGTATATTCCAACGATGGGCTTCCTAAAATGCCCTAGGTCTTCGGAGCAAGCAAGTTGGATGCACACCCACTAGTTTCTTTTGTTGAGCTTTTATTCATATTTAGCTCTAGTGCATCTGTTGCATGGTAATCCCTACTCACTCACATTGATATCTATTGATGGGCATCTCCATAGCCGGTTGATACGCCTAGTCGATGTGAGACTCTCTCCCTCTTTTTGTCTTCTCCACAACCACCTCTATTCCATCCATAGTGCTATATCCATGGCTCACGCTCATGTATTGCGTGAAAGTTGGAAGGTTTGAAAAGACAGAGTATGAAAACAAATGCTTGGCTAAAATCGGGGTTGTGCATGATATGAATATTTAGTGTGATAATAAGGGAGCTTAGCCAACACTATATGATTTTGTAGGGATAACTTTCTTTAGCCATAGTATTTTGAGAAGGCATGATTGCTTTGTTAATATTGCTTGAAGTATTGCTATTTCTTATGTCAATATAGACTTTTATCTTGAATCTTTCAGATCTGAACATTCATGCCACAATTAAGAGAATTACATTGAGAAACTATATTGGTTAGTATTCCACATCAAAAATTCTTTCTTTATCATTTACCTACTCGAGGACGAGCAGGAATTAAGCTTGGGGATGCTTGATACGTCTCCAACGTATCTATAATTTTTTATTGTTCCATGCTATTATTTATGAAGTCTTGGATGTTTAATGGGCTTTATCATTCACTTTTATATCATTTTTGGGACTAACCTACTAACCCAAAGGCCCAGTCCAGATTGTTGTTTTTTACCTATTTCAAGGTTTTGCAGAAAAGGAATATCAAACGGAGTCCAAACGGAATGAAACCTTCGCGAGAGATATTTTTGGAGGAAATCACGCTCGGGAAACGTCGGGGCCAAGTCAAGGGACGTAGGGCCAGCCCTCGAGGGTGGGGGGCACGCCCCCCTTCCCAGGGCGCGCCCTCCTGCCTCGAGGCTGGCCCACACGGCCCCCGGTGCCCCCCTTCTTCCTATATATACCTACGTACCCTAGAAACTCCTTACGCAGAGAGAAAACCATAATTCCACCGCCATAGCTACTGTTCCCGTGGAGATCCCATCTTGGAGCCTGTTCCGGGAGGGGGATCCATCACGGAGGCCTTCATCATCATCATCATCGCCCTCACCATGAGTTGTGAGTTTCTTACCACAGACCTTCGGGTCCATAGCTAGTATCTAGATGGCTTCTTCCCTCTCTCTGGATCTCAATACAAAGTTCTCCTCGGTCTTCGAGGAGATCTATTCGATGTAATCTCTTTTTGCGGTGTGTTTGTCGAGATCCGATGAATTGTGAGTTTATGATCAAGGTTATCTATGAAAGATATTTGGTTCCTCTCTGAACTTTTTATGTGTGCTCGTAATATCCTTGCAAGTCTCTTCGAATTATTGGTTTGGTTTGGCCTACTAGATCTATAGTTCTTGCAATGGGAGAAGTGCTTGGCTTTGGGTTCAATCTTGCGGTGTCCTTTCCCAGTGACAGTAGGGGCAGCAAGGCACGTATTGTATTGTTGCCATCGAAGATAAAAAGATGGGGTTTTCATCATATTGCTTGAGTTTATCCCTCTACATCATGTCATCTTGCTTAAGGCGTTACTCTGTTCGTATGAACTCAATACACTAGATGCATGCTGGATAGCGGTCGATGTGTGGAGTAATAGCAGTAGATGCAGAATCATTTCGGTCTACTTGTCTCGGACGTGATGCCTATATACAATGATCATGCCTAGATAGTCTCATAATTATTCGCTTTTCTATCAATTGCTTGACAGTAATTTGTTTACCCGCCGTCGAATATCGCTATCTTGAGAGAAGCCACTAGAGAAAACTATGGCCCCCGGGTCTATCTTTATCATATTACTTTCCCGTCAATTACTGCCGCCGTTATTTATTTGCTTTCTTTACTTTCTGTTTCTATATATGAAAAATACCAAAAATATTATCTTATCATCTCTATCAGATCTCACTCTCGTAAGTCACCGTAAAGGGATTGACAACCCCTTATCGCGTTGGCTGCGAAGTTCTTATTTGTTTGTGCAGGTGCGAGGGACTGGCGCGTGGTCTCCTACTGGATTGATACCTTGGTTCTCAAAATTTGAGGGAAATACTTACGCTATTGTGCTGCATCTCCCTTTCCTCTTCGAGGGAATACAACGCAAGCTCAAGAGGTAGCATGCATTATAAAAGGGGAATGAACGATAGATAGCATTCAGTTTATTGGCATCTATAATAGTTTCCCGCGTTCAGCATCATGAGCAAAGTGTATAAGAGCAACTCTAGCAGACCCTTCATCCCGCCCCGATCCGCAAAATAACCGCCAAAATGCAGGTCGGGGCGAAAAATCTAGCCCGATCAGACCCCGCATCCCGCCCCGGCGCGCAAAAAAATTTTAGGGGGGCGCGGCAAAATCCCGACCCCAACCCGGGAAAACGCGGGTTTCGGCCTCGCGGCTACGGTGCCCTGCATATAAGCGGAAGCGGTTGGTGGGGGACATTTCATCCCGCGCTTTCTCCCACCAACCACATCTCCTCGCCCCCCGCGTGCCGCCACCGGCCACCGCCCAAGATTCCGGCGACAGCTGTCGGCAGGAGCACGCCGGAAGGCCGCCACGCGCACGAGGCCTCCCCTCCCTTCCTTCCTGCGTCAGCGGGCCCCGGATTTGCAGATCTGCGGCACTTCATCGCGGGCCGCCGGATTTGCCTTTTCCGGCCGCCGCCGGTTGCTGCCCTAGGCGATGGAGTGGTCGGGGAGCCTCTCCCGCAGCGCAGGCAAGGGCGCATCGCCGCATGGAGGCACTGGTTCGTCCGCCCGCCGCCGCCGAAGGTTTGCGGGCATGGACTCGTCCGGCCATCCACCAGGCTCGGTGCTCACGCAGCGTCTTTGTGGCCTGCCAATGCCGCTCATAGAGTGCGACGACTGCCCGCGGCAAGTGCTACGACTCACTTCGGGCATGCCGAAGCACCCCGGATGGGTGTTCTACAAATGCGAAAACGACGGGGTACGTGCACTTGCGGTAGCTCGTTTCATAGCTCATTCTTTAGTTCAATTGCGGTAGCTCACTTCGAGCTTGCTCAGTGTTTTGTGTAGGACGATGGATGCTCATTTTGGTATTGGGAAGGCCAATACATTGATTTGTTGATAGAAAGAAACTTAATAGATGTTAGTGCACTCCTTAGTACAATCGAAGGCAATGATGCGGCGGCATGTGCAACTGGAGGGGAAGCAACGTCTACATCTTTGAAACCAAAAATGAAGAATGATGAAAGCAAGATCAAGAATCCGCAGATCAACAATGAGTGCATGGAGAAGATATTGCTTCAACTAGTGGGAGCAGTTATGGAAGTTGGAAATCTTCTGAAATGCATACTTGTGGTTCTTGTTTTCTTTGGTTTTGCTATTCTAGCCAAGATTTGGTTATATCCTTTGTATCTAATGTTGTTGCAAAAGCAAACAAAAGCATTATGCTAGATCAATTTAAGTTGCAAATCTAAATTTTGCGGGCCGGGAGGAGCTGTGCCAGATCAAAACCCGCAGAAGCCGACCCGTAAAAAAACATATTCCGCGAATGTGTTTTTTTACGGGTCCATTATGCGGGGTCTGCATCTGTGCCAACCCTCGCCGGCCCGCAAAAGCGATTTTGCGCGAACTGCAAACGCGTTTTGCGGGCTGGCGGGATGCGGGATCTGCTAGAGTTGCTCTAAGGGGAAGGAAGAAATCGCACGAGGATAGTATGCGCTGACAGCTATCAAGCTAGAGAATTTGGTTATTTTCACTTCTTGAACTGTATATAACCTTTTAGTCCAATGTTCGTGTACTCCGCCGTTGTGACGACCCCGGCCCGACCGTGCACTAATCATACACGCAAATGCACACGATCAAGCCTATGGACTCACGTGAAGGAATCACAGCACAACTCTAAAACATATATAAATACATACAAGTTATATATTACAAGCCAGGGGCCTCGAGGGCTCGAATACATAACAAGTGTCACACTCATAGTCAGCGGAAGCGTTAGGTATCTGGGTACAGATACAATACAGAAGAAGATAGGCCTGTTACACATGCGGGGCAAAAGAAAAGCTACGATCGAAAAGGCGCAGGCCTCCTGCCTGGGACCTCCGATCCTACTCCTGGTCGTCGTCCGCCGGCTCCTCGTAGAAGTACTCGCCGGCCGGGTAGTAGTAGTAGCCAGCCTCGGGCTGGTAGTAGTAGTCGTCAACGGGGGCTGCAGGCACCATGGCTCCGTCGTCTGGTTTATCAAGCGGGTAGGACAAAAGAGGAAGCAAAGCAACCGTGAGTACTCATCCAAAGTACTCAGCAAGACTTACATCAGATCTATACTAAGCAATGCATCATTTTCAAAGGAGGCTTTATGTGGGTGGACTAGACTGCAGAAAGCCAGAGTAGAGAGGGGAAAAGCCTAGTCCTGACGAAGACTAGCATCTTCAGGGTCTTGCAGCAGTTAGAAGGGTACAGATAGGTACATCATAATGTATAGTGTTCATAGCAATATCAACCTCATATCTCAAGTCACCAGTTCTAGTTGTACCGAAGTGGATACAACTCCGAGTGTCCGTTACCGTAGGACAGGCTATCGATAGATTGTTTTCTTCCCTGCAGGGGTGCACCAAGTTACCCACCACGCTCGCTTAACTCCGGCCGGACACACCATCAGGTCGTGCCCGCCCTCGGCCAAACAATACGACGCAACCCGACCGGATACCGCCAGAGAGGATCAAGCACGCCGGACTAACCTATGCCCCCAGGGGTCTTGGCCATCGCCCCGGACGCTCCTGCACGTTACGTGGCCGTTCGGTAGCAGACCTAGCAACCCCTTATACAAGCACGCAGTTGCATCCAGGGTCCAATCCGAACGGGCCGCTCAATCGCTGACGTCGTGACGACTCCGGCTGATGTATACGACGCAGAGCACCCACTCACACCCACGTGGTGGTTAGTGCTATCGGACCCGGAGGCCCCTCGGATCAAATATCCAAATCGCTTAGTGTATTGGGAGCGCGCGGTAATGAGCGTTGCCACCACACCGGTGGCCACGACGTCCCGTCTCGAAGACTTGTGACAAGGACCTTACGGACCGGCCACGCTTCGTAGTTATCTCGCGGGTACCCTCACTGGTCACCCGACTCCACAGCTCACGCCTCAAAGGCACTCGCGGGTACCCCTCTGGGTCAACCCGCCTCCATCCAACATGTGTAGTAGTAACTTCAAAGTGTCTTCAGACGCACGATACCTCTGGCCGCACGCCTTTGTTCCTGGCGACGTCCGGCCTCGGGGATCGATACGTCTTTAAACACTGTATGGTGAAACAGGGCATCCGTGTGGTTTCAATGCCGATGAGGAATCTGAGGAATCACCCTCGTTGGATTCCTAAACGACAAGTCCCGTTAAGGTGGTACCGGAGGAATCACCCTCGGCGGTATTCACCATAGCGGATGCACGACAAAAGCTAAGTCGGAAGTGGGAAGAGGAATCACCCTCGGTAACCCACAACGAGCTAGCTATACTACAGGGACAACATCAGAAGTGAGTTCGGAGGTATCACCCTCGTCACCCGATGTTAACTCTGCGGAGTCGAGCATATTAGGGGGTGTGTGCGGTGATGTGAAGAAGGTCAGGGAAGGGGCTCGATCGCTTGATCGAGGCAAGGGTACTATGCGAGGCAACTACGAGAGTGCGGGACCATAGCAGTGCTACCCAACCTATACTAAGCAGTTTATGAATAAAGACAGGTATCAACAGTATTTGCAAAAACAGGCTATGCAACAGTAATAGGAGCAGTAGCAGTAGCAGCAATTCTAATGCAAGAATAAGAGAGAATAGACATAGGCGATATCGGAAATGTTCAAGGGGGGGTTGCTTGCCTGGTTGCTCGGTGGCAAAAGCAAGGTCGTCGGAGGGGGAACCAATCACCGGGACGGCGTCGGTCTCTGGAGCGGCGTCAGCGTCGGACTCTACCGAGAGAGAAGAGGGGGGGAAGAAACAGATAAATACACAGAA
>LR738711.1:12496633-12516294 GCA_902687465.1 Secale cereale
GGAGAGTGATGGAGGAGGCCGGGGGGAACGGCTCGGGGCCGATCCTTATCGCCTCCAGCCACCTGCTCCGTCGGCGTGGCGAGCTGTGGCCGGCGGAGGCGCGGTCGTCCATGGAGACGACGACACGGCGTGCGGGGCAGGTGAGGGGAGATGGGCTGGGCCTCGCGGCCCAGTAACAGGTAAGTGGCCCTCCTGGCCTTTTCTGTTTTATACCTTATGCTTTTCTTTTGTTTATTTAAACACAGAGAGAGAAATGAATTTAATTGAGCATCCTATTCACTTAGGAAAAATATGGAACATGGCCCAATATTTCCAGAGCATTTTTATCCACTGCCACAACAATATTTGAGGATTTTTGGAATCTGTCTGGAATTTTCACAAATAGTTTAGCATTTAAAAATGCTGAAATGGTGCTGAAATAATTGCTACTGCTCATCTTTGCACATGAGTGATGTTGTTTTCCTTAACATATAATTGTTATGGAATTTTTTGCAAGGTGATGAACATTTTTGCAGCAGGTTTTGAACAACTCCAGATTTTCACTTTGATTTTGTATTTGGATTCAAAGAGAGGTTTGAATTGGGGAGCTCATTCACTGTGATCATATTAAGCAAATGAGGATGTCATGGTAAGATTAAGAAGTGATCACTGTGGTAAGAATCTGGGGGTGTTACAAATCTCCTCCACTACAAGAAATCTCGTCCCGAGATTTAAGTGGGGAAGAAAAGGGTAACTTCGAAAGAATGGATCTTTTACAAGGTCGATTATTCGGCAGATAATTCAAGGGGGGTGTGGCAGAAATATCTCTTGAGTTATAACTTAGGAAAACATCGAGAGCAAGGTGTGACAGTTCAGGAGAAAGCTTCAAGCGGACGGACATCCGATCGATGACTGAACAGAGTGTGAAAGGAGTTCAGAGCATCGAGAATAGATTAACTCTTGAAGGGTGGATCGTGACAACACTCAAGGTCAAGAGCAAAGGATGCTTCGGAACCAAAAAGGTACAAGAGGGTCAGGTTCCGATTCTGTGGAACTGTGATACGGTTCGATAAAAAGTAGAGGGAACGGTGACAACTCACATGGTCAAGACAATAAGTCAGGACAGTGAGAAGTCTGTCAGCTATGTCGGCAACGGTGTCGGTACCAAGGGCGAGAGACGAAGAGAACCATTTTCCTGCTCGTTGAAACGAGGCGGACCAATAGGCAAAGTTCTCGTCCATCGGTGGTTACCGGAAAATCATCAACAATAGTAACAGGGTCTCACTGACAGAGTGGTAGACCAAGATGTTTTCACAAGCAGGGAGTTATTCCTGCTTATGTCATAATGATCTTAGAAAAGGTTAAACAAACCAATGGAAAGGAAAATGTGATTAATTGATTAATCACGCCAATGGAAAGAAATATGTGTTTACACACAAGTATTAGGGGTATATCATTTCGCAAGAAAGAGCGGAGTATGATATACATGATAGGGCAGCAAGTTCAAAAACATTTGGATAAAGGGACGAGAGAAGGGTCATGATATTACCCATACCATGGTGTTTGGATAATAGATCAAGAAATATTTGGCCATGTGCTTACAATGTTATTGTCGTTATTTGGGATACCACAGTCATGCTTCGAGATAGCATTAACATGGTGTTCCAAGCAAGGTTTGGAACTGAAGATCACAAAAGATACAAAGGAACGTTTCCATGATTATCTCGGAACATAAGGTATAACCAATCACAGCCAGGTCTGTGTTGGCAGGAAGTCAATGACGTCATCGATGATATCACAAATCATCGGGGGGGTAGGGATGGTATTTCTCACCATGAATTTAATGGACATCTCCGATGAAGTCAAAATATTGGCGGTGATCTCGGCACAATTGTTGAGGGGTTATAAAGAAGACGAAATTGATCCGTAAGATGATCAAGACAGATGGAATAAAGTTCAAGGTCAACGGAACCTCGGATATGATACAAGCTCTAAATCAAGCTTGTTATTCGAGGTGAAATGGCCAGTCGATAAAGATCGATGTAAGGTTAACTCATCGTCGGGAATTGTGTTCCTGGTATAAGGACCAGGTAACACAGCTAAAATTTGAGCTTGATAATGATATAGCCGATCAGGCTAGGAATGACTTGAAGGATTATTAAACTCGTAAGCAATGAATTTTACTTAGAGTTATTGAATCGGAGTGCAGAATCGATTGACTTATCGGTGTTCTTGAGCGACAAACAACTCAGAACCCGAGAAAAATTGGAATTGGGGGTCAATAGAAGTTGAGGAAAAACTCATACGAAGTATTGTAGTTCCTGAGATATACTCGAGATATCAGGGGGTAATACTCGAAGGTAGGTTCAAGGTAGAGGTTGATCAGGCATATTGATTAGCAAAAGACAAATGCCTTAGCTTGCCCGAGAAATGGAATCAAAGGAGAACAACCATGGTCAGGACCACGGTTGCATGGAACAAAACACAAATATGAGACGAACTTATAACAAGGGAACGATTGATTTTTCGAGATGCTTCCAAGACAAGTTCTACATCGGGTCCATGGGCATGAACTCAAAGGTTCAAGGTCGACTCCCACTTATCCAATGCATAACCTTTCATTCACTCCTCGTCTTCGAAGAAATTGTAGAGTCGAAAATTTATTCGACGGAACGCGAGTGGATATATCTCGCATAGCTTTTGATTCACACAGACTAGAGAAAGCATATGTTCAACCCATCGGGGCAACTTAAGAACATATTCCACAAACTTCAGGGGTAAGTAGCATAAGCTTGAGAAGTAGAGTATGGTTGACAAGACGGGGGATACAATTTACCGAAGGTATTATGTATCAGGGGGAAACTAACAAGGTTATGGAATATGGAGGGCAATGTCGGATATTAATACAACAAAAGATTAGGTGGTCGGCAAAGGATCTGATGTGAGTATCGGTAATCAACCAGAAGAAGTAGGAATGCAAAGGTATCGGTTTATGGAAACACCTGGATAAGCCAAAGCTTAACTGCGAAGGTTTTACGATTCCAAAATTGGGGAATCAGAGGCAGACGCTTTGACCAAAGATGGACAACTAGAATAGACCTAAGGGTACAATCGACGGCAAATAGATTGGTCAAGAACCAGCTCATGTTCAAATGCGTCTGAGCCAGACGAGTAATTTAACTGGATCAACAGATAATTGCGTGCATTTGCAGCAGATCGAATCAAGGGGCTCAAAATGGTGGAGACAAGGGAGGTCAACGGAGATTATCAGACGTATGGACCTAACTATGTTGCAAGCAGACAAGAATGCTAAGAGCCAAAGGCTGTAAAAGATTTTCGGAAGATCAAATGGCATTGTGAAGTATGTTGCGGAACACTTGAACAACTGGGAGTATTATAGAGTATCTGGTGATAACAACAGTAACTAGGAAAGAAGGTACAAACGGCAAGGATGGGTAGTTATCAACGGGGTTTTGTTGGCGGTCAGGAACTGCAAGGCAGGGGCACAGGGTCTCGATTAATATCGAGGAGTATCTTCGGAGTCTTCTGATGATGACACGCCATCTTCTGGAACGAGGGGGCTCTCCGGGAGGAATCGTTCACGAGAACCTAATGTCGGTGTTAGTAAAATCGTTTAACCCGAATAGGAGAGAAATTCGGAGTCCCAGAGTAAGGACGAGGAATAAAAGAAGCTACACCACCCAAGTGGCGACGTGGGGCCATAAGCCACACAGCCAAGTTAGTAAAACATTTTTGGACCTCTAGACTCGACTTCGGCCAAGGAGTTGGAAAGGGGTTCCTACAGGCAGTCGGCTCTGATACCAACCTGTGACGACCCCGGCCCGACCGTGCACTAATCATACACGCAAATGCACACGATCAAGCCTAAGGACTCACGTGAAGGAATCACAGCACAACTCTAAAACATAAATAAATACATACAAGTTATATATTACAAGCCAGGGGCCTCGAGGGCTCGAATACATAACAAGTGTCACACTCATAGTCAGCGGAAGCGTTAGGTATCTGGGTACAGATACAATACAGAAGAAGATAGGCCTGTTACACAGGCGGGGCAAAAGAAAAGCTACGATCGAAAAGGCGCCGGCCTCCTGCCTGGGACCTCCGATCCTACTCCTGGTCGTCGTCCGCCGGCTCCTCGTAGAAGTACTCGCCGGCCGGGTAGTAGTAGTAGCCAGCCTCGGGCTGGTAGTAGTAGTCGTCAACGGGGGCTGCAGGCACCATGGCTCCGTCGTCTGGTTTATCAAGCGGGTAGGACAAAAGAGGAAGCAAAGCAACCGTGAGTACTCATCCAAAGTACTCAGCAAGACTTACATCAGATCTATACTAAGCAATGCATCATTTTCAAAGGAGGCTTTATGTGGGTGGACTAGACTGCAGAAAGCCAGAGTAGAGAGGGGAAAAGCCTAGTCCTGACGAAGACTAGCATCTTCAGGGTCTTGCAGCAATTAGAAGGGTACAGATAAGTACATCATAATGTATAGTGTTCATAGAAATATCAACCTCATATCTCAAGTCACCAGTTCTAGTTGTACCGAAGTGGATACAACTCCGAGTGTCCGTTACCGTAGGACAGGCTATCGATAGATTGTTTTCTTCCCTGCAGGGGTGCACCAAGTTACCCACCACGCTCGCTTAACTCCGGCCGGACACACCATCAGGTCGTGCCCGCCCTCGGCCAAACAATACGACGCAACCCGACCGGATACCGCCAGAGAGGATCAAGCACGCCGGACTAACCTATGCCCCCAGGGGTCTTGGCCATCGCCCCGGACGCTCCTGCACGTTACGTGGCCGTTCGGTAGCAGACCTAGCAACCCCTTATACAAGCACGCAGTTGCATCCAGGGTCCAATCCGAACGGGCCGCTCAATCGCTGACGTCGTGACGACTCCGGCTGATGTATACGACGCAGAGCACCCACTCACACCCACGTGGTGGTTAGTGCTATCGGACCCGGAGGCCCCTCGGATCAAATATCCAAATCGCTTAGTGTATTGGGAGCGCGCGGTAACGAGCGTTGCCACCACACCGGTGGCCACGACGTCCCGTCTCGAAGACTTGTGACAAGGACCTTACGGACCGGCCACGCTTCGTAGTTATCTCGCGGGTACCCTCACTGGTCACCCGACTCCACAGCTCACGCCTCAAAGGCACTCGCGGGTACCCCTCTGGGTCAACCCGCCTCCATCCAACATGTGTAGTAGTAACTTCAAAGTGTCTTCAGACGCACGATACCTCTGGCCGCACGCCTTTGTTCCTGGCGACGTCCGGCCTCGGGGATCGATACGTCTTTAAACACTGTATGGTGAAACAGGGCATCCGTGTGGTTTCAATGCCGATGAGGAATCCGAGGAATCACCCTCGTTGGATTCCTAAACGACAAGTCCCGTTAAGGTGGTACCGGAGGAATCACCCTCGGCGGTATTCACCATAGCGGATGCACGACAAAAGCTAAGTCGGAAGTGGGAAGAGGAATCACCCTCGGTAACCCACAACGAGCTAGCTATACTACAGGGACAACATCAGAAGTGAGTTCGGAGGTATCACCCTCGTCACCCGATGTTAACTCTGCGGAGTCGAGCATATTAGGGGGGGTGTGCGGTGATGTGAAGAAGGTCAGGGAAGGGGCTCGATCGCTTGATCGAGGCAAGGGTACTATGCGAGGCAACTACGAGAGTGCGGGACCATAGCAGTGCTACCCAACCTATACTAAGCAGTTTATGAATAAAGACAGGTATCAACATTATTTGCAAAAACAGGCTATGCAACAGTAATAGGAGCAGTAGCAGTAGCAGCAATTCTAATGCAAGAATAAGAGAGAATAGACATAGGCGATATCGGAAATGTTCAAGGGGGGGTTGCTTGCCTGGTTGCTCGGTGGCAAAAGCAAGGTCGTCGGAGGGGGAACCAATCACCGGGACGGCGTCGGTCTCTGGAGCGGCGTCAGCGTCGGACTCTACCGAGAGAGAAGAGGGGGGGAAGAAACAGATAAATACACAGAAAACAAGCATCACAAAGCGTGCTAAGCTAACGTGCGGTGCAGGGTGACCTAAAAACATGTCTAAGTAATATTGGTAATTTTTAGGAATTAACTGGAATTATTTACCGGTGCATGTGCACTATTCATCTATCGGAAACAGGCTAAAAGTTGCGGGTTCACCTCCGTAGAGGGTCCCGTCACGAAAACAGATAGCACGGTTAGCTTCGTCTCGTCGTTCTGAGCAACTTTCATGTAGAAAGTTTTTCGATCCGAGCTACGGTTTAAAAGATATGAATTTTCTAAGTTTTTGGCATTTTATGGAATTATTTTAAATATCAGAAATGAATTATTGCGTCAGCACTGCATCAGCATTACATCAGCAGTCAGCTGACTCGCTGACTAGGTCAAACTGACAGGTGGGACCCACCTGTCAGCCTCTGTGGTTATTAACAGGTTTAAATTTTAAGCTAACAGAGACAATTAACTAGGTGGGGCCTACTGTCAGTGACTATACTAATTTAATTAGTTAACTTAATTATGTTTATTTAGTCAAACAGTGGGGTGGACCCACATGTCGGTGGCAGGTGGTGAACAGTGCGCGCGTTGACTACGGTCAACGCGGTCAAATAACCGACGGGGGCCCACAGTCAGTGTCCCAGGGGTGGGCCCGCCCAGGCCACGTCGGCCGGCCGGCGTTTAAACGCCGGCGGGCGCCAAAACGCGGCGGCGTCCACGGGATCTCGCCGGAAACACGCTACGGTGGTCCGTTTGGCGCGCGGCTGGGCGCGTTCGAACGAGGAGGAAGTACCGCATCGAACTGGGGTGGTCGCGTGGCCGGAGCTGCACCGTGGCGACGACGGCGAGCTCGGAGGCGGACGCCGGCGTTCGGGCGTCATTGGAACTGAGGCTACGGGGCTCGACAGGACGCGTGGCTGGGCTCGCTCGGCTCCTGGAAGCACCAGGAGCACGAGGCGCGGCTCAGGCGAGCGTGTTAGAGGCCACAGCGACAGCGATGAGCTCGTCGGCGGCGTCGAGCTTCGGCTACGGCGGCAGCTACGGCTAGGGGCGCGACGAGGCAAGGGAGGAGAGAGGAGAGGACGGAGTGGAGCTCACCGAGCGGCTACGAAAAGCCCTTGGTGGTTTAGGAGCAGCAGACGTCGCCGGAGACGGAGAAGACGCCGGAGCAGAGGCAGAAAGGGGGCGACGTCGTGTGGCGTCAGCGGTGCTCCCCAGCTCCTCCTGAGGGCTCCAGACGATGAGGCGGTTGACGGCGCGTGTCTACGACATCGAGGCGGAGCGGGAGATCCACGGTGGCCGCGGCAAACGGCGAAGCACGGCGGCGGTGGCGCTCTGCTCTGGATCTGGAGAGGAGAGAAGAGGCGAGGCGAGCGAGGGAGAGAGGGGAGAGTGATGGAGGAGGCCGGGGGGAACGGCTCGGGGCCGATCCTTATCGCCTCCAGCCACCTGCTCCGTCGGCGTGGCGAGCTGTGGCCGGCGGAGGCGCGGTCGTCCATGGAGACGACGACACGGCGTGCGGGGCAGGTGAGGGGAGATGGGCTGGGCCTCGCGGCCCAGTAACAGGTAAGTGGCCCTCCTGGCCTTTTCTGTTTTATACCTTATGCTTTTCTTTTGTTTATTTAAACACAGAGAGAGAAATGAATTTAATTGAGCATCCTATTCACTTAGGAAAAATATGGAACATGGCCCAATATTTCCAGAGCATTTTTATCCACTGCCACAACAATATTTGAGGATTTTTGGAATCTGTCTGGAATTTTCACAAATAGTTTAGCATTTAAAAATGCTGAAATGGTGCTGAAATAATTGCTACTGCTCATCTTTGCACATGAGTGATGTTGTTTTCCTTAACATATAATTGTTATGGAATTTTTTGCAAGGTGATGAACATTTTTGCAGCAGGTTTTGAACAACTCCAGATTTTCACTTTGATTTTGTATTTGGATTCAAAGAGAGGTTTGAATTGGGGAGCTCATTCACTGTGATCATATTAAGCAAATGAGGATGTCATGGTAAGATTAAGAAGTGATCACTGTGGTAAGAATCTGGGGGTGTTACAAATCTCCTCCACTACAAGAAATCTCGTCCCGAGATTTAAGTGGGGAAGAAAAGGGTAACTTCGAAAGAATGGATCTTTTACAAGGTCAATTATTCGGCAGATAATTCAAGGGGGGTGTGGCAGAAATATCTCTTGAGTTATAACTTAGGAAAACATCGAGAGCAAGGTGTGACAGTTCAGGAGAAAGCTTCAAGCGGACGGACATCCGATCGATGACTGAACAGAGTGTGAAAGGAGTTCAGAGCATCGAGAATAGATTAACTCTTGAAGGGTGGATCGTGACAACACTCAAGGTCAAGAGCAAAGGATGCTTCGGAACCAAAAAGGTACAAGAGGGTCAGGTTCCGATTCTGTGGAACTGCGATACGGTTCGATAAAAAGTAGAGGGAACGGTGACAACTCACATGGTCAAGACAATAAGTCAGGACAGTGAGAAGTCTGTCAGCTATGTCGGCAACGGTGTCGGTACCAAGGGCGAGAGACGAAGAGAACCATTTTCCTGCTCGTTGAAACGAGGCGGACCAATAGGCAAAGTTCTCGTCCATCGGTGGTTACCGGAAAATCATCAACAATAGTAACAGGGTCTCACTGACAGAGTGGTAGACCAAGATGTTTTCACAAGCAGGGAGTTATTCCTGCTTATGTCATAATGATCTTAGAAAAGGTTAAACAAACCAATGGAAAGGAAAATGTGATTAATTGATTAATCACGCCAATGGAAAGAAATATGTGTTTACACACAAGTATTAGGGGTATATCATTTCGCAAGAAAGAGCGGAGTATGATATACATGATAGGGCAGCAAGTTCAAAAACATTTGGATAAAGGGACGAGAGAAGGGTCATGATATTACCCATACCATGGTGTTTGGATAATAGATCAAGAAATATTTGGCCATGTGCTTACAATGTTATTGTTGTTATTTGGGATACCACAGTCATGCTTCGAGATAGCATTAACATGGTGTTCCAAGCAAGGTTTGGAACTGAAGATCACAAAAGATACAAAGGAACGTTTCCATGATTATCTCGGAACATAAGGTATAACCAATCACAGCCAGGTCTGTGTTGGCAGGAAGTCAATGACGTCATCGATGATATCACAAATCATCGGGGGGGTAGGGATGGTATTTCTCACCATGAATTTAATGGACATCTCCGATGAAGTCAAAATATTGGCGGTGATCTCGGCACAATTGTTGAGGGGTTATAAAGAAGACGAAATTGATCCGTAAGATGATCAAGACAGATGGAATAAAGTTCAAGGTCAACGGAACCTCGGATATGATACAAGCTCTAAATCAAGCTTGTTATTCGAGGTGAAATGGCCAGTCGATAAAGATCGATGTAAGGTTAACTCATCGTCGGGAATTGTGTTCCTGGTATAAGGACCAGGTAACACAGCTAAAATTTGAGCTTGATAATGATATAGCCGATCAGGCTAGGAATGACTTGAAGGATTATTAAACCGGCCAGGAGGGTCCGGATTATGCTGGTAAGGTTATATTATCAAGGAGCCCAGTAGAACATGTAACAGGAGGTCATAGCCCACAGAGGTTTAAGGCCCATGTATAAGGCCCATGGTCTGTAAATCGTCGTACCATGTAACTTGGAATGTAAGATAGAAAGAGTAGAGACCGAGGCGGACACGTTTATGAGCTGGCTTCGGGACTCTGTAAAACAGACCGGGCGTCGCCTCTTATATAAAGGGACGACCCGGCGACGGTTCAGGACAAGAAAGAACAGCTCGAGACACAGGCAAAGCGGATTCGCTCCCTGGTCATCGAAGCCCAAGCAATACCACACCAAACTAGACGTAGGATTTTACCTTCATCGAAGGGCCGAACTAGTATAAACTCACTGTGTCCTTCGTCCGCTTTAACCCCTTTAAGCTAACCCGAGCGATGGCCTCACGACTAAGTCCTGTAAACAGGACATCTGCCGTGCTAAATCCACGACAGTTGGCGCCCACCGTGGGGCTATCGCACGATGGTTTCGAGTTCTTGAAGGGCAGCTTTGAAGGGATCAAGGGTTACGCAGTGGGCCGGATGACCAAGAGTCGTCGCGGCCGGATCTACATCAACGATGCAGGCTGGGGCCCCGATGCCGATTCAATCGAATACGGGTACCGGGTCCCCTTCGGAGGCATCCACATCTTCATCGGCAAGATCGGCGAACCGGGCCCTGAGTCGGACGTCTTCCCCAACATCATCGAGCCGGCTCAGCGTGCGAGATCAGCCCGGATTCAGCCCGCCGTGAAGCACGTTTTCGTCAGAGCAGTGCATGGAGTACAAGCCGAGGACGGATCGGATTCTGGTGGTGAGACAGTTGTCTATTCCAATGATGAATCCTCATCCGGAGAGACTGAATCTTTGTATCTGTTGCAGGACGGCCGGTCCGAGGGTGTGTCCGATGGCGATAGTATTCCGGACCCCTTTGATCCGCCAAACAGGGTTGCTGTTTTCATGGCCGGATCACAACCTATGCAGCAGCCCTTGGTGACTGGGGCGTTAACCTCAGAGGCAGCGGGAGCCAGAGCTGGTGACCTTCCCCCGTCGCCCTCTGACGTCCTATCCACCTTAGTCGATACCTTGACGGCGCTCGCAACAGCAGAAGTAGCCCAGGCCGACTAGGCGCAGCATGATGCGGAGATCGCTCAGCTGAAGAGCCGGATTGAGCAAGCTAAGTTGGATCTGGATGCGGAGAAAGCCAGGATGGCTACAAGACAGGCAGAGCTAGATTCCCAAGCTTTCCGGCTCAGGCTGGATCAGAACGCTTCACAGGAGGTAATGTACAGAAGACAACGATCTCGTTTGCCGCCGGTTTATGAGGCCAGGAATCTCTTCAGCACACCAGGCGCAGGAACTAGTAACTATGCAGAGGTAAACCGGGGAGGAGCCCCTGGGACTGGCGCGTCGGTTCAGCCACCAGCCGCCGAGCCGAATCGCCAAGTTGTGCCGACACAGCACGTGCCCACCCCTCCTGGTCATTATTCTAACCCGTTGGACAACATCGTCGCCGCCGCTTCACGGTTGGCCGCCCTTCCCATTGAGGGGACGTCCCCCATAGCGATGGAGGCACGACGGGCCAAGGATCTACTGGACACGGCGCTAACTCAGCAGCAAGCTTATTCCTATAGCCGGGAGAGGATTCATTCAACCCCCTGCCCGAGCCGGAGTTACACGAGGCACCTGGATGAACCGGCTGTATCCAACAGCGCACGGAGACGGCACCGACAGAGGCAGGATAATCCGGCAGGAGCAGGAGCACATGCACAAGAGGCGGTGGATCAGGCCAGGCATACGGCTTATAACGACGCCCGTCAAGCAACGCCAGTTCACAACACCACCGCAGTTGAGACAGGAATCATGTCTAGTTCCTTGGGAGTGCAGTGTCTCATCGCCGCTTTACGGAACGTGAAACTACCCAAGGAATTCAAAGGTCCACGTAAGGTACCCAACTACACGGCGGATCAGGCTCCGGAGGCGTGGGTTGAAATTTATGAGATGGCTATGGAGATGCTTGATGCGGACGAAGCTGCGTGTGCCAAATACTTCACAATGATGCTTGAGGGCACGGCCTGGACATGGCTAAAGGGTTTACCACCTAACTCTATCGGATCATGGGGTGAGCTGCATCGCCGGTTTATCAATAATTTCAAAGATACGTGCAAACAGCCGATGTCCGTGGTTGACTTAGCGGCATGTGTTCAAGGAGAGCAAGAGACCACAAGCAGTTGGGTACGACGAGTATCTGAAATCCTGCACTCCTCCAATAGCATCAATCCAAGTACATCGATAGTAACCTTGGAAGGCAATTGCCGGTTTGAGCCTTTGAGGTTGAAGCTGGGACGGCTCAAACGCGATTGCAACGACATGGGAACGCTCATGGGCGCTTTAGTAAAATATGGAGACTCTGATAACACCAAGTATCCAGATGCAGACGGAGACAAATCCGGGAAGGCAAGCAAAAACAGTAAACCGGCGCAGGCCAACCCGGCAGACACAGGGTACAATGGCAAGCGTAAAACGAAGGGCAGCTCATACTTTGTGGCCAATACCAACGCTCAAGACAACGGGCAGCGCCGCAAGGGTAGACCGCCCCCACGCAATGGGATGCCACCTATTAGTCTGGATCGCCAGTTGAACGTGCCTTGCCCAAAGCACGGTACAGAAGAAAACCCGTCTACGCATCTCTGGAAGGACTGTTTCAAGAGCTTATGAAACAGGCCAAGTACAACCACGGGCCACCCGACGGGTCAGGTCCCGGTTTTCAAGGTCCGGGGTATCAGGGTGGTGAATCCGGATCAGGATACCACGGCGGTAACTATAACCACAATGGCAACTATCAGCATCAACATAACCAGCAACATGGTCAGGGTGGATACAATAACCAAGGCAATCAACAGCGTCAGCAGCAGCAGCAATCCGGATATCTGAATAATCCGAAGGAGCTAAGCAGTGGGCAATATCATGTTTTCACCACAAGTCTGTGCAAACGGGGTCAAAAAGTTTTGAAGAGAGCAGTACACTCTGTTGAACCGGCGATACCACATTTTTTCCGTTGGTCTGAGCAACCCATTGTATGGAGCAGAGAGGATCACCCGCCACGGGTTGATAATCCGGGTCAGTTGGCCTTGGTGGTGGCACCACAGGTGGGTGGTTATAAGTTCACAAAGGTGCTTATGGATGGAGGCAGCAGCATCAATATCCTATACTATGAGACTTTTCGACGTATGGGGTTGACGGATAAGAAGCTCCGACAGTCCAACACAGTGTTCCATGGGGTGGTTCCCGGTAAATCGGCGTACCCAGTTGGAAAAATCGATCTGGAAGTTACCTTTGGGGATGAGCATGACTCTAGATCAGAGACGGTGACCTTTGAGGTTGTAAAGATCAGGAGCCCATATCATGCTCTGTTTGGGAGACCGGTTTACGCCAAGTTCATGGCTCGGCCGTGTTACGTTTATCTACAGCTCAAGATGTCGGGTCACAAGGGAACCATCACGGTTCAGGGGAGCCGTAAGATCGCGTTGGAATGCGAGGAAGGAGACGCGGCATATGCTGAGGCAGTTTGTGCTACGGAAGAGCTGAAGTTTTATAAAGACAATGTTGATCCGGCAGATATGTCCCCGTTGAAAAAGCCAACAACAGAGCATGATCCGGCGTTGAAGTTCAAATCGGCAGAGGAAACCAAGCAGGTTGACTTTGTTCCGGGCGATTCATCCAAGCAGTTCACTATCAGCGCTAACCTAGACCCCAAATAGGAAAGCACGCTCATCGAGTTCATCTGTGAGAACCGGGATATCTTTGCATGGAAACCTTCTGACATGCCAGGTATACCGAGGGAACTCCCTGAGCACAGTCTTAATATTGATCCGAAGTTTAAACCGGTCAAGCAGTATTTGCATCGCTTCAATGAGGAGAGGCGTAAGGCTATAGGTGAAGAAGTGGCTAGGATCTTGGCCGCAGGCTTCATAGTTGAAGTATTTCACCCAGAGTGGTTGGCTAATCCGGTGCTGGTGCTCAAGAAAAACGGAACCTGGAGGACGTGTGTTGATTACACAGACTTGAACAAGGCTTTCCCAACTGATCCTTTTGCTCTCCCCCGTATTGATCAGATTATCGATGCTACGGCGGGATGTGAGCGGCTAAGTTTTTTGGATGCATATTCAGGTTATCATCAGATCAAGATGGCAGTTAAGGACCAGGAGAAGACAGCTTTCATAACACCCTTTGGAGCCTTCTGCTATGTATCCATGCCTTTTGGGCTGAAGAGTGCCCAAGCAACTTATCAGCGTTTTGTGCAGAACTGCCTACAAGGGCAGATTGGAAGAAATGTCCATGCATATGTTTGAAGGAAATATGCCCTAGAGGCAATAATAAAGTTGTTATTTATATTTCCTTATATCATGATAAATCTTTATTATTCATGCTAGAATTGTATTAACCGGAAACTTAGTACATGTGTGAATACATAGACAAAACAGAGTGTCCCTAGTATGCCTCTACTAGACTAGCTCATTGATCAAAGATGGTTATGTTTCCTAACCATAGGCATGAGTTGTCATTTGATCAACGGGATCACATCATTAGGAGAATGATGTGATGGACAAGACCCATCCGTTAGCTTAGCACTATAATCGTTTAGTTTTACTGCTATTGCTTTTTTCATGACTTATACATGTTCCTATGACTATGAGATTATGCAACTCCCGAATACCGGAAGAACACCTTGTGTGCTATCAAATGTCACAACGTAACTGGGTGATTATAAAGATGCTCTACAGGTGTTTCCGAAGGTGTTTGTGGTGTTGGCATAGATCAAGATTAGGATTTGTCACTCCGAGTGTCGGAGAGGTATCTCTGGGCCCTCTCGGTAATGCACATCGTAATAAGCCTTGCAAGCAAACAACTAATGAGTTAGTCAGGAGATGATGTATTACGGAACGAGTAAAGAGACTTGCCGGTAACGAGATTGAACTAGGTATGATGATACCGACGATCGAATCTCGGGCAAGTAACATACCGATGACAAAGGGAACAACGTATGTTGTTATGCGGTTCGACCGATAAAGATCTTCGTAGAATATGTAGGAGCCAATATGGGCATCCAGGTTCCGCTATTGGTTATTGACCAGAGAAGTGTCTCGGTCATGTCTACATAGTTCTCGAACCCGTAGGGTCCGCACGCTTAACGTTTCATTGACGATATAGTATTGAATGAGTTATGTATGTTGGTGACCGAATGTTGTTCGGAGTCCCGGATGAGATCACGAACATGACGAGGAGCTCCGGAATGGTCCGGAGGTAAAATTTGATATATAGGATGATATGGTTAGGCCAAGGGGTCAAGCCCACAGGGCATTAAGTCAGTGCAAAAGGTGTTTTGCGGAGGCCAGGGGGCCAAACGCCGGAGACCCTGGCCTCTGGCCCTGGGCCAGACGCCGGGGCCCATGGCGTCTAGGCCAGACGCCAAGGAATGTGGCGTTTGGTCCTGGAGTCCGAGTGGGACTCTTGCCTTTCGGGCAAAACCGACTTTGAGGAGGCTTTTGCTCCAAGTTTCGACCCCATGGCTCAACATATAAATAGAGGGGCGGGGCTAGCACCTGGAACACATCAAGATACACCAAGCCGTGTGCCGGCAACCCCGACCCTCTAGTTTATCCTCCGTCTAGTTTCTGTAGTGCTTGGCGAAGCCCTGCAGAGATTGTTCTTCATCAACAACCGTCACCACGCCGTCGTGCTGCCGGAACTCATCTACTACTTCGCCCGTCTTGCTGGATCAAGAAGGCGAGGACGTCATCGAGCTGAACGTGTGCTGAACGCGGAGGTGCCGTACGTTCGGTACTAGATCGGGACGGATCGTGAAGGTGCACGACTACATCAACCGCGTTGATAAACGCTTCCGCTTTCGGTCTACGAGGGTACGTAGACACACTCTCCCTTCTCGTTGCTATGCATCTAGTAGATAGATCTTGCGTGATCGTAGGAAAATTTTGAAATACTACGTTCCCCAACAGTGGCATCATGAGCCAGGTCTATGCGTAGATGATTTGCATGAGTAGAACACAAGTGAGTTGTGGACGATACTAGTCATACTGCTCACCAGCATGTCATACTTTGCTTCGGCGGTATTGTGAGATGAAGCGGCCCGGACCGACATTACGCGTACGCTTACGCGAGACTGGTTTCACCGTTATGAGCACTCGTTGCTTTAAGGTGACTGGCGGGTGTCTGTCTCTCTCACTTTAGCTGAATCGAGTGTGCCTACGCCCGGTCCTTGTGAAGGTTAAAACAACACATACTTGATGAAACATCGTTGTGGTTTTGTATGCGTAGGTAAGAACGGTTCTTGCTAAAGCCCGTAGCAGCCACGTAAAACTTGCAACAACAAAGTAGAGGACGTCTAACTTGTATTTGCAGGGCATGTTGTGATGTGATATGGTCAAGACATGATGAGTTATACGTTTTTGTATGAGATGATCATGTTTTGTAAAGTTATCGGCAACTGGCAGGAGCCATATGGTTGTCTCTTTATTGTATGAAATGCAATCGCCATGTAATTGCTTTACTTTATCACTAAGCGGTAGCGATAGTCGTAGAAGCAATAGTTGGCGAGACGACAACGATGCTACGATGGAGATCAAGGTGTCGCGCCGGTGACGAAGGTGATCATGACGGTACTTTGGAGATGGAGATCAAAAGCACAAGATGATGATGGCCATATCATGTCACATATTTTGATTTGCATGTGATATTTATCTTATTATGCTTCTTATTTTGCTTAGAACGACGGTAGCATTTTAGATGATCCCTTACACACTACTAGGAAAAGGCCTATTAATGGCGCACCTAGTTTGGCCATTAATGGCGCATTAGGGGTGCGCCATTACTAGCACGCCATTAGTATACTTTACTAATGGCGCACCTCCGGTGCGCCATTAGTATCTGGTATACTAATGGCGCACCACAGATGCGCCATCAGTATGCACAGTGGTGCGCCATTAGTATGCCTCCCAGGGGCCATGTGTAGCCAGGTGCTTTGACATACTAATGGCGCACTCTGCTGTGATGCGCCATTAGTATGAATATTAGGTTTTTTTTCTGTTTTTTGCACAGGTTATGCATATATATAAATATAATTTCTCGTGGAGCCAACATATATGATACGCACATCGAAACTATTAGAATCTACTCCCTCCGTTCCGATTTACTCGTCGTGGTTTTAGTTCAAATTTGAACTAAAACCACGACGAGTAAATCGGAACGGAGGGAGTATATAATAGCTCATAGAACAACTTAGCATCATGCATCATCGATCATAATAATAATAAAAACTCAACATAGGTATTAAATAATAAGTCTTACACATCATTATCGACCATACAACTTCTACTACGTAGCAATTTTCTAAGATAAAATGGCATAAAACAAGATGGCGTTTGTCTCTAAATCAATTAGATTTAAAGGGCCATTATGGAGAACGCAGATTATCTTGTCTCCATTTCTTGCCCTTCTCACTCTATTGCTTCCAAGTACCTCCTTACGAGTTTTCGTTATTTTTCGCCATTCTTTGATTCTCATTCCTTCATTTTTAGAAGAAATCCGATATGGACACGTGTGATTTGTAGGTTCACCTGGCAGAATGTTTAAAACTTGTAGTTGACCAGATTGAAACATGACAGGAGGCACACAGTCACTAGGGAGAATCTGTTGCAAAACATATAGTAAGACTTCGTAGTTAGCATTGTAGTTCAGTTCGAGAAGAACTAATGCAAAACATGCACGAATGTCGTAATAGTAAAAACATCTTACCATGGTATCTCCATTGATATTAACGTAGTTCAAGACGTGCACTAGTGGGACGTATTGACTATATTGTGGATCAATATTGCGATGTTGAATGTAATCCAGAAGAAAGGAATAAAAGAAGATGATCTGCTCTTTGTCCTTATAAGTACATTCTGAGCCAGGGGTGTAGTAGGTTCTGTCTAGCATCATCCTCACATTATTTGAATAATCAAAATAACCTATCAATGGAAATAAGTTGTCAACTATTTTGAAATAAACAATATAAATTACTAAATAACTATGTTTGATAAACTCACTTCTCGGTAGAATTGGAATCATATCGTCAACAAGGACCCAAATGTCCAAATCATCTTCGGCGATGGAATCCGGATTACCAAGATCCATGGTGAGAAGCATACCCTCATAAAAACCATATATCTTGCAAAATGATTCCCAATTCTTGCAACCAAAAGTGGTTACGTTATCTGAATTGTACAAATCCACTTCTAAATCAACATTATGCATGGTCCTTAGTTGAATTTGCTTTGTCTCCGAAGTTTCATGATCTTCAAATCCCATCCTCTCCAAGACATAGCGTCTTGCATGACACGGGATAAACTAGTTGCATGTAAAAGAAGAAAATTAATTACTTACACATTGAAGTAGCTAGAAATCGTGCTTAATTAATTACGAAACACGACTTGTCGTTGCGTACCGTTTCGACATCGAAGGTCTCGTCGAGCTTAATACTGAAGTAACGACCGTCTACCAGGTGAGGCCTGTCGCACAGACCCCGGTCGTCACCGCACCAGGAGCACTCCGGGATCCTATCGTCGTCGGAAGACGACATTTCCTATGTTTCAAAGAGATTAAACTTTATAAACTAAAAATATGTACCTAGACAAGCTAGCTGTGGCACCATCCTAGGCTCATTAGGACTAACATTGTCAACACTTTTGCACTAGTTCTGCTACATACCATCCTAGGCTTTTTAAGTTTCAACATTGCTACAGCATACAAACTTGAAGCGCTTGTGACTTTCAGCAGAACCTCAAAATCTGATTACTATCCTCTCTATAAACTCATTTTAAACGAGTTCAAAAAGTGTAAGATCTTTATCCTAAAACACCACCAAAAAATTAGGGCATGGCATCTAATAAGCAATGTTTGGAAATACAGTAAGTTTAATCTATGCCTAGCCATCCCTTACAAGGATATGTGGACATATTTCAGTTGTTTCAAACTTGAAACAGTAACATGTGATGACCAACTTCTTAAAAGTGCAGAACTAGTAACCAGTTGCAATTTTGCCATCATATTAATTGTAGCAGACAGTATTGTGCCTGGCAGTATTACCACTATATATAGCTTGGTCTTTGTGCATACATATAAATAACAATATAATTATAGTTCAGTAAAACAATTCATTTCATCATGGTCCCGATATTGTCAATATTTGCAACATTGGGCTCTCATGAATGCACAAAGAAACTGGAAGAGAGAACGCATCCCTGTTATTGTGCAAGATTATAAAACAGGATAACTGCAAGTTAGTGGTTCATCCATACAAATTTACTGACATAGGACAATATTTTCTAGTACATCATGGACAGCATAACATGCTGGGGCAGGAGTTCGGGACAACAAAACACATAAAGAAGCCGCATTGTCAAAACAGCTCCGATACTTGGATCATACAGACAGCGACACTTATTTTCGGACGGATGGAGTATCCTGCAGCCAGAATGGTGAAACCCACCCAGGCATATTAACGGCAAGTCCGATCAGCTCTTAACAGTATATCATCAATTATATATCATCAAATGACCCATTAATCAAACAGGGACTACCATTGAAGAGCAAGCTCGAATCTTAAAGGTATATCAGTATATCATCATCTTCATGAGAACAATAATCAAGAAACAGTAGATTTCCACTCTCACGTAGAATAGGTAGGGGGAAGAGCAGGAGCTAGTTTAAGCAACCGGGCTAATCAAATTTTGATCCAAGTGACCTAAATTTTGATCCAAGTGACCTAAATTTTGATCTCAACCACGTACTTCAACGAAAATGGCAGAAATACAAAAAAAAATTACTTTGTGGTGGTGATTAGAGAGGAAGGAGGGAGGAGTGATGGCTACCTGCGTATGGAGTGGTCGCCGGCGTAGCTCCGGGCGGCGACGTTGCTGCAGAGTCGGGGGAGGCCGGGCCGTCGGGGGCGCGGGCGTCGAGGCCGGGGCGTCGGGGGCGCGGGCGGCGGTGGCGTAGCTCCGGGCGGCGGCGTTGCTGCAGAGTCGGGGGAGGCCGGGG
>LR738711.1:12516599-12534500 GCA_902687465.1 Secale cereale
GGGCGTCGAGGGCGTCGGCGGCGCGGCGCTCGGCTCAGCGGGGGTGGCGCGGGGGCGGCGGCGCGGCGCTGGAGGGAGAGAGAGGCGTTGGGGAGAGGGGGGAGATCTGGCGAGGGAGAGAGAGGAGGGTGCGGCCGGTGGGGGGGATATGGATGGGGGAATACTAATGGCGCACTGCACCTCTGTGCGCCATAAGTATGTAGATTCTTATGGCGCACGTTCCCCAGGTGCGCCATTAGTATGTTTGGACAGGCGCGCTAGTTCAAAAAAAAAACTTATTGATACTAATGGCGCACTCTGGACATCGTGCGCCATTAGTAGTTCGAGCTCTAATGGCGTATCTGTTGCTGGTGCGCCATTACTATATTCTAATGGCGCACTGCTTGTCCGGTGCGCCATTAGTATCAGTTCCATCTATAGCCCTTTTCCTAGTAGTGACAAAATTTCAAGGTATAAGTGTTCTCCCTGAGTATGCACCGTTGCGAAAGTTCGTCGTGCCGAGACACCACGTGATGATCGGGTGTGATAAGCTCTACGTTCAAATACAACGGGTGTAAGCCAGTTTTGCACATGCAGAATACTCGGGTTAAACTTGACGAGCCTAGCATATGCAGATATGGCCTCGGAACACTGGAGACCGAAAGGTCGAGCGGGAATCATATAGTAGATATGATCAACATAAGATGTTCACCATTGAAAACTACTCCATCTCACGTGATGATCGGACATGGTTTAGTTGATTTGGATCACGTGATCATTTAGATGACTAGAGGGATGTCTATCTAAGTGGGAGTTCTTATGTAATATGATTAAATTGAACTTTAATTTATCATGAACTTAGTCCTGGTAGTATTAGCATATATATGTTGTAGATCAATAGCTCGCGATGTTGCTCCACGTTTATTTTTTATATGTTCCTAGAGAAAACTAAGTTGGAAGATGTTAGTAGCAATGATGCGGAATTGTTCTGTGATATGAGGATTATCCTCATTACTGCACAGAAGAATTATGTCCTTGATGCACCGCTAGGTGACAGACCTATTGCAGGAGCAGATGCAGACGTTATGAACGTTTTGACAAAAGCTCGGTATGACGACTACTTGATAGTTTAAGTGCACCATACTTTACGGCTTAGAACCGGGACTTCAAAAAACGTTTTGAACGCCACGGAGCATATAAGATGTTCCAAGAGTTGAAATTAGTATTTCATACTCATGCCCGTGTCGAGAGGTATAAGACCTCTGACAGTACTTTGCCTACAAGATGGAGGAGAATAGCTCAACCAGTGAGCATGTGCTCAGATTGTCTGGGTACTACAATTACTTGAATCAAGTGGGAGTTAATCTTCCAGATAAGATAGTAATTGACAAAGTTCTCTAGTCACTATCACCAAGTTAGTAGAACTTCGTGATGAACTATAATATGTAAGGGATGACGAAGGTAATTCCCGAGTTCTTCGCGATGCCGAAATCGGCGAAGGTAGAAATCAAGAAAGAGCATCAAGTGTTGATGGTTAATAAGACCACTTGTTTCAAGTAAAGGGCAAAGGGATAGAAGGGGAACTTCAAGAAGAATGACAAGCAAGTTGTCACTCCCATGAAGAAACCCAAAGCTAAACTCAAGCCTGAAACTAAGTGCTTCTACTGCAAAGGAAATGGTCACCGGAAGTGGAACTACCCTAGATACTTGGCGGATAAGAAGGATGGCAAAGTGAACAAAGGTATATTTTGATATACAGATTATTGATGTGTACTTTACTAGTGTTCATAGCAACCCTTGGGTATTTGATACCGGTTCAGTTGCTAAAATTAGTAACTCGAAACGAGAATTGCGGAATGAACAGAGACTAGTTAAAGGTGAAGTGACGATGTGTGTTGGAAGTGGTTCCAAGATTGATATGATCATCATCGCACACTCCCTATACTTTCGGGATTAGTATAAAACCAAAATAAATGTTATTTGGCATTTGCGTTGAGCATGAATATGATTTGATCATATTTGTTGCAATACGGTTATTCATTTAAAGTCATAGAATAATTGTTATTCTGTTTACATGAAGAAAACCTTCGATGGTCATACACCCAATGAAAATAGTTTGTTGGATCTCGATCGTAGTGATACACATATCATAATATTGAAGCCAAAAGATGCAAGGTTAATAATGATAGTGCAACTTATTTGTGGCACTGCCGTTTAGGTCATAATGGTGTAAAGCGCATGAAGAAACTCCATAGTGATGGACTTTTGGAATCACTTGATTATGAATCACTTGGTGCTTGCGAACCATGCCTCATGGGCAAGATGACTAAAACTCTGTTCTCCAGAAAAATGGAGCGAGCAATTGACTTGTTGGAAATCATACATACTGATGTATGCAGAACAATGAGTGTTGAGGCTCGTGGCGGGTATTATTATTTTCTGACCTTCACAGATGATTTGAGCATATATGGGTATATCTACTTGATGAAACACAAATCTGAAACATTTGAAAAGTTCAAAGAAATTTCAGAGTGAAGTAGAGAATCATCGTAACAAGAAAATAAAAGTTTCCACAATCTGATCACGGAGGCGAATATTTGAAGTTACGAGTTTGGCCTTCATTTAAAACAATGTGGAATAGTTTCACAACGCACGCCACCCGGAACACCACAGCGTAATGGTGTGTCCGAACATCGTAATCGTACTTTATTAGATATGGTGCGGTCTATGATGTCTCTTACCAATTTACCACTATCGTTTTGGGTTATGCATCAAAGACAGCTGCATTCACGCTAAATAGGGCAACATCTAAATCTGTTGAGACGACGCCTTATGAACTGTGGTTTGGCAAGAAACCAAAGTTGTCGTTTCTTAAAGTTTGGGGCTGCGATGCTTATGTGAAAAAGCTTCAACCTGATAAGCTCGAACCCAAGTCGAAGAAATGTGTCTTCATAGGATACCCAAAGGAGACTGTTGGGTACACCTTCTATCACAGATCCGAAGGCAAGATATTCGCTGCTAAGAATGGATCCTTTCTAGAGAAGGAGTTTCTCTTGAAAGAAGTGAGTGGGAGGAAAGTAGAACTTGATGAGGTAATTGTACCTTCTCCCGAATTGGAAGGTAGTACATCACAGAAACTAGTTCCAGTGATTCCTACACCAATTAGTGAGGAAGCTAATGATGATGATCATGAAACTTCAGATCAAGTTTCTGCTGAACTTCGTAGATCAACCAGAGTTCGTTCCGCACCAGAGTGGTACGTCAACCTGGTTCTGGAAGTCATGTTACTGGACCATGATGAACCTACGAACTATGAGGAAGCGATGATGAGCCCAGATTCCGCAAAATGGCTTAAGGCCATGAAATGTGAGATGGGATCCATGTATGAGAACAAAGTGTGGACTTTGGTTGACTTGCCCGATGATCGGCAAGCCATCAAAACTAAATGGATCTTCAAGAGGAAGACTGACGCTGAAGGTAATGTTACTGTTTACAAAGCTCAACTTGTTGCGAAAGGTTTTCGACAAGTTCAAGGAGTTGACTACGATGAGACTTTCTCACCCGTAGCGATGCTTAAGTCTGTCCGAATCATGTTAGCAATTGCCGCATTTTATGAAATCTGGCAAATGGATAAAAAAAACTGCATTCTTTAATGGATTTATTAAAGAAGAATTGTATATGATGCAACCAGAATGTTTTGTCAATCCTAAAGGTGCTAACAAAGTGTGCATGCTCCAGCGATCCATCTATGGACTGGTGCAAGCATCTCGGAGTTGGAATATACGCTTTGATAAGTTGATCAAAGCATATAGATTTATACAGACTTGCGGTGAAGCCTGTATTTACAAGAAAGTGAGTGGGAGCACTACAACCTTTCTGATAAGTATATGTGAATGACATATTGTCGATCAGAAATGATGTAGAATTTTCTGGAAAGCATAAAGGAGTGTTTGAAAGGAGTTTTTCAAAGAAAGACCTTGGTGAAGCTGCTTACATATTGGGCATCAAGATCTATAGAGATAGATCAAGATGCTTGATAAGACTTTTGATGAGTACATACCTTGATAAGATTTTGAAGTAGTTCAAAATGGATCAGTCAAAGAAGGAGTTCTTGCCTGACTTGTAAGGTGTGAAGTTGAGTAAGACTCAAAGCCAGACCATGGCAGAAAAATATAGAGAGAATGAAAGTCATTCCCTATGCCTCAGCCATAGGTTCTATAAAGTATGTCATGCTGTGTACCAAACATGTTGTGTACCTTTCCATGAGTTTGACAGGGAGGTACAATAGTGATCCAGGAGTAGATCACTATACAGCGGTCAAAATTATCCTTAGTAACTGGATGACTAAGGAAATGTTTCTCGATTATGGAGGTGACCAAGAGTTCGTCGTAAAGGGTTACACCGATGCAAGCTTTGACACTAAATCCAGATGACTCTAAGTATCAATCTGGATGTGTATTGAAAGTGGGAGCAATTAGCTAGAGTAGCTCCATGCAGAGCATTGTAGACATAGAAATTTGCGAAATACATACGGATCTGAATGTGACAGAACCGTTGACTAAACTTCTCTCACAAGCAAAACATGATCACACCTTATTACTCTTGGGTATTAATCACATAGCGATGTGAACTAGATTATTGACTCTAGTAAACCCTTTGGGTGTTGGTCACATGGCGATGTGAACTATGGGTGTTATTCACATAACGATGTGAACTATCGGTATTAAATCACATGGCGATGTGAGCTAGATTATTGACTCTAGTGCAAGTGGGAGACTCAAGGAAATATGCCCTAGAGGCAATAATAAAGTTGTTATATCATGATAAATGTTTATTATTCATGCTAGAATTGTATTAACCGGAAACTTAGTACATGTGTGAATACATAGACAAAACAGAGTGTCCCTTGTATGCCTCTACTAGACTAGCTCATTGATCAAAGATGGTTATCTTTCCTAACAATAGACATGAGTTGTCATTTGATCAAAGGGATCACATCATTAGGAGAATGATGTGATGGACAAGACCCATCCGTTAGCTTAGCACTATGATCGTTTAGTTTTACTGCTATTGCTTTCTTCATGACTTATAAATGTTCCTATGACTATGAGATTATGCAACTCCCGAATACCGGAGGAACACCTTGTGTGCTATCAAATGTCACAACGTAACTGGATGATTATAAATATGCTCTACGGGTGTTTCCGAAGGTGTTTGTGGTGTTGGCATAGATCAAGATTAGGATTTGTCACTCCGAGTGTCGGAGAGGTATCTTTGGGCCCTCTCGGTAATGCACATCGTAATAAGCCTTGCAAGCAAACGACTAATGAGTTAGTCAGGAGATGATATATTACGGAACGAGTAAAGAGACTTGCCGGTAACGAGATTGAACTAGGTATGATGATACCGACGATCGAATCTCGGGCAAGTAACATACCAATGACAAAGGGAACAACGTATGTTGTTATGCGGTTCGACCGATAAAGATCTTCATAGAATATGTAGGAGCCAATATGGGCATCCAGGTTCCGCTATTGGTTATTACCCAGAGAAGTGTCTCGGTCATGTCTACATAGTTCTCGAACCCGTAGGGTCGGCACGCTTAACGTTTCGTTGACAATATAGTATTGAATGAGTTATGTATGTTGGTGACCGAATGTTGTTCGGAGTCCCGGATGAGATCACGGACATGACGAGGAGCTCCGGAATGGTCCGGAGGTAAAATTTGATATATAGGATGATATGGTTAGGCCAAGGGGTCAAGCCCACAGGGCATTAAGTCGGTGCAAAAGGTGTTTTGCGGAGGCCAGGGGGCCAAACGCCGGAGACCCTGGCCTCTGGCCCTGGGCCAGACGCCGGGGCCCATGGCGTCTAGGCCAGACGCCAAGGAATGTGGCGTTTGGTCCTGGAGTCCGAGTGGGACTCTTGCCTTTCGGGCAAAACCGGCTTTGAGTAGGCTTTTGCTCCAAGTTTCGACCCCATGGCTCAACATATAAATAGAGGGGCGGGGCTAGCACCTGGAACACATCAAGATACACCAAGCCGTGTGCCGGCAACCCCGACCCTCTAGTTTATCCTCCGTCTAGTTTCTGTAGTGCTTGGCGAAGCCCTGCAGAAATTGTTCTTCATCAACAAACGTCACCATACCGTCGTGCTACCGTAACTCATCTACTACTTCGCCCGTCTTGCTGGATCAAGAAGGCGAGGACGTCATCGAGCTGAACGTGTGCTGAACGCGGAGGTGCCGTACGTTCGGTACTAGATCGGGACAGATCGTGAAGGTGCACGACTACATCAACCGCGTTGATAAACGCTTCCGCTTTCGGTCTACGAGGGTACGTAGACACACTCTCCCTTCTCGTTGCTATGCATCTAGTAGATAGATCTTGCATGATCGTAGGAAAATTTTGAAATACTACGTTCCCCAACAATGTTGATGACATTGTGGTGAAATCCAGGAAGGAGGAGACGCTGATAGAGGACTTAAAAGAAACCTTTGACAACCTCCGAGTTTACAAGATGATGCTCAATCCGGAGAAGTGTGTTTTTGGTGTTCCAGCAGGCAAGCTTATTGGATTCTTAGTGTCAAACAGAGGGATTGAAGCTAATCCGGAGAAGATTAAGGCGATCACATCCTTGGCTAAACCGGTGTGTATCAATGATGTCTAGCGCGTGGCAGGCCGGATTGCAGCGTTGGGTCGGTTCATCAGCCGTTTAGGAGAAAAGGCGATCCCGCTTTACCATATGATGAAGAAGACGGACCGGTTTGTCTTGAGCGATGCTGCAAACGCCGCGTTCGAGGATCTGAAGCGGCAATTGGCAGAACCACCAGTCCTTACTGCCCCGGTTGACAAGGAGCCGTTGTTATTATACGTGGCCGCTAATGCCCGTGCAGTCAGTGTGGCCATTGTGGTAGAGCGCAAGGAGGCAGGCAAAGAATATCCGGTTCAACGTCCGGTTTATTACATCAGTGAGGTGCTCATCGAGTCGAAACAAAGATATGCACACTGGTAGAAATTGGTATACGGCGTGTTCATGGCAAACCGGAAGTTGAAGCACTATTTCCAGGGCCACCCAATCACTGTTGTCAGTTCAGCTCCGTTAGGGGATATAATCCAGAACAGAGAAGCCACTGGCAGAGTGACAAAGTGGGCCATTGAACTTAGCCCGCACAGATTAAAGTATGTGTCCCGCACTGCTATAAAGTCCCAAGCACTGGTGGATTTCATTAACGATTGGACAGAATTACAAGCACCTGAGGAGAAGCCGGATCATACATACTGGACTATTCACTTTGACGGTTCAAGGCAATTGGAGGGCTCGGGGGCTGGAGTCGTGTTAACTTCCCCACGAGGTGATAAGTTCTGTTACGTCCTCCGTTTAATGTTCCCCTGTACTAACAATGCTGCTGAGTATGAAGCTCTCATCCATGGTCTGCGGATGGCCAAGGAGATGAACTTGAGCCGGGTTAAGTGCTTTGGTGACTCAGATCTGGTGGCACAACAAGTATCTGGTAAGTGGGACTCTAAGGATCCGCTCATGGCAGCCTATCGACGAGAAGTGGATGCAGTCGCAGGATACTTCAAGGGATATCAGGTGGACCACATAGACCGGCGAAAAAACGAAGCAGACGATGCGTTGAGCCGGCTGGGCTCTCAGCGTAAACCGGTTCCACCTAATACCTTCTTGGATGAATTGCATAATCCGTCAGTACAGATACCTTCAGAGGAGGACTTGGTTGTTCCTGATCCGGAAGCACAGTTAGTCGCAGCACTTCACGTCATCCCGGATTGGACACTCCCTTACTTGGTGTATATGAGCCGAGGTGAGTTGCCAGAGGACGAAGTTGAGGCCCGGCAGATAATCCGGCGGTCTAAGTCAATGACTATCGTCAATGGAGAGCTTCATCACCGCAGCGTTTCTGGGGCGTTTCAGCGGTGTGTATCATCAGAGGAAGGCTGCGATATTCTTCGAGAGATTCATGAAGGGGATTGTGGTCATCACGCCGGTTCAAAATCCTTGGTAGCCAAAGCTTTTCGTCATGGGTTCTACTGGCTGACGGATCACGCCGACGCAGAGGACTTGGTCAGAAAATGTGACGCTTGCTAGAAATTTTCACGGCGTGCTCATGTACCAGCGTAGGAGCTACGGATGATTCCAATTACTTGGCCGTTTGCGACTTGGGGGCTTGATATGGTTGGACCCTTTAAAAGATCCCAAGATCAGAAAACCCACCTGTTAGTAGCTGTGGACAAATTTACAAAGTGGGTTGAAGCAGAGCCTGTCAGTAAGTGTGATGCGGCAACAGCGGTTAAGTTCATCAAAAAGGTGATTTTACGATTTGGCTTTCCACACAGCATTATAACTGATAATGGCACCAACCTATCTAAAGGAGAGATGGAAGAGTTCTGTCAAAGAGAACATATTCGCCTTGATGTGTCAGAAGTAGCTCACCCTTAGTCGAATGGCCAAGCTGAGAGAGCTAACCAAGAGATCTTGAGAGGCATCAAGCCCCGACTTATGGTTCCTTTGCAAAGAACACCGGGTTGCTTGGTGGAGGAGTTGCCTTCTGTCTTATGGAGCATCAACACTACGCCTAACAGATCTACAGGGTACACGCCTTTCTTCATGGTGTACGGTGCTGAAGCGGTCCTCCCTAGTGATATACGGCATGTGTGACGACCCCGGCCCGACCGTGCACTAATCATACACGCAAATGCACACGATCAAGCCTAAGGACTCACGTGAAGGAATCACAACACAACTCTAAAACATAAATAAATACATACAAGTTATATATTACAAGCCAGGGGCCTCGAGGGCTCGAATACATAACAAGTGTCACACACATAGTCAGCGGAAGCGTTAGGTATCTGGGTACAGATACAACACAGAAGAAGATAGGCCTTTTGCAAAGGCGGGGCAAAATAAAAAGCTACGATCGAAAAGGCGCAGGCCTCCTGCCTGGGACCTCCGATCCTACTCCTGGTCGTCGTCCGCCGGCTCCTCGTAGAAGTACTCGCCGGCCGGGTAGTAGTAGTAGCCAGCCTCGGGCTGGTAGTAGTAGTCGTCAACGGGGGCTGCGGGCACCATGGCTCCGTCGTCTGGTTTAACATGCGGGTAGGACAAAAGAGGAAGCAAAGCAACCGTGAGTACTCATCCAAAGTACTCAGCAAGACTTACATCAGATCTATACTAAGCAATGCATCATTTTCAAAGGAGGCTTTATGTGGGTGGACTAGTCTGCAGAAAGCCAGAGTAGAGAGGGGAAAAGCCTAGTCCTGACGAAGACTAGCATCTTCAGGGTCTTGCAGCAATTAGAAGGGTGCAGATTAGTACATCATAATGTAAAGTGTTCATAATAATACAACCTCGGCCGCGGATCCTTCCTCGACTCCCTGCGAGAAAGCAATCCCAGAGCCCTACCTCATATCTCAAGTCACCAGTTCTAGTTGTACCGAAGTGGATACAACTCCGAGTGTCCGTTACCGTAGGACAGGCTATCGATAGATGTTTCCTTCCCTGCAGGGGTGCACCAACTTACCCACCACGCTTGCTTAACTCCGGCCGGACACACTTGCTGGGTCCTGCCCGGCCTCGGCTAAACCTATGCCCCCGGGGGTCATGGCCCATCGCCCCGGACGCTCCTGCACGTTACGTGGCCGTTCGGTAGCAGACCTAGCAACCCCTTATACAAGCACGCAGTTGCATACTGGGTCCAATCCGAACGGGCCGCTCAATCGCTGACGTCGTGACGACTCCGGCTGATGTATACGACGCAGAGCACCCACTCACACCCATGTGGTGGTTAGTGCTATCGGACCCGAAGGCCCCTCGGATCAAATATCCAAATCGCTTAGTGGATTGGGAGCGCGCGGTAACGAGCGTTGCCACCACACCGGTGGCCCCGACGTCCCGTCTCGAAGACTTGTGACAAGGACCTTACGGACCGGCCACGCTTCATAGTTATCTCGCGGGTACCCTCACTGGTCACCCGACTCCACAGCTCACGCCTCGAAGGCACTCGCGGGTACCCCTCTGGGTCAACCCGCCTCCATCCAACATGTGTAGCAGTAACTTTAAAGTGTCTTCAGACGCACGATACCTCTGGCCGCACGCCTTTGTTCCTGGCGACGTCCGGCCTCGGGGATCGATACGTCTTTAAACACGGTACGGTAAACCAGGCATCCGTGTGGTTTCCATGCCGATGAGGAATCCGAGGAATCACCCTCGTTGGACTCCTAAACGACAAGTCCCGTTAAGGTGATACCGGAGGAATCACCCTCGGCGGTAATCACCATAGCGGATGCACGACAAAAGCTAAGTCGGAAGTGGGAAGAGGAATCACCCTCGGTAACCCACAACGAGCTAGCTATACTACAGGGACAACATCGGAAGTGAGTTCGGAGGTATCACCCTCGTCACCCGATGTTAACTCTGCGGAGTCGAGCATATTAGGGGGTGTGCGGTGGTGTGAAGAAGGTCAGGGGAAGGGGCTCGATCGCTTGATCGAGGCAAGGGTACTATGCGAGGCAACTACGAGAAAGCGGGACCACAGCAGAGCTACCCAACCTATACTAAGCAGTTTATAAATAAAGACAGGTATCAACAGTATTGCAAAAACAGGCTATGCAACAGTAATAGGAGCGGTAGCAGTAGCAGCAATTCTAATGCAAGAATAAGAGAGAATAGACATAGGCGATACCGGAATGATCAAAAGGGGGGGTTGCTTGCCTGGTTGCTCGGTGGCAAAAGCAAGGTCGTCGGAGGGGGAACCAATCACCGGGACGGCGTCGGTCTCTGGAGCGGCGTCAGCGTCGGACTCTACCGAGAGAGAAGAGGGGGGGGAAGAAACAGATAAATACACAGAATACAAGCA
The DNA here is from genome assembly GCA_902687465.1 of Secale cereale. NCBI lineage: Eukaryota > Viridiplantae > Streptophyta > Magnoliopsida > Poales > Poaceae > Secale > Secale cereale. Next base: position 12,527,458 of record LR738711.1, read on the forward strand.
TCACAAAGCGTGCTAGGCTAATGTGCAGTGCAGGGTTGCCTAAAAACATGTCTAAGTTATATTAGTTATTTTTAGGAATTAACTGGAATTATTAACCGGTGTATGTGCACTATTCATCTACCGGAAACAGGCTAAAAGTTGCGGGTTCACCTCCGTAGAGGGTCCCGACACGGAAACAGATAGCACGGTTGGCTTCGTCTCGTCGTTCTGAGCAACTTTCATGTAGATAGTTTTTCCATCCGAGCTACGGATAAAAAGATATGAATTTTCTACAGATTTAGGCATTTTCTGGATTTATTTATAATAACAGAAAAGACTTTATTGCGTCATGCTGGCGTCAGCACTGCATCAGCAGCAGCTGACCAGTCAAACTGACGACTGGACCCCACCTGTCAGCCTCTCTGAGCTTAACAGTTATTTAAACTAACTAACAGTGTTGTTTAGTGGGGTGGACCCGACATGTCATTGACTGCTTAACTCTAACTAATTAACAGATTAATTTTAATAGATTAATTATTTATAAAAATGGTTTAAGCGCGTGGGGCCCGCATGTCAGTGGCTGTGGGAGCCACGTCAGCGGGTTTACTCTGTCAACTGGGCCCGCGGGGCCCAGCGGTCAGTGGCACAAGTGGTGGGGGCCACCGTGCCACGTCGGACGACGCCGGAACGGCGCCGGAGTTGCTCCGGCGAGCACGCGCGCGGTGGCTGAACGCCGGCGAGGCGCGGAAACGCGCTACGGCGAGCCATTTGGCCCGCGCATAGGCTCATTCGAACGAGAGCTGAGCCGCGCATCCAACGCGGCTGGTCTTCGGGCCGGAGATGGCCGGAATCGATGCCGGCGACGAGGGGTGGCGGAGGCGAGGTTCGGGCGATGACGAAAACGACGATGCAGTGCGCTAGCGAGCACAGCGAGGGGCTAGTCGAGGCCTACGCAGCGCGGTGAGCATGTTGGGCAACATGGTTTGACCAAAAGGTCGCCGGAGCCCTACCGGCGACGAGCTAAGCGGCGACGAGCTCGGGCGCGAACGGCGCCGCGTCTACGGTCATCTAGCGATGAGGAGAAGGAGCAGGGAGGAAAGAAGAGGCTCACAGCGAGGGGAGCCGTTCAACGCCTGCTCGGAGCAGGCTTGGGGTGGCCGGAATCCGTCGCGTCCTCACCGGAGCCAAAGCGGAAGGGGGCGGCGTCGCTCGTCATCTCCCGTGGCTTCCCGCTTGGGCCCGGGGTCGCGGACGGCGTAGTCGACGATGGCGCACACGCCAGACACGACGACGAGGTTGAAGGACGCCGGTGGCTGCGATGACGACGGTCGAACGGCGGCGGGAGCGCTCGGCTCCGCTCGGATCTGAGAGGAAAGAGGGGGAGAGAGGCGAGCGAGGAGAGGAGGAGTGACCAGGAGGGGCAGGGGGAGTGGTTGGCTTCGGCCTTATCGTCTCCCTCGCCCTGTGGCGGCAGGTGGCGGCAGCGAGCGCGCGCGGCCGTGGTGCGCCCGACAGCAGGGCGGGAGCAGGTAGGAGGAGGAGGAGCTGGGCCGGTTGGGCTTCGCCCAGGCGCCAGGTAAGACTCTCCTCACCTCTGTTTCTTTTATTTATTTAACAGAGGGGAAAAATGAAATGAATAGGCCACAAGAAGATTTTTGTAAAAAGTAGAAGTTGGTCCAAATATTACTTGGCAATATTCCCCAGCACCAAAAATTGGTTTGGGCAAATTTGGATCACTTTTGAAATATTCAAAAATGAAAAAGGCATTTAATGTGCTGTTTTGGCACTGTTTAAATGCACTAGCCCAATAATGGAGTTGATGGTGATGTTGTTTTCACTAACAACATTTGTTTTGGATTATTTGCAACAAGGTGAACATTTTTCCATAATTTTTGGAGCAACTTCATTTTGCATTTTGAATTTGCTTTGAATTCAGAGGGTAATTTGAATTGGGAGCTTAACCACTGTGATTAATTTATGCAAATGAAGATGACTTGGCATCATTAGCAGAGTAACTCAGTAGTTAATACATAGGGGTGTTACAAATTCTCCTCCTCTAAAAGAAATTCTCGTCCCGAGAATTTAGGAGGTAGAAGCAAAGAGGTCGGGGTATTCCGCCCGAAGATTTTCCTCGCGTTCCCAAGTGGCTTCATCTTCAGTGTGATTCGACCACTGCACTTTCAGGAACTTGGTTGTCTTCTGGCGGGTCCGACGTTCAGCTTGATCGAGGATGCGGATCGGATGCTCCTTATAAGAAAGATCATCTTGAAGCTCGAGCATCTCGTGATCCACAGCACGATGCGGGGACTCTTTGAAAGATCGGCGGAGTTGCGATACATGGAATACATCATGGATATGCGAGAATTACGGAGGCAATTGCAATTTGTAAGCCACGAATCCACGTCTAGCAACCACGGGAAAGGGACCAATGTAGCGTGGAGCTAACTTGCCCTTGACGCCGAAACGGTGCGTGCCCTTCATAGGGGTGACACGAAGATAAACTTGATCACCTGGTTGATAAGTCAATCCCCATCTCTTGCGATCAAAGTTGCTCTTCTGGCGATCTTGAGCCGCCTTGAGATTCTCACGCACGATACGGACTTGCTCTTCGGCGTGTTGAATAATGTCCGGACCAATAACTTGTCGTTCCCCAGTTTCTGACCAGTTCAGAGGGGTTCGACACTTACGTCCGTACAGAACTTCAAAGGGAGCCATCTTCAAGCTGGCTTGATAGCTGTTGTTGTATGAGAACTCGGCATATGGAAGGGATTCTTCCCATTTCTTACCGAATGATATAACACAAGCTCGCAGCATATCTTCAAGCACTTGATTGACTCGTTCAACTTGACCTTGGGACTGGGGGTGATAAGCTGAACTCCAGTTGATATGAGTTCCCAAAGCTTCTTGAAAACTTTCCCAGAACTTGGAAGTGAACAGGGTGCCACGGTCCGTACTGATCTCCTTCAGAATTCCGTGGAGGGATACAATTCGGGAGATATACAGTTCTGCTAACTGGCTAGCAGTGATAGTCTCCTTGATTGGCAGGAAGTGTGCAACCTTTGAGAGTTGGTCGACGACGACAAGAATGGCATCGTTACCCTTCTGGGTCTTAGGAAAGCCAGTAATGAAATCCATCTGCACCTTATCCCATTTCCACAGCGGAATAGGAAGAGGTTGCAGAAGTCCAGCAGGCTTCTGATGTTCTGCCTTCACGCGACGACAGACATCGCATTCAGCAACATAACGAGCAATATCCCGCTTCATATTAGGCCACCAGTACCTTTGGCGGAGATCACGATACATCTTAGTACTACCAGGATGAATAGACAGCGGTGTATCATGTGCCTCCTTCATGACCTTGTCAGTCATAAGCTCGAAACGCGTTACCACGATGCGGCCTCGGAAATACAAGGTTCCATCTTCGGATATTGAGAAATCCCTGTATTTCGGAAGATGCAGTTCCTGTTTCATAACATCAACGTAAGCATCTTTGGTTTGCGCTACCTTGACAGCCTTCTCAAGATCCGGCTGTATCACAAGGTCTTTAAGCGAACCATGTGGAACGATATGCAGATTCAGCTTGCGTAATTCCTCATAAAGACGAGGCTGAGCTCGCTTAACCTTGAGGTTGGTGCTGTATGACTTGCGGCTCAAGGCATCGGCTATCACATTAGTCTTGCCAGGGGTATAAGAAATACCACAGTCATATTCAGAAATAGCTTCCAACCATCGCTGTTGGCGGAGTTTGAGATCCGGCTGAGTGAATAAATACTTCAAGCTTTGATGATCAGTATAAATCTCACACCGGTTACCAAGAAGGTAATGCCGCCATAGCTTCAATGCAAAGATCACTGCAGCAAGTTCCAGATCATGCACTGGGTAATTTTCTTCATCCGGACGCAATTGACGTGATGCATAAGCAACTGCGTCAATGTCTGGTAGAGAACTGTCCGAGTGATGGACAACTCAACCGCCAGGGCCCGAGCAGTTCGATCCAGCGCCTGAGTGTGCTGAATCAGAACCTGCGGGTCATAACGTCGACTCTCGTACGGGGCACAGATAGCTGAGTAGTATCCAGTCTCATCTCCAGCAGGGGGCATACTGAATGTACCGAAACTCAGAGGCATCCAAGCTATCTCTGTGCTCTCCTCGGAGGCGTACGACAGCAGCGTAGGCAGCATCATGGACTGCCATCGCAACCGTCACGCCGCTACCGCGGGAGCGGTACAGCTCAGTGTCTAAGTCATCCTGCCGGTCATAGATACGAACATCAGCATAATACTGCTCCTGGTTGAACTCGCGATACTCCTCGTAGACCATGTACTCGGGGTACCAGCGGTAGCCCAGCCTGGTCATGAGAGCGACTAGAATGGCCGGAAACCCAGGGGCATCTCGAGCCCAGGTGCGAAGCACAAGCTGAGTCTCCGGGTGAGGTGGAAACAGAGGATTCATCTGAAAGAAGAAGAATCAGACTTGTCAAGTCCTGATGATAATTAAACAGAACTTGGTAAGAAAGGTTAAACAAACAAATGGAAAGGAATGATTATCAGACTATTCAGGTCAATGATAAGAAACCGCACTGATATCCAGCTCTCCGGGTAGATGAGAAAACGAGAACCTAATGGAGTTAGTAAAACTTAACCCGAATAGACGAGAGAGAAGAGTCCCAGAGTATAGACGAGGAATAAAAGAAGCTACACCACCCAAGTGGCGACGTGGGGCCATAAGCCACACAGCCAAGTTAGTAAAACAGTTTTTGACCTCTAGACTCAACTTCGACCAAGGAGTTGGAAAGGGGTTCCTACAGGCAGTCGGCTCTGATACCAACCTGTGACGACCCCGGCCCGACCGTGCACTAATCATACACGCAAATGCACACGATCAAGCCTAAGGACTCACGTGAAGGAATCACAACACAACTCTAAAACATAAATAAATACATACAAGTTATATATTACAAGCCAGGGGCCTCGAGGGCTCGAATACATAACAAGTGTCACACACATAGTCAGCGGAAGCGTTAGGTATCTGGGTACAGATACAACACAGAAGAAGATAGGCCTTTTGCAAAGGCGGGGCAAAATAAAAAGCTACGATCGAAAAGGCGCAGGCCTCCTTCCTGGGACCTCCGATCCTACTCCTGGTCGTCGTCCGCCGGCTCCTCGTAGAAGTACTCGCCGGCCGGGTAGTAGTAGTAGCCAGCCTCGGGCTGGTAGTAGTAGTCGTCAACGGGGGCTGCGGGCACCATGGCTCCGTCGTCTGGTTTAACATGCGGGTAGGACAAAAGAGGAAGCAAAGCAACCGTGAGTACTCATCCAAAGTACTCAGCAAGACTTACATCAGATCTATACTAAGCAATGCATCATTTTCAAAGGAGGCTTTATGTGGGTGGACTAGTCTGCAGAAAGCCAGAGTAGAGAGGGGAAAAGCCTAGTCCTGACGAAGACTAGCATCTTCAGGGTCTTGCAGCAATTAGAAGGGTGCAGATTAGTACATCATAATGTAAAGTGTTCATAATAATACAACCTCGGCCGGGGATCCTTCCTCGACTCCCTGCGAGAAAGCAATCCCAGAGCCCTACCTCATATCTCAAGTCACCAGTTCTAGTTGTACCGAAGTGGATACAACTCCGAGTGTCCGTTACCGTAGGACAGGCTATCGATAGATGTTTTCTTCCCTGCAGGGGTGCACCAACTTACCCACCACGCTTGCTTAACTCCGGCCGGACACACTTGCTGGGTCCTGCCCGGCCTCGGCTAAACAACACGACGCAACCCGACCGGAAACCGCCAGAGAGGATCAAGCACGTCGGACTAAACCTATGCCCCCGGGGGTCATGGCCCATCGCCCCGGACGCTCCTGCACGTTACGTGGCCGTTCGGTAGCAGACCTAGCAACCCCTTATACAAGCACGCAGTTGCATACTGGGTCCAATCCGAACGGGCCGCTCAATCGCTGACGTCGTGACGACTCCGGCTGATGTATACGACGCAGAGCACCCACTCACACCCACATGGTGGTTAGTGCTATCGGACCCGAAGGCCCCTCGGATCAAATATCCAAATCGCTTAGTGGATTGGGAGCGCGCGGTAACGAGCGTTGCCACCACACCGGTGGCCCCGACGTCCCGTCTCGAAGACTTGTGACAAGGACCTTACGGACCGGCCACGCTTCGTAGTTATCTCGAGGGTACCCTCACTGGTCACCCGACTCCACAGCTCACGCCTCGAAGGCACTCGCGGGTACCCCTCTGGGTCAACCCGCCTCCATCCAACATGTGTAGCAGTAACTTTAAAGTGTCTTCAGACGCACGATACCTCTGGCCGCACGCCTTTGTTCCTGGCGACGTCCGGCCTCGGGGATCGATACGTCTTTAAACACGGTACGGTAAACCAGGCATCCGTGTGGTTTCCATGCCGATGAGGAATCCGAGGAATCACCCTCGTTGGACTCCTAAACGACAAGTCCCGTTAAGGTGATACCGGAGGAATCACCCTCGGCGGTAATCACCATAGCGGATGCACGACAAAAGCTAAGTCGGAAGTGGGAAGAGGAATCACCCTCGGTAACCCACAACGAGTTAGCTATACTACAGGGACAACATCGGAAGTGAGTTCGGAGGTATCACCCTCGTCACCCGATGTTAACTCTGCGGAGTCGAGCATATTAGGGGGTGTGCGGTGGTGTGAAGAAGGTCAGGGGAAGGGGCTCGATCGCTTGATCGAGGCAAGGGTACTATGCGAGGCAACTACGAGAAAGCGGGACAACAGCAGAGCTACCCAACCTATACTAAGCAGTTTATAAATAAAGACAGGTATCAACAGTATTGCAAAAACAGGCTATGCAACAGTAATAGGAGCGGTAGCAGTAGCAGCAATTCTAATGCAAGAATAAGAGAGAATAGACATAGGCGATATCGGAATGATCAAAAGGGGGGGTTGCTTGCCTGGTTGCTCGGTGGCAAAAGCAAGGTCGTCGGAGGGGGAACCAATCACCGGGACGGCGTCGGTCTCTGGAGCGGCGTCAGCGTCGGACTCTACCGAGAGAGAAGAGGGGGGGGGGGA
>LR738711.1:12534510-12548573 GCA_902687465.1 Secale cereale
CGGAATGATCAAAAGGGGGGGTTGCTTGCCTGGTTGCTCGGTGGCAAAAGCAAGGTCGTCGGAGGGGGAACCAATCACCGGGACGGCGTCGGTCTCTGGAGCGGCGTCAGCGTCGGACTCTACCGAGAGAGAAGAGGGGGGGGAAGAAACAGATAAATACACAGAATACAAGCATCACAAAGCGTGCTAGGCTAATGTGCAGTGCAGGGTTGCCTAAAAACATGTCTAAGTTATATTAGTTATTTTTAGGAATTAACTGGAATTATTAACCGGTGTATGTGCACTATTCATCTACCGGAAACAGGCTAAAAGTTGCGGGTTCACCTCCGTAGAGGGTCCCGACACGGAAACAGATAGCACGGTTGGCTTCGTCTCGTCGTTCTGAGCAACTTTCATGTAGATAGTTTTTCCATCCGAGCTACGGATAAAAAGATATGAATTTTCTACAGATTTAGGCATTTTCTGGATTTATTTATAATAACAGAAAAGACTTTATTGCGTCATGCTGGCGTCAGCACTGCATCAGCAGCAGCTGACCAGTCAAACTGACGACTGGACCCCACCTGTCAGCCTCTCTGAGCTTAACAGTTATTTAAACTAACTAACAGTGCTGTTTAGTGGGGTGGACCCGACATGTCATTGACTGCTTAACTCTAACTAATTAACAGATTAATTTTAACAGATTAATTATTTATAAAAATGGTTTAAGCGCGTGGGGCCCGCATGTCAGTGGCTGTGGGAGCCACGTCAGCGGGTTTACTCTGTCAACTGGGCCCGCGGGGCCCAGCGGTCAGTGGCACAAGTGGTGGGGGCCACCGTGCCACGTCGGACGACGCCGGAACGGCGCCGGAGTTGCTCCGGCGAGCACGCGCGCGGTGGCTGAACGCCGGCGAGGCGCGGAAACGCGCTACGGCGAGCCATTTGGCCCGCGCATAGGCTCATTCGAACGAGAGCCGAGCCGCGCATCCAACGCGGCTGGTCTTCGGGCCGGAGATGGCCTGAATCGATGCCGGCGACGAGGGGTGGCGGAGGCGAGGTTCGGGCGATGACGAAAACGACGATGCAGTGCGCTAGCGAGCACAGCGAGGGGCTAGTCGAGGCCTACGCAGCGCGGTGAGCATGTTGGGCAACATGGTTTGACCAAAAGGTCGCCGGAGCCCTACCGGCGACGAGCTAAGCGGCGACGAGCTCGGGCGCGAACGGCGCCGCGTCTACGGTCATCTAGCGATGAGGAGAAGGAGCAGGGAGGAAAGAAGAGGCTCACAGCGAGGGGAGCCGTTCAACACCTGCTCGGAGCAGGCTTGGGGTGGCCGGAATCCGTCGCGTCCTCGCCGGAGCCGAAGCGGAAGGGGGCGGCGTCGCTCGTCGTCTCCCGTGGCTTCCCGCTTGGGCCCGGGGTCGCGGACGGCGTAGTCGACGATGGCGCACACGCCAGACACGACGACGAGGTTGAAGGACGCCGGTGGCTGCGATGACGACGGTCGAACGGCGGCGGGAGCGCTCGGCTCCGCTCGGATCTGAGAGGAAAGAGGGGGAGAGAGGCGAGCGAGGAGAGGAGGAGTGACCAGGAGGGGCAGGGGGAGTGGTTGGCTTCGGCCTTATCGTCTCCCTCGCCCTGTGGCGGCAGGTGGCGGCAGCGAGCGCGCGCGGCCGTGGTGCGCCCGACAGCAGGGCGGGAGCAGGTAGGAGGAGGAGGAGCTGGGCCGGTTGGGCTTCGCCCAGGCGCCAGGTAAGACTCTCCTCACCTCTGTTTCTTTTATTTATTTAACAGAGGGGAAAAATGAAATGAATAGGCCACAAGAAGATTTTTGTAAAAAGTAGAAGTTGGTCCAAATATTACTTGGCAATATTCCCCAGCACCAAAAATTGGTTTGGGAAAATTTGGATCACTTTTGAAATATTCAAAAATGAAAAAAGGCATTTAATGTGCTGTTTTGGCACTGTTTAAATGCACTAGCCCAATAATGGAGTTGATGGTGATGTTGTTTTCACTAACAACATTTGTTTTGGATTATTTGCAACAAGGTGAACATTTTTCCATAATTTTTGGAGCAACTTCATTTTGCATTTTGAATTTGCTTTGAATTCAGAGGGTAATTTGAATTGGGAGCTTAACCACTGTGATTAATTTATGCAAATGAAGATGACTTGGCATCATTAGCAGAGTAACTCAGTAGTTAATACATAGGGGTGTTACAGCATGACTCACCACGGGTGGCGGCTTATGTTGAAGTGGATAATGAACAAGCACGACAAGACAGTTTGGACCGGCTGGACGAGGAACGAGACACGGCAGCAGCGCGATCAGCGATTTACCAGCAAGACCTGCTTTGGTACCATAGCCGCCGGGTCAAGACCAGGACGTTTCAGGAAGGAGATCTGGTGCTCCGGCTCATCCAAGACCAGACAGATATGCACAAGCTATCCCCACCTTGGGAAGGACCCTTTGTGGTCAGCAAAAACCTGCACAACGGATCATACTACCTTGTTGACGTTCGAGAACATAAGGACTCACGTACGGCAGAGGAGGAGACCAAGCGGCCGTGGAACATCGCTCTTCTTCGACCTTACTACACTTGAGCCATCGGCTCCACTCTATGTACAATGTATATATTATGATTAATAAAATAAACTGGCGCCCCCGGTAAACCGGGGAACCAGCCATCCTTTTCAAAGAATATCACATGGGGGCTTCAAAAGAAACCTTCCATGGACTCTTAAACCGGCGCCCTGATAGAATCAGGGAATCAGCCGTGTTTTTTATACAAGAGTATCACATGGGGGCTTCGAAAGAAACCTTCCATGGCCTCTTAAAACCGGTGCCCTTGATAGACTCAAGGAACCAGCCGTGTTTTTCACAAAGGAGTATCACATGGGAGTTTCCACAGAAGCTTTCCATGGCCTCCTAAACCGGCGCCCTTGATAAATCAAGGAATCAGCCGTCTTTTCTATACAAACAAGAATCACATGGGGGCTTCCGCGGGCAAGGGAGTTTCCCATGGCCTCTTGAGCCGGCGGCGGTATGAAGCCCATCATAAGAGCACTGCTCTGGTCGCTTAGGCAATTTCCACATGATGATGAGGGGTAAAAGAGAGTTTTGGTGCCTAACCCAGCTCAAACATATGCCCCGATGAGCAAACGGCTCACACACTACCTGGGGGCTCGCATAGAGTTGAATACCCTTGTAGTGAACATGGCTTGGAAGCCCGATGCATGCACCTAAAACCCCGGATTAACCTGCCTGCCTCAAGTAAATCACGCCGTCCAGGTAAACCTGGTATGACCCGTCGAACCTGCCACAAGTCAATCCTTCGGGACCCTGAACTTGGCCACGTTAAATTGGTGATCATCGAGTTGATTACCTAAAGACAAAATCTTTACGAGATTTTAAAACATTGTGTAGCTTGTCATCGATGATTTGGTTAAGGATTGCGGAGCATCTTGACAGGCTTTGCTAAAATGGTTAATGACAGTAGCCTGGCAGCTCATAAAAAGCCTCGAATTTGGAGCCTGTCAGCTCGTAAAAAGCCTCGACTACATGGTCTTATTTGCCCAAAAAACCTTATTTTTATTTTTTATGATTTCACAAATCTTTGTCTTCAAGGTCATTGGTTTTTTAACCAAGTCCATTGATGCGAGACTGGACAACTACAAGGTTGACCATATGTCTACAGAGTTAAAAGTCTAGGTCATGAACACCTGCGAGAACTAAACCGGCGTTCATCGTAACCCGGATCGGCCATCATACTAAACCGACAAGAGAGCCAAGGGCTTCATCAGCACCTGCGCTTTAAAATATTCCCAACGGTTTAAGGTCTACAAGCACACTTAATCATAGGTATGGGATGTGTTTATGTTTTATATGTAGTTCAAGCTATATATTTGAAACATGTATCAGGGCAGTATAATCCGTCCGGTGGTAAATCGCCAGGACATCTTTTCAGCATTGTTCATGCAGACACATGTGATATCAGCTGTTAAAGCATTGCAAACAGAAGATAAATTGGGAGTGCCAATCAAAATAATACCATGACAGTGGGACAAATGCAGTATCTCAACTATTCTATTACAAGGCACTTGCAGGTCCGAATGGATCAAAGTTTCTTGCAAAGTATTCAGCAACTAAACGTTAAACCAGACGGTTTATGATTCTTCTTCCGCACGCTGCGAAGGCTGAGGGTCAGCTTGCTCCTGGTCTTCGTCGATTTTTGGCAGCTGCTGGAAATCAGGAGCACTCCAGTCAATCTTGGCGAGGGCACGGAAATATACTTCATCGTTTATAAGATCTGATGGATCAATGTCTGGAGCAAAGGTGTGCTTACGAACTGGGGGGATCAGATTTTCGGTGTCGTAAACCGGCCGCTCCACCCGCGAATTCTCTAGATCGTAAGCCGGATGATACCTTGTTAAATCTGCTTCGTCAGCAAGCTTACTAGCAAGAGGGCGCATGTCCTTGGTTAGAGAACGGAGATCTTCAGCAGAGAAGGCTGATCCGTCTTCTTTCATGCTGGGGTAGCCGTTCATGGCCTCCGCCGGATCAAAATCGGGGACCCATGCTTTGGCCCGGGTCAACGCCATGAGAGAGTCAGCTCGTGCAGCAGACTTCTTCACCTCAACAAGACGCGCAGGCAAGACAGATAGCTTTTCCAGGGTGGCTTGGATGGTGGTCGGCGCCGGTTTATTGTGCGACATGGCACTGATAGCCCTTTGAGCACCGGAGTAGAGCTGCTCCACCAGGGTATAAGCAGCCTTGAGCTTCTTCCGACCATCGTCTCCAAGATGAGTTATGCGCCTGCCTGTATGCAACCGGCGAGTTAAACCGGAGCAGAACAAAGATTGCAAGGATACAAACATACAAAGACAGGTACTCACCGAAGATAGCTGATGTCATGCCATCTATTTGTTGTTTCAACCCGGATAGTTCTTGCGTCACCGTATTAAGAGCATCTTCGGCATCTTTTGCTCTTTTTTCTAGAGCAGCCCTTTGCACCTCCCAGGTAGACCGCTCTGCTTCAAAATCCTTCTTGAGCTTTTCCATGTTAGCTAAAGCAAGAACAAGTTCTTCCTTAGTTTTGGTAGAGGCCGTTTCATGGAAAGCCAAGCTATTCCGGAGCTCAGTTGCCTCTGAAGCTCTCCGGTTCAAGTCAGCCTGCAGGAAAAAGAAAGTGTTAGAAGGACAGTTCAATCAAAGTCTCAAGCACATAACAAGTTATGCACTCGACACTTGGGGGCTAATGTACAATTGAAGTAACGAAAGCAACTTTTTCAGACAAGTCCCAAGCACATGAACAAGTTATGCCCTTGGCACTTGGGGGCTAATGTAAGTTCATTCTCAGACATAATGAAGTCCCGGTTCACCTACAGTGAAGTAAACCGGCACTTGGGGGCTACCATGGCCTAAAGGTATAATTGCAAAGAACAAGCAGAAACGGAAGGCAAAAGGAAAGAAGGTTACGTCGTATTTCTCCTTCATCATGTTGACTAAACCGGCCTCATAATCACGGCTAGTGAAGAGCCGGTTTAGATACCCAGAGTGGAGTTCCTGGGCACTAAGGTGGTTATAGCTTGACAGATCTGTACTCCATTTTCCTTTGTCTTGTTGGAGCTTTTCCTCCTTGGCGGTGTGTTTAGCCAAGACAACAGGCTCTGTGGGAGCAGTGAAGCCTATCCCGGTTATCTCAACATCTGCTGTCGAGGCAGCGGTTGGCTGAAGGGGATCAGCAGTGCGCACCGGACTAACAGGAGCCGGGCTAGCCCGAGGAGGTATAACCCGGATAGGGCTTGCCGGTTCAGCCGTGTTCTCCATGATGTCGCACCCCGGAGCAGCAAGATCTTCATGATCCATAGGGGTGGGATCATCGTGCTGAACTTCAACAATTTCCTCCGGAGGATTGGCCGCTTCAGGGTCCTCGGCCGGTTCAGCAGTGGTGGTTTCCGCAGCCGGTTTATTCTATTTCGCCTTTTTACTAGGCTTGGGCATGCTGATAAAGGTAAAAGAGCAATGAGAATCACAAAAAGTTAGAACGGAAAGGTAAACCGGATGTTTGGAAAGATGACTTACCCAGGAACGGTCTTAAGCACCGGGACTTGAGTGGCAGTAGATTCACCAGAAGAAGACAGAGGAGCCTCCTGATAGTGGGGATCAGACGGTTTAAGAGGTTTGCGAATAAGACCTACTTTTGGATGAAGAAGGGTTGGAGTGAGAAAAACCTCTGAGCGGCGTCGGTGAGCTGGCGTGTGGGGTAACCCGGACGATTCAACCATGTGGCCACTATGGCGTGTGGTTCGGCGAGCCTCATGCTGTTGTTTCTTCAAAAGAAAGTGGGGATCCAATTGAGCATAAGGGCGAGAAAATGGATATTTCCGGGATGCCCGGCGAATCTTGGGTGGCAATGGTTCTGAATCAGATGAGAGAGAAATTACCTCAACTTCATCCGCTTTACTTCCCTCGGCCAGATCCTGGGAAAAGACATTGTTGATATAAATATAAACAAGGAGAATTCAAAGGACGTAAGAATCAAGCAGTACCTCAGAAGTCGGATCATCTTCTTCGTGGTTTGAACCGACAACGGCAGCAGCTTTCTTCTTCTTTACGGCAAAGGTTTTCTTGCGTGATTGCTTCGCCGGTTTATCTTGAGCTTCCTTCTTCCAGAAAGGATCATTGGCCTGCATATAGGAATAATAACATGTTGAAGACAACTGATATGAACGGATTAAAGTGAAAATAAATAGACAGAAGAGTCTTACCGACAGTGGTTGGTTGTCTGCATAGAAAGGAGCTAAACCGGTCCGGCTACTGTCCTCCAGAGGGATGTTCAGCATCTTCTTTGCGGATTCAGTATATCGTTGTCAGGAAGTACTATTTTTGTGTGACGCTGAGGATCTTCCGGTTTGCCAGTATATTCACACATTAAGCTTGAGCGCCGGCTTAATGGAAGAGTGCTCCAAGAGAGCCAGCATCGAACAAAGTCAACCCCGGTTAAACCGTTCGCTACGAAAGCCCTAAGCTTGGAGAGTTGAGGGGCATATCGAGCCCGGTCTTGGGCGCTTAGACGCTGCGGCAAAGGATGACTTGGCGCCAGACGGTAAGCGCGGTAACCCGGCAGCGGATTTTCTCCTTCAGGTGAAGTATCTTTACAATAGAACCAAGTCTGGTTCCATTCTTTGGGGTGGCTGTGAAGAGCGGCGTGAGGAAAACTTACATCCTTCCTCTTTTGGATGCTCACACCACCAAGTTCGGTTTGAGGCCCGTCCGAAAACTCAGTTCGGCGGTTCAGGTGGAAGAAATCCCGGAACAGCTCCACAGATGGCTCCTCTTGAAGATATGCCTCTGAAAAGACTTGGAAGTTGCATATGTTGGATATGGAATTGGGACCTATGTCCTGTGGATGGGGTTGAAAATTGGCTAGGACATCGCAGAAGAACTTTCAACCGGGCGGACTAAAGCCCCGGGCCAGATGATCAGAGAAAACGAGGATTTCTCCTTCCTTGGGTGTAGGGGGACATTCCTTTCCAGGGGCCCGCCAATGCAGAACCTCTTTAGGACCCAACATACCAATTGAGGCCGCCTTTACTAGGTCGTCCTCAGTGATCCGGGAAGGGACCCAATTGCAAGCGATGAACTGTTTTGCCATCTTTTCCAATGCAGGAGTACTGAAAAATATAAAACAAGACCCGGTTTATAAATCTACTTAAGGTAAACCGGAGTGTTCTGTGAAGAGTATTGACCTAATCGACGGTTTAAGAAAGGGACTAATGGTACCCCTTAATCCGGATTGGGTGTGCACAAGACAGCTACCGGTTTATGGTGATAGAAAGAAGAAGTTAAACCATCGATTATGAAATACAGGTTTACATCTAAACCGTCAATGCAGGCATATGAGAAGCAGGCTATGATTAAACCGGTAACATAAGTAGATGGGCTGCAGATCTAAAGTGTGAGAAACAGTTTTCACATGAAGCAGAGGTGAAACATGGATCTACAGCGCAGGAAAAAGACAGAACAAATCAAGTTATATTCAGTGAAGGCAGCGGAAGCTTTCTACAGATTCAATTCATACTAGCAGTATGGGAGAAACTAAAGTGATGACGATGGAGCGGAAGCCCACGAACGACGGTTGACCTAACAACTTTTACATCTACAACTAAAATCAACCTACGGCGATGAACTATGAAGAACGAGGGTTTGCGGCGAGCTACAGGGAAACCCTAGAACTGAGATATATGGGGAAGAAAACAACGTACCCGAGGAAGCAAAGGACAGCGGTGAAGTTTTCTGGACACGTTCAGGTCGATGCAGCGGCCAGGCTTGCTGACGACGGCGAGCTCGAAGGACGGCGACGGAAGCTCGGGCGCTGGAGACGGAGGAAGAGGAAGCAGAAGGGGAAAAGAGATGGGCCTCGGCTGTATTTATAGGCCGAAGAGATAAAAACGGCAAGCGCGGGAATCGAGGAGGCCGGAAATCGGATATAGATTGAGCTGTCGCCTCGATCTTCGGAGCGGCAATAAAAAAGGTAACAAACAGATGCGGGCGTTAAATGCGCAGATGATGTCACGACGGATTGAAGCGATTCTAGGAGATGACGTCATGGCCGGTTTATGAAGCATACAAGAGTTGCAGGAAGGGAAATTCGTACAAGACTTTGAAGACTGACATGAACAAGTTCAAATCAATCTGGGACATAATGTCAGGGATATGACTATTGGGTATAAACCGGCCAGGAGGGTCCGGATTATGCTGGTAAGGTTATATTATCAAGGAGCCCAGTAGAACATGTAACAGGAGGTCATAGCCCACAGAGGTTTAAGGCCCATGTATAAGGCCCATGGTCTGTAAACCGTCGTACCATGTAACTTGGGATGTAATATAGAAAGAGTAGAGACCGAGGCGGACACGTTTATGAGCCGGCCTCGGGACTCTGTAAACCGGACCGAGCGTCGCCTCTTATATAAAGGGACGACCCGACGACGGTTCAGGACAAGAAAGAACAGCTCAAGACACAGGCAAAGCGGATTCGCTCCCTGGTCATCGAAGCCCAAGCAATATCACACCAAACTAGACGTAGGCTTTTACCTTCATCGAAGGGGCCGAACTAGTATAAACTCCATGTGTCCTTCGTCCGCTTTAACCCCTTTAAGCTAACCCGAGCGATGGCCTCACGACTAAGTCCTGTAAACCGGACATCTGCCGTGCTAAATCCACGACAAGTAGTTTAGCTTCTCCACAGAAAAACACATGCACTTTCATGAATAATTAAATGCATCTCATAGCTCCCATGCAAAAAAATCATCAGGTCAGAATCAATGTAATTTTATATTTGAAATTACCTGGAAAATAGACCATAGAAAAAACTATATGGTTTAATCCTACAATGAAAACTATTGTATAGCAAAAGTCTTACAAATAGTACCTCAAAAAAATATGGATTTTCACTGAACCTGGTAGACATCTTTTGCATGGGTGTATGATTTAAGATGGCCCACAACAGTTTAACCCAACCATGGCCCAGTCAGAGTATGCCTCCTAAAGGAATCCTCCTTGTGGGCCGCAAAAGCTATATCTTGCTTCACGCGAGATGGAACAAGCCGGAACATTAATTGAGGAGTACTCGTTGCAAAGATCACCCCAAACCTTCATGGTGTGACAAGTGGCGCGCTACAGCGTTTTCCCTTTTTTCATAGATCTGTTTATTCAAAATGTTCTATCTCTTAAACCGTGCGTCCAAATCTCGAACCATTTTCGCTGTTGAATTCATCACGTCGAGATCTTCAAAACTAGATCCCATGTTGATAGGTTTTGACGAACTTTTTTTCACGAAAAAATCGGACGAAAAAACCGAACCGGGCGCACTGATTTTGTCACTTTCCGAAAGAGGCACGGCCATGACTCTCGCGAAAGCACAACCGTGCCTCTCGCTGAAGCAAAACCGTGACTCTCGCGAAAGAAAAAAAATGTAGAAAAACGTGTTTTTTTCCTTTCCGAAAGAGGCACGGCCGCGACTCTCGTGAAAGCACAACCCTACCTCTTGCAGAAGCAAAACCGTAACTCTCGCGAAAGAAAAAAAACAGAAAACATGTTTTTTTCCTTTCCGAGAGGCACGGCCGTGACTCTTGCGAAAGCACAACCGTGCCTCTCGCGGAAGCAAGACCATGACTCTCGTGAAAGAAAAAGAAAACAGAAAACACATTTTTTTTCCTTTCCGAAAGAGGCACGGCTGTGACTTTCACGAAAGCACAACCGTGCCTCTTGCGAAAGCAAAACCGTGTCTCTCGCGAAAGAAAAATAAACAGAAAACGCGTTTTTTTTCCTTTACAAGAGGCACGGCCGTGACTCTCGCGAAAGCACAACCGTGCCTCTCGCGGAAGCAAAACGGTGACTCTCGCGAAAGAAAAAAAACAGAATACGTGTTTTTCCCTTTCCGAAAGAGGCACGGCCATGACTCTCGCGAAAGCACAACCGTGCCTCTCGCGGAAGCAAAACCGTGACTCTCGTGAAAGAAAAAAAAACAGAAAACACGTTTTCTCTTTCTGAAAGAGGCACGGCCGTGACTCTCGCTAAAGCACAACCGTGCCTCTCGCGGAAGCAAAACCGTGACTCTCGCGAAAGAAAAAAAAAACAGAAATGTGTTTTTTTTCTCTTTCCGAAAGAGGCACGGCCGTGACTCTCGCGAAAGCACAACCGTGCCTCTCGCGGAAGCAAAACCGTGACTTTCACGGAAAAAAACCGTGTATTTTCGAAAAAAAATTGAATTTTTTTTCGTCGAAAAGCTAAGGAAGACCGGTGAAAAACCAAAACCGAGAAAAAACCGTTCAACAAGCCGAAAACGCATGCGAAAAAATAAAGAAAATAAAATCCGAAAAAAACGTCCAGAGCGCGACACGTGACGAATGGCTGAGAGCGTGCCAAATGGCGCTGATCGCTGCGAGGCTCCCGAAGGAGCGCTCGTTAAGTAGTTGCTCCCGGAACAAGCTTTCGTTGAAGCGTTCACATTAACAGGCCAGCCCATTAGAGAACACATAAAAGAGAGAAAATAGGAAAACCATGGCCGAGTCAAAGTATGCCTCCTGAAGGAATCTTCCCAGTGGGTCGCGAAAGGTATATCTCGCTTCACGCGAGATGGAACAAGCCCTCGCTGAACGTTCACACTCACAGGTCGGCCCAGGGATCGATCCCATGTCTCCTGGTCTCCTGGAGTTTGCGCATAGCTGCTAGCAACTAAGCTACTATTATGTACTCCCTCCGTAAAGAAATATAAGAGCATTTGGATCACTATTACAGAGGGAGTACGTGGTAAGAGAGCTAGTTTTCTCCACTGGTTCTTTTCAGGGTTTTTTTCTTCTATATTTCTTTCACAGGTTTTTATTGTTTCTTTAGTCTCTTTTTATTGGGTCTCTCTTTTTCTTTTTTTCTTCAATTTCCTTTGTTTCATTCTGGTTTTTCACTGCTTTTTTGTTTCTGTTTGTACATCGGGTTTCTTTGTATTTTAACAGTTTTCATTAGACTTTTTACTTTTCTTTTCTTTGGTTTAGTTTGTTTCAATAGCGTTTTTCATCGAGTTCTTTCTCTCAGTTCTCATTGTTTTTCTATTTTTATTTTTGGCGTACATGGTCAAATAGTATTGTCAATTTTTAAAACAGAATTGTACACATTGAACTTATTTCAAATGCTTGATTAACATTTTTTTAATACTAGTTTAATACTATTTTTAAATACGTGATTCATATTTTTTAAATACATTGTCAATTTTATTCTCACACATTTTTTGTATACATGGTCAACATTTTTTCTATACACATTTAACATTTTGGAAATATATGATTACCATTTTTCAAAACATTCTATAAAGTATATTTTGGAAATATATTTGTGTAGGTTTTTTTAAGTGTAAACAGAAGTAAGAAAAGATATCAGCAAACAAAAACATAAATCATGAAAAGAAATAAAGAAAAACAAGGTAGTGGCCTCCCGCGCACTGTGCCGGCCCATTAGCGTGGTGCTTCAGCGAGACATAGCTTGGTATCGCGTGACGCAAGACAAAGCCCCGCTCCTTGTGAGCCGGCAAGGTGCTACTTCTTAGTGGGACGACCCTTTGAACCGGTTTTGGTAAGGTTCTATAGATCTGTATTGCCCAATTCTGGAACTTTTATTGCGTCCTTTTATCTCTTTTTTTCGTTCTTCTTTTTTATTATATATGTATTATTATTATTCAAAACATGTCGTACACGGGGACATTTTCTCGATACATGTTGAACTTTTTTCAAATGCATGATCAAAATAATTCAACTACATTTTTCGAAATCTTCTTCCAAATACATGATAATTTTTTAATGGTATGAAAGGTTTTAATTATAATAAAAAATATATATATATATTTTAGAAAAAAAAATGTCATGAACTTGTTTTCCAAACCAGTGAATCTTTTTTTAAATGTCACAAACTTTTATTGACTGGTACAAACCATTTTCTTGTACTTGGAAAAGGTTGTTAAATTTTATTATATTTTTGTAATGTGCCATGGACATATGTTTTAAAACGTGGAATTTTTTTGAAGATTTCAAAAAATATATTTAAACAGTTAAAAATTCAAATATGAGAATATCAGTTTACCTTATTTAATATTTTTAAGAAATTCCACGACTATTTTTGGGAACGTGAACATTGTTTGTAATTGGTGATCTTATTTTAAAAATATGGGCAATATTTTTTACATTGCACTAAAAAATCATTAGGCAGTTAATATTCTTAAACTAATTTATCAATTAATTTGTAAACCATATGTATTTAGATTATTTTAAAATAGAAACAAAAAAAGTAATAGAACATAACGAATGGAAACTGGTGTCATAAGAATTGTAGGCCTGCCATAAATTCCCTTGTTAATTGTTATTGCCATAATTATAAACACTCTAGAAATTTCCTCGTTATTTATGGAAATGACTAAATGACATTTTACCAGCTAAAACGCTTATTCTGACACTACTTACCCTATTTTTAAAAATGTCAATCATTAACCCCTATTTTTTTTGCATTTTGTGGTAATACTTGTCTCTTTACCAATATAAACATAGGCACTGAAATGTGACATAAGTAGCGTCGAAAGGCCTAACAAATGTGATGGTAGGGGTGTTGAAATTTCAAAAATGTTTTAAATCAAGTAAGGAGTTGCGACAAGTATTTTTTTTAAGGTGGCAAAAGTGTATTTAGTGTACACAATATAAAATTATGATATTGATATTGAGTTTGTGACTAGTAGCATGCTACATGGCTATCTTTTATTTGCAGTATTATTCATTAAAGAAATTTCCTACATGTTCCCGCGTAGTAAATTATCCACTAAATGCAATAGGCAACATTGTACTACATGTATAGTATTCAAAACGAAGCCAAAATACTTTAAATTGTAGAAGCCGTTATATATCCTTGTTAAAATTGTGTATATATTGCGATTTCCTACAAGGAAAACCCTTTTCCATATTCTCACAACAGCATAGAAAGTATTATTTTCCTTGGTCCATCTTCCCATCCACCTTGGCTCAACCCATTGATCCAGCTCTCGCAACCAGTGCATATACCTTACTTTAAGTTTGGCATGATGGGGTACTCTATAATTCATAATATAATCGAGAGGAATTGGTGTTCAGTACCAAACAAATTGGGGTAGTAACACAACTAGCTACATTTCTTCCTTCGATCACCATCAACCATAGTTCATCATCAGTCCCATTCTTGCAGAAGCATAGGCAACTCAGACGCCAACCCATTACCGCCTTTAGTGAGTTGTTAGCCTTCCACACACTCAACGATAATGAAATACACTCCTACCTCCACTAAATCGTCGACTTCATTTCTAACTACTATAACTCCATCAAGTCCATGGCGGTATTGCTTAGTGTCAAACCTGGCTACTTGCAAGATGAGGTCGGATCATTGCCGCAGGTGCACTCAGCCCCTTTCGATGTCGCCATGAAAGAGATCAAGGCGTCTACGGTGACCGACGTGGCTCTCCTCAGTCATTGGTGAAGCTTCATTATTGTCAAGGGAGGCAATGCCAATGCCCCTGCCC
>LR738711.1:12548653-12578051 GCA_902687465.1 Secale cereale
CCCCCCCCATTCACCACCACCGCCTCTTTACATCTACGTAATACTAGTTTGATGTGATCAAGTTTGCAACAAAACTTCATACAATGCTAGTTTTTTGCACCTTGTGATGCTAGTCCAACCTTGCTCTTGCTCAAACCATGATCATGAAGGTGGCAATCAATAAGTAAATTGTAGATATGATTTTTTACATACCCTTGCAAAATAGATCGAGAAAGAAATGGCATGCACATGCATTCCTACTTCTATTTACAAAAAGATATGTGTACCATCATTAAATGGACTAACTTCTACTTCGTATTTTTTAGTTTCACATGAAGTTGCCTCACAAGTAGGTAACACTTCTTTTAGCTGCCCTTACTTCCTTTATCACTACATTCCATAGCGCAAGCTATTATTGCTCTGATGGCAACAATGTGGGGTCTAATTGTTACCATGAAACATTTAAGTTGTTGTTCATGACATTACCTCAAAAGGTGTCCACTTGTACCAAAATGTTATCCAGAGATACCATCATTTCAAGAGAGATCACATACACCTTTATGTAGTACCCAGGCAATACGAACACTTCAAGTTTCTACACAATGAGTCGACAAAGCTCTCAAAGAGGCGGATGTTTGATATGTCTCCAACATATCTATATTTTCTTATTGTTAAATGCTACTCCCTCTGTCCCAAAATAAGTGACTAAAAATGACTCAACTTTGTACTAAATTATACTAGCACTTTTGTATGCTTTCTATATTACTTTTCTGGACTAACCTAATAATCTAGTGTCGAGTGCCAGTTCTTATTTTTTTGCATGTTTTTAATTTTCCAAAAAAAAATCGATACCTACGAAGTTCCAAACACGACAAAACTTTTTGATGATTTTTCTGGAACATGAGAGACCCTAGATGCTTTGGGGGAGACTTGCAGATCCACGATGAGGCCACAAACCAAGGGGCACACCCTAGGGGGTAGGGTGTGCCGGGGTGGCTTGTGGGCCTCCTAATGCTCCATTTGCCCTAATATCTGGCCTATAAATTCACATATATTTTGAAACCCTCGGAGCGAGAGCCGAAACTATTTTATCGCCGCTACAAGCCTCTTCTTTGAATATCCCATCTGGAGCCCTGTTCTGGCACTACCGGAGGGAGGGACCATTAGGGAGGCCATCTTCATCAACCTTGTTGCCTCCATGATGATGTGTGAGTAGTTATGGGCCTACAGGTCCATAATAGTAGCTGGATCTCTCTCTCTCTCTCTCTCTCTCTCTCTCTCTCTCTCTCTCTCTCTCTCTCTCGATCTTGATCTTCAATATGATGATCTCTTCGGAGATCAATTCGGTGTAATTCTTGTGGTGTGTTTGTTCAGATCCAATGGATTGTGGATTTATTATCAGAGTTTTCATTGATTTGTATTGATTCACTTGAAGTCTCTTTTATGTGTAATTTTAGACATATGTATGCTTTCCGATCTATGAGTCTTATTTGGCCAAGAAAGACGAGTAGTTCTTCAGAGGGAGCGGTGCATAGTAGTGGTTTCAATCTTCCAGTGATCTTGTCCAATGACAAAAGGGACGAAGGAATGTATTGTTGCTACTAAGGATAAAACGATGAGGTAATTCTTATTGCTAAGTTTTCTTTTGTCTAGATTATGTCATCTTGTTATTGCGTTACTCTGTTTCTCGTGAACTTAATACTTTGATATGCATGCTGGATAGCGGTCTTAGGGTGGAGTAATAGTAGTAGATGCAGTTCGATTATGTTCTACTTATCACTGATGTAACACCTATGTGGGATTATGCCATGAATGATCATAGTTATAATTTGCATCGTTTTGTCAATTTCCTAACATTGATTTGTCTACCATACCACTACGTGCTTTCGAGAGAGATGCCACTAGTGAACCTATGGCCTCCGGGTCAATTTTTCGTCAATACTAAAACTCCTACAATTTCTTCCAGCAAAGGGAAGAAACTAAAAGAATTTGTTGGGAAATGGAGCATCGGGAGGTTTCCCATATTCACGTGCAACACACCCAAAGTTAAGCAAGCAACGAGAGAATTTGTTGAATACTACTTCAGATCAACTACAACTTCAATTCTAGTAGTGAATATTACTTCCGTTGATACTTGGTGGATGTGCCACAGCCCCTCCGAGTAACATACCAGTACGGAGAAAGTACTAAATTTGTGTCTCTATTGATATTGACCTTTCCTTGGTGTTGCTCAATCATGGTCCCAAATTACATTATTTTTTATTATTTAATTATTAGCTAGGGTATCACTGTCGGTGTCAAAACCGACGGATCTCGGGTAGGGGGTCCCGAGTTGTGTATCTGAGGATCAAGGGTAACAGGGGGAAACAAGGACACGATGTTTACCTAGGTTCGGGCCCTCTTAATGGAGGTAATACCCTACTTCCTGCTTGATTGATCTTGATGAATATGAGGATTACAAGAGTTGATCTACCTCGAGATCGTAATAGCTAAACCCTGAATGTCTAGCTTATGATTGTTGTGATAGCCTCTACAGACTAAACCCTCCGGTTTATATACGCACCGGAGAGACCTAGGGTTGTACAAAATTATCTTGCAGAGGAAGAAAACATTACACCGAGACTCAAACTTGCCATTCTACGCACATAGGAGTCCTATCCAGACATGGGGGATAATCTTCTGCTTTAATCTTCACGGCCCACCAGTCCGGCCCATATCGAGTAATCCGGACACCCGAGGACCCCCTAGTCCAGGACTCCCTCAGTAGCCCCTGAACCAGTCTTCTATGACGATGAGTTCGGCACACATACTGTCTTCGGCATTGCAAGCTGGGTTCCTCCTTCCGAACATATGAAGTTTATTTCCTGCATAAAGGAACTATGTCCGACTCTGCATGATTAGTACAACGCTTAGCCACGAAGGCATAAACATCCAAATAGGTACAGTGTCTTTACTGACAACTTTCCTCAACGAAACGTTACATTTGACCCTTTAATATTTTGAACAAATTTCTTGGCTCTAGTTTCGCGTTTCGAGGTACAGCCTCCATTGGCACGTCTTGTCGAAATAGAGATCGTGTCCGCTTATTGCGGGATCCCCATCAATATGGTTTGGGTAACCTAACCGCGCCTTACGCACGATCTCGTTGGGAACATGCGAGTTTTATGGCTCGAGTGCGGGGACGCTTGGTATTTAATGCCTATAAAAGGATACAGATCCCTCCCTTTTACCTCACGCTTTCTTCTAGCCTCTGCTTCCCAATCTTCTAGCTCCAGCGCCCGCAGCTCCCATCCCTCCCACCACCACCCCCTTCTCCAGCAATGGCTGGTTCTATCCCCAAAGGCAAGTGGGAGGCCTCCACAGTCACATAGAAAGACGTGAAGAGTCTCCGGAGCGCAGGCTATCTCACCACAAACATAGCGCACCGGATTCCTGATAAAAACCAGGTGGTCCCTACTCCAGGGCCCAGTGAGAGGGTCGTGTTCATCCCTCACTTTCTTCGAGGGCTTGGATTTACCCTACACCCCTTTGTTCAGGGTCTCTTATTCTTCTACGGGCTAGATTTCCATGATCTAGCCCCGAATTATATCCTTCACATATTGGCCTTCATAGATGTGTGTGAAGCTTTCCTCCGCGTCCCAACCACACTTCGGCCTATGGCTCAATACCTTCAATTTGAAGCCGAAGGTGGTCGACGGACAGCATGTGGGATGTGGCGGAGCCATGGTAAGCAAGCTCCCCAACACCAGCTGGCCCAAAGGGGCCTTTGTGGAAACCATCAAGATATGGCAGCATGAGTGGTTCTACATCACCGAGCCCCGTGAGGCTACCTGGGCGGCCATGCCCGAATTCAGATCCGGACCCCCAGAAAGGCTAACCTCATGGACCACCAAGGGCCTTGAGTGGGGGTCTCAATCGGAGGTGAAGATGCTCCAGAATCGCATCTCCAACATGATAGTAGAGGGAACCCACCTCACTAACGTGATTCAGGTGATGCTTTTTCACTGCACCCTCCCCTGCCAGCTCCAGGCCTCCCTCTTGTGGGAGTTCGATCCGGAGGGACCACGGACCTTGAAGCGCTTCTTCGGCACTATGCACGAAGACATATGGAAGCAGCTTTTCAAGGCCCAGAAAAAGTGGCCAAAGGAGACCGAGGACATTGGATTCAACAGCGTGACTCCGGCTACGGCGGTAAGCACGATTTTGCCGGAGACCTATCCGGTCCATATTTCAAGTATAACAGGAGTTAGAACATTTGCGTTCCATACAGGCATGGACGGCGTAAGCGGAGCTGATCAACCACCCGACTCCGCTGCCCGAGGACCCAGCCACGCCTCAGCTAACGGCGATGCTGGTGTCGGCACCGTACCAAGCGCCGGAGAAGAAAGCCAAGAAGAAGGGTAAGGAGGCCAAGAGCGGGCCCCGCCCTAAGGGTCCTTCGGAAGCTATATCCGGAGAGACCGACGCCCCCTGCTCCCATGACGAAGAGGAAGAGGAGGAGGAGGTGGAAAGCGACTCCCTCATCAAGGGGAAGAGTAAGAAGAGGGCGGCCCCCAAAGACATGGAGAAGGTGGCGCCTAGGAGGAGGAAGCTGAACCTCCCGGACAGCACGGATTCAGAATCCAAAGCTGACTTTCGAAGACAGCCCAGGATCAAGCCCCTGGCCGAATCGTAAGTATTCGGATTTTACTGTTGTCTTTGATCAACCTGTTATCGTTACATAAGTAACCTTGTTTGTTGTTTTGCAGTCCTCCCCGCACATTCCCCGGTGCTTCATTATCGTCGGGGAGCTCTCTGCCGCCCTAAATGGCGGAGAGCGACACACCGTCACGGGCTTATTCGCCCATCATCCTGGGGGACACCGAGGTGTCCTCCCTGCGGACGTCCCCTGCGCAAGAGGGGGAGAGCGGGGCCAATAAGAGAGTGCATGAGGTTAACACCTTGGCAACCGTCAACAAAGGGGAAACATCCCCCATGGCAACCGACGGCGGGGAGCCCAAGCAATCCGGGCCCTCGCCGGACACCATTCCGGTGGCCAGTACGGCTCCGGAATCGGATAGGCAATCCCCCGTGAGAGGGGAGGAGCAGGAAATCCAGCGGCGGCCTCCGTTAATCCGGAGGTTCCCAACGCTCTGGAGGAAGCACTACAAAGTGCTTCCATCGTAGCGGACCACCGCACTCTGATGGGTGCGGTTATGGGGAAGATTCAGTCTGCCAAGAGCGGACTGAATGAAGCCTTTCACAGCATACTGACAGGCTTTGAGGTACACGACGTAATACTCTAAAGGACTTTATATTTCATTTGTATAGGATATGAAACCTATGTACGGACGCTAGCCCCTAATGTTCTGTTTGATTCTGAAAGGAATCGGACAGAGGATCAGTATAGTATACGGTGATATAACGTATTGTGCCATTTATTTGAACAGGCTTCCCTGTTGGCGGCATCCGCCCAGGTCGCAGAGGTTTCCGAGCTCAGTCGGAAGCTTCAAGAAGCTGATGAGGAACTCGACCACATTAACAAGCGGTTCGATGAAATGCAAGGTATGCAGACTTAGAGAATTTTCATGTCAAAAGATGATATGTTTATTGAGAGGTTTAACTCATTGTGTGGTGTG
The DNA here is from genome assembly GCA_902687465.1 of Secale cereale. Taxonomy (NCBI): domain Eukaryota; kingdom Viridiplantae; phylum Streptophyta; class Magnoliopsida; order Poales; family Poaceae; genus Secale; species Secale cereale. Next base: position 12,554,251 of record LR738711.1, read on the forward strand.
ATTATGGTCACAGCTGGCGCAGCCGAGGTCGAGACCCTCAAGGGCGACCTTGCTTAGGCCAAGCAGGAGGCCGAGGCGAACAAGGCAGCCACTGACAAAGCGGCTGCTGAGTGATACGTCTCCAACGTATCTATAATTTTTTATTGTTCCATGCTATTATTTATGAAGTCTTGGATGTTTAATGGGCTTTATCATTCACTTTTGTATCATTTTTGGGACTAACCTACTAACCCAAAGGCCCAGTCCAGATTGCTGTTTTTTGCCTATTCCAGGGTTTTGCAGAAAAGGAATATCAAACGGAGTCCAAACGGAATGAAACCTTCGCGGGACATATTTTTGGAGGAAATCACGCACGAAAGACTTCGGGGCCAAGCCAGGGGACAGAGGGGCCACCCTCGAGGGTGGGGGGCGCGCCCCCTTGCCTCGAGGGCAGCCTGTGTGGCCCCCGGTGCCCTCCTTCTTCCTCTATATACCTACGTACCCCAGAAACTCCATACGCAAAGAGAAAACCCTAATTCCACCGTCGTAGCTTCTGTTCCCGTGGAGATCCCATCTTGGAGCCTGTTCCGGGAGGGGGATCCATCACGGAGGCCTTCATCACCATCATCATCGCCATCACCATGAGTTGTGAGTAGTTTACCACAAACCTTCGGGTCCATAGCTAGTATCTAGATGGCTTCTTCTCTCTCTCTGGATCTCAATACAAAGTTATCCTCTGTCTTCGAGGAAATCTATTCGATGTAATCTCTTTTTGCGGTGTGTTTGTCGAGATTCGATGAATTGTGAGTTTATGATCAAGATTATCTATGAAAGATATTTGGTTCTTCTCTGAACTTTTTATGTGTGCTCATAATATCCTTGCAAGTCTCTTCGAATTATTGGTTTGGTTTGGCCTACTAGATCTATAGTTCTTGCAATGGGAGAAGTGCTTGGCTTTGGGTTCAATCTTGCGGTGTCCTTTCCAGTGACAGTAGGGGCAGCAAGGCACGTATTGTATTGTTGCCATCGAGGATAAAAAGATGGGGTTTTCATCATATTGCTTGAGTTTATCCCTCTACATCATGTCATCTTTCTTAAGGCGTTACTCTGTTCGTATGAACTTAATACACTAGATGCATGCTGGATAGCGGTCGATGTGTGGAGTAATAGTAGTAGATGCAGGCAGAAGTCGGTCTACTTGTCTCGGAAGTGATGCCTATATACAATGATCATGCCTAGATAGTCTCATAATTATTCGCTTTTCTATCAATTGCTCGACAGTAATTTGTTTACCCACCGTAGAATATCGCTATCATGAGAGAAGCCACTAGAGCAAACTATGGCCCCCGGGTCTATCTTTATCATATTACTTTCCCGTCAGCTAGCCAATTTCTGCCGCCATTTTTTATTTGCTTTCTTTACTTTCTGTTTCTATACCAAAAAATACCAAAAATATAATTATCATCTCTATCAGATCTCACTCTCGTAAGTGACCGTAAAGGGATTGACAACCCCTTATCGCGTTGGCTGCGAAGTTCTTATTTGTTTGTGTAGGTGCGAGGGACTGGCGCGTGGTCTCCTACTGGATTGATACCTTGGTTCTCAAAAACTGAGGGAAATACTTACGCTACTGTGCTGCATCTCCCTTTCCTCTTCGAGGGAATACAACGCAAGCTCAAGAGGTAGCACTGAGCTGGAGGCCGAACAGGCCTCCCGCCGTCAACATGAGGGTCAGGTGGCCGAAGTCGAGTAGGAGTTGTGAGACGCCATCGGCAAATGCGGGGCGTTGGAGAAGAAGACTTCGGACCAAAAGTCCGAGCTTCACAAAGCTCTGAGTGATGCCAAGGTGGCACGGAGCGAGTCCTGGAGTGCTCGCGAGGAGATCCACCAGGCGCGGCAGATAGCGGCTGGTAAGGCCTTTCTTTTGCAGAGTATCTTTGGTGGTCAGAGGTACGCGTCGCTTACTCGAGTGTGGAGTTCTCCAGGCGCGTTTGTGGATCTCCCAAAGAGTATCGCCGGTGCCGCCTAATTCTTCAGAGCCTAGGAGGGGAAAGTGACGGAGAAGTTGTTCTGGTCACAATTCCTTACACCAGAAAGTCCAACACCTCTGAACGACTGATGGTCCCCAAGTGTAGGGAATCATCGTAGCAATTCCCAATGGTGGAAGTGATAAGTATGGAGTGTCGAACCCACAAGAAGCTAAAGGTAAGATCAATGTTCTCTCAAGTCCTATCTGCCACTGATACGACTCTACGTACACCGAACGTTTACTTCCAACTAGAAACGAGAAATAAAACTACATTGTGGGTATGAAGAGGATAACTTTGCATGATATCGGAGAGCTAAAATATAAAAGTAGGTGTTGTTATCATAAATTTAGAATATATTACTAAATATTATAAATAGCGAGTGTGGAATAATGATGGATCGGTGTGCGAAATTGTCCTAGGCAATTGTTAACAAGACAGGTAGTCGTCATTGCAATTTCATATGAGGGAGAGGCATAAGCTAACATACTTTCTCTTCTTGGATCATATGCACTTATGATTGGAACTCTAGCAAGCATCTGCAACTACTAAAGATCATTAAGGTAAAACCCAACCATAGCATTAAAGCATCAAGTCCCCTTTATCCCATACGCAACAATCCCCTTACTCGGGTTCATGCTTCTGTCACTCAACCAACCCACTATAAGCGAATCATGAATGTATTGCAACACCCTACAGCGGAAATCCTTCACGCTTGTGCAACACGGAGGGCACTGATACGTCCAAAACGTATCTATAATTTCTGCTTGCTCCATGCCTCTTTTGTGTGATATTCCTATGATATTTATACACTTCCATACACTTTTGATCATATTTGGACTAACCTATTAACTCGGTGCACCCCAGTGCCAGTTTCTGTTTTCTGCTGTTTTTGTATTTCAGGTTTTCCCAATACGTAAACTGCCAGAAAAATCCCGGAAAAATTATATAAAAAATCAGCGTTCCGGAAGCTTCCATGCGGCCAAAGTAGGGCCAAAGGGGGACCAGAGGGGCTCCAGGCGGCCTGCCCAGGCGCCCCCCCTGGCCGCGCCGGGGGGGGGGGCACCTGGGCCCCCCAGACCTCCGCTGATGCCCCCCTTTGGCATATATTTAACACCCGTCGAGGAAACCCTGATTCCGGACCCCTTTTCTCCAGACGCGATTCCGATCTCCGCCGCCATCGCCATCAAGCTTCGGGGGACCAGAATTCTTGTGCCGGCACCCTGCCGGGACGGGGAAGTGCCCCCGGATTCATCTCCATCGACGTTGCTTCCTCCCTCCATGATGCGGGAGTAGTTCCTCCTCGGGGCTGAGGTTCTTACCAGTAGCTATGTGGTCAATTCTCTCTCCCATGATGTGATCTTCGTTGTGATCATAGGCTATGTTAATCTAGGGTGATCCCATGATATTTCCCCTTCCTCTATGTATTGGATTGATGTACTCACTTGTCTTTATCTAGTATAATCCCCGAGACCAAGGTGACAGCGGTCTATTGGACATGGATTAGAACAATATTTTCATGAGTGATTTCCTCTCTTGTGTGTTGATTGAAGATTGAGAGTCTCTTGGTGCTTGTCTTTGACTATCCTTTAGATATGTTGTGGTGATTGTGGGACTCTCTTTGGATGGCCGCGGTGACATTGGAAAATCCTTAGATTGAGAACTACGAACTTTGAGGTGTGCTTTTGTAGCCCTACATAATTCTTGTCCTCTCTTGACCACGAAGGAATGACCTCCGAGTGTGTCCCCTTTGCATGTTTTATGGGAAATATCATGTGATTCGATTATGTTAATGTTGTTGGGAGTTGCCACTAGTGAAAGTATGAAGCCTAGGCCTTGTTTCCACCATTGCAATACCATTTGTGCTCACGTTTACCACTTGTTTGCTTGCTGCACTTTTTATTACAGATTTATATTACTTTGCTTTGCCACTCCTATCATCCATATTTTACCATCTCTTCGCCGAACTAGTGCACCTATACAACTCCTAGTTGTATTAGGTGTGTTGGGGACACAAGAGACTTTTTTTATCTTAGTTGCAGGGTTGCTTGAGAGAGACCATCTTCAACCTCTACTTCCCTGAGTTCGATAAACCTTAGGTCATCCACTTGAGGGAAATTGTTGCTGTCCTACAAACCTCTGCGCTTGGAGGCCCAACATAGTCTACAAGAGTAGAAGCGTGTGTAGACATCAAGCTATTTCTGGCGCCGTTGCCGGGGAGGTGAGCGCTTGAAAGTATATCTTTAGATCTTGCAATTAAATCTTTTTGTTTCTTGTTTTTATTTCACTAGTTATGTTTATGGACAACCTTGCTATTGGATCGTTGCTTGCGGGAAGACGCCCCACACCTGTGGTGGTTGCTCCTCCCCCTACTGAAATTGTGCCCTATAAAATACCAGCTGGTATTATCGATTATGTCTAATCGTTATGCAGGAGACAGACATCCCGGTGAACACTTGCTATATCTGTCACAATTATGTTCATTATTTAAGCTTGCAGGTGTATCAAGGGAGTTTGTCATGAGGAAATTGTTCGCCGTATCACTTATAGATAAGGCTTCAGATTGGTATAAGCTTCCCGATAACTCGCACTTGCTTGATTGGCAAGAGCTTATGTCTCTCTTTTATACTAAGTTTTATCCTCTTCATGAAGTCCATAAGAATAGGAATTATGTTTATAATTTATATCCTCATGACGGAGAGAGCATAGCTCAAGCTTGGGGGAGACTGAAAACGTTAATGCTAAAAAGTCCTAACCATGGGCTCCCCAAAGATATGATTATTACTAATTTCTATGCGAGGCTCTCTCGACAGGATAAAGATTTGCTCGATGCTTCCTCTATGGGTTCTTTCACAAACGAAAAGACTGATGCTAAATGGGAACTCCTTGAAAGAATTCAACGCAACACTGAAGATTGGGAGATCGACAAAGGTAAAGAGTCAGGTATAATTTATGAGTATGATTGCATTAAGTTCTTTGTTGAAACTACAAGTTTTAATAAGTTTAGTGCTAAGTTTGGACTTGATTCTCAACTCCTTGTTGATTTCCTCAAATCTTTTGCTTCACATCTTAATATGCCTAAGGAGGATTGGATCAAGTATCATAAACCTTTTAAAGAGACTTGCAAAGAAAATGAAATTGTTCATGATGATTGCAACATGCATGATCCAATTCCTAAAAATGAAGTTTTATATAAGCATGTTAATTTTTGTGGAGTGGATAGACCTTGTGAAAGGCCTATAATTGAAGAAGAGAAGTATTGTAAGCAACATAAGCATGAAAGAACAATCACTTGGGTCAGAGATTTAAATGAAATTGCTAGAGAATTGTGTGACCTTTATCCTTTTACTTGTGAACTTTGCCATATAGAGGGTCACTTTAATTTTCAATGCATGAACTTTCAAAACATAACTGTTAACCGGTTGTGTGATAACATGATCACCTCTGATCTTTATGATGAGCTTATGTTATTTTTGATGTGTGAAGAGTTATCAGAAAAGGCTTCTTGGCTAGATGTTAAGGCCATAGGAATAAAAAACACTTTGCAAAATTGCCATCTCTATTGTGTTGTTAATTGCCATGAAAATGATTACATAAGTACGATTAGAAAGGAGGGGACTTTACCAAAGTATAAAAATGTCTCTTATATTTCTGCTAATAAAAAGGAGAGTTTCCCCCAAGTTTCCCCTATTGTTTCTAATGATAAACCAGGATATGTGGAGAAGCTTCATCTCCAACCACTCCCTCCTAAGGTTAAGAAGAAGAAAAAGAAGAGGAGGAGGAAGAGGAGCAAGAAAGAAGAAGAATGGGTATCAACCTGGCCTGAGCATATTCCTCCCATCAACTTTTATCCTAACGGTTGTAAGTTTAAAGAAGAAGGTGAAGTTTATTGCCTTAATTATCATCTTGATGATACGTCCGTAGGTACTATTGAAGATGATTTTGATTATGATATGCATGTTACTTATTGTGATTGGGAAAATGATGATAATGCTACTTATGATCTTGAAAATCTTTTTGGTACCAACTCTGAAAGTGATGATATGGGAAGCTCTAAGCTTGGGGATGATAGGATTGCAAATCCTTTACCCACTAGTGATGTGATAATTGATAATTCTTTTGCTAGTAAGAATAAAGACAACATGTTTACAAATATAGTTGCTAGCAATGATAATGCTCTTCTCTACCATGATGATGTTATAACTCCAATCTATAGTGATTATAAAGGTACCTATGACATAAAGAGAAATTATCCTTATGAAACTTGTCATAATCATGGAGGGAATTACTCCCTTGTTGAACACCATCTTCCTAATACACAATTAATCTATAGTGTTCAAGTTGTTTATGATAGTCCTACTCCCACTATTACCAATGAGAAAGATTATGCTTATGTGGAGAGTAAGAGTACCTTTTTGCATGTGGATCATGGTAACAATGCTTTATGTGATGCTTATATTGTTGAGTTCGTCCATGATGCCACTGAAATTTATAATGAGAGAGGGAGACTTGGTTCTAAATATCTTAATAATAAGAAGTTTCCTCTCTTTATGGTGAATATTTTGAAGTTGCACTTGTTTTGTCTTCCTATGCTTATTGCTTTGTGCTTCAATGAATTATTTTATTGCAATATTCCTATGCATAGGAAGCATGTTAGGCTTAAATGTGTTTGGTATTTGCTTCTTGATGCTCTCTTTTGTTCTTCAACTCTTATTCCTACGAGAGCATCATTAAAGTCTTATGCCTAGCTTAAAGGCATAAAAGAAAGCGCTTTTGGGAGGCAGCCCACATGAATAAAATTTTATTTTGCTTTTGTTGTGTCTTGATGTTGTTACTACAGTAGCATCATCATTGTATCTTTACTTTTCAACTTTGTGCCAAGTGTAGCCTCTGATTGCAAGAAAGTTCAAAAGTTGTGACGTGCTGTCCAGGAAACAGATTATGTCCTTGGATAGAAAAATTCGTATAAAATCACCAGATCATCTTTTTGGTCTGAATTTTTTCGACAGCGTGCTCTATACAATTTTCTTTCGTGCGTCTGTTCTGAGTTTTTTGATTAGAGTTGCAGAAGTGCCCCGAAAAAAATCATTTACTACCTGCTGTTCTGTTCTTCACAGATTATGTCCTGTTTTGCCTTTCCTTCATTTTGCAAACCTTGAGCTTGCTTTTTCTTTGCAAAAACCTTTTGGCAATCTTGAGAAACAGTAGACCTTCAAGAATATATTTATTTCCAGCAAGGAATAATTATTTTATTATGGGTACTAACCTCGCTAATCAGATTATGATGAGTTATGTATGAAGGGAGTTTTCAAGTGTGCGAGGGAAGATGATAAAAAGATTCAGGAGTGTCAAGCGCTCAAGCTTGGGGATGCCCCCGTGCACCCCCAAGAAATATTCAAGGAGACTCAAGCGTCTAAGCTTGGGGATGCCCCCGTGCATCCCCTTCTCCATCAACATTATCAGTTCGTCTTTCGTTCCACTATATTTTTATCACTTCATGTGTTATGTGCTATGCTTGGAGCGTCTTGCTTTTTAGTTTGCTTTAGCTTTTCATAACGAGTCGGAACTCAGCTTTCTTGGTGTGGGAGAGAAACACGCTCCACTTCTACCTAGAACATAACATAGAATTTTCATGTCTATCTTTGCTGTGTATGTTCTTGGTCTTTCAATAGCTACTATCATGTTCAGCTCTTAGTTTTCATGCTTATCTTTCTAAAGAGCTTTTGTTTAGTTGGTTGCTTGAACTCTCTTTAGTTATCATGCTTATATTATTAAGAGAGTTTGCTTCTGTTGCATTGGTTGATATGTCTATGATAAAAATGCTACGTGCATAATGGTGCTTAGTAGTTCATGTTTTCTTATGGTTAGTCTCAAATAGCTGGGGGGTTCCCAATGTGTTATTGGAGTACCAACATGATTTGTTTGCCTATGATGTGGTATGGTTTAGTAATATCTTCCTTCAAGAATTTATTTTGATTGACTTGGCGTATGCTCACGCATATTTAAGACTGTAAAGAAAGTCTGTCAAGCCTTGATGATCTTTAGTTTCTGAGTAGCGATATAACTTCCATGCCTGATTCAATGTTGCTTTGTCACTCTGCATGATTATGACCGTCATTGCTCTTTTAGTTGGTCGCTCCCAGTCTTTTGCTAACCTTCGCCTGTACTAAGCGGACTTACTGCTTGTGCATCCCAAATCCTTTAAACCAGTTATGCCATATGAGTCCACCATACCTTCCTATACATGGTATTTACCTGCCATTCCTAACGAAGACTTTCATGTACCATCTCGAAATTATTCATAAAAGCATTTCTATTTTGTGCCTTTGTTTTAGCTCATGAGGAAGTAGTAGTTAATTCATGATCTTTTTAAGTTGGACAAGCTTCACCCCGGGATTGCATGTCTAATGTGCAAACCCATAATACGAGAAGGAACTGGCAAAGAGTGCGCCCGGCTCAAAAATAATATAACAAACAAACCCTCCTTCACGCTTTGTTCATGAGAAATCAGAAAACTTTGGCAGTGATAAACAAAGGAGATTAAGAGGATGTGATCGTCCTCATTCGGGAGCCGTTCCTCGAAACTTGTCCATCTCAAGAAGTGATTGAGTTGTCTGCTAGCATTCGTTGACGAAACATGCATGATCTAAAAAAAATTTACCTCTGTTTTTAAAACCAAGAGCTCTGGTACATGTTTTGTCTTTGTTTCCGACCACGGGTGTCGGGGGAAACTGTCCTCCCACGAGCACCTATGGGACCGGAGCCCCTTCTACGTTGCGGTAAGGGAGCGGAGGGAGCACGGAGAGCAGATCGAGGGGCACACGCGGGCAGTTTACCCAGGTTCGGGCCGCGCGGACGCGTAAAACCCTACTCCTGCCTTAGGTTGTATTGAGTTCTTGAGCTCGGGAGCTTGAAGAGCTACAGTGCTAGCTACACCGAGCGAGAGAGTTGTCTAGGTTTCGAACCCTTTCTACGTTGTGCATGGGCCTCCTTTTATAGCTCAAGGGGTCACCGACAGGTGTCAACGTAGAGGAGGGTAAAAGTGTAAATTTGGTGGTAGTTGTAACAGTGTGTGAATAGTGCATGAACAGTGGATGAACAGTGGTCTTCACCTAACCTTGACAGTGGGGGACAAGGGCATTAAATGCCCGTCGCCGTCGACCCCAAAAGCGTCCGTCCATGCTTCTCCGTTCGCCACGGCGGTAGCCTCGTCACCGTGGCTTGCCACCGTGTCCCCCAGGCTGCACAGCCATCTGCCACGTGCCCCTGGAAGGGCCCCAGGGCGACGCGTGGGCCGATGAGCTGGAGCGCGGGCACACAGTGTAGGTCTCCCCGGCAAGCACCTTGCCGGGGCTATGATCTTGCCGGGCCCGGAAGCTTGTCGCTCCCCGGGTCCTGCCGGGGCGCATGATGCGCCGAGGCGTCTCTTGAGGTATGTATTCCTTGTCTTTCCTGACAAGCTCCTCTTGCCAGGGTCTTGTGCTAAAGTGATAACCTTGAGCCTGGTGCGGCCTTCCCGGCAAGCTCCTCTTGCCGGGGCCTTGATCTTCTGACTTGTATACTTTGTTCTTGAATGGCCTCATAGGGGCCGGGAAGGTTTCTGGCGAGCACGTGGTAAACCCTGCCGCGGGAAGCTGCTACTGCCCGTGCACAAGTTGGGGTACTAAGGTACGCCTATCTTAGTACACCGACAGGAGCCCCCGGGCCTGGGCCACACACGGTGCCGAGCGCTGTTGGGCCAGGCCCAAAACAGTGCACGGGCACGTGCGGCCCACGGCAAGCCGTATCCCTTTCTGTGTCCGCCGCATCCCTCCCTAACGGCACGCGTCGATTGCGGCGTCGTGGGAGAGATCGTGGCCTGTTCTTTAATGGGAAATGCGGAACGTCCCCCACTCCCCCCTTAAAAGCAGAGGAAGCAGGGGCAGTTCCCTCCATTGTCTTCATTGCGTCTTGATTCTCCAGAAACCTCCGCTGCTCCCGCCTCCGCCCCTCCTCCGCCGTCTTCCGCATCCGCGGCGCCGTCGAGCTCCTCGCCTCTTCCCTCGCCGCCTCTGCCATGGCTCCGAAGAGCGACAAGGCGAAAAGCGACAAGGCCAAGAACGACAAGGCCAAGAAGGAGAAGTCCGAGCAGGCGGCGAAGCTGGCCGCCCTGCGGAAGAGGTGCGTGGTCTTCGCGCCAAGGCTCGGTCCGAGGGAGCTGCGTGACAAATATTATTTGTTCTGGGCGAGGGAGACCAAAGCTCATCCCCGCACCCACGTCTTCCCCGCCATGGCCAAAGATATGTTCCCCGGCGGGTACTTCTTCTTCGCTGCATTTTTCCACTGTGGTCTGTGCCCTCCGTTCTCGGAGTTCTTTTGTGATATCATGAACACATATGGCCTCCACCTCTTAGATTTCACCCCCAACGCCATCCTTACGATGGCCGTTTTCGCACTATGTTGGGGTTCATCCCAATGTAGCTCTTTTCCGCCACTTTTTTATGCCTAGAGTAGAGGCTGGCGCTCCCCTCTCCGGTGGCATCTCCTGGATCTTCAGGCTGAACAAGAAGGACTCATACCTGAAGGGAGAGCTCCGCGGCAAGTGGGAAGAATGGAGAGCCGATTGGTGTTGGGTGGTGGAGGACAAGCCGGAGCCCTTCACCGCGCCGCGCACAACTGCCATAGTGCGCGGCAGGGATTGGAGCGAATTGGCCCCGGAGGACAACAAGCTTAGCATCGCCCTCATTAGGATCATCCGTCTCCGGGTCGCCAATCTGACTATCGGAGAGGTTGGAGCAGATTTCCTCCGCCGCCGCATCGCCCCTTTACAGGAGAGGAAGAGGCGCGCCTGGGAATTCGGCAACGCGGCGGACATCATGAGGCTGCGCCCAGGATTGAACTACAACTTCACCGTCCTGGAGTTGAAGGGGATGGTCAAGGAGCTCTTCAAGCACGACCCTGCCCATCCAGAGTGGTTCAGACCTTCCCGGGGAGTGGTGCCGCTGTGCAACAGCACTGCTCGCGACTCTCTACGAGCGATGATGCCTGCGTGCGACTCCCATGGCGTCGTCCCCACTTGGATAGAGCCTCCGCCAGACACCGTGCTGAACTTCTTCGACAACTTGGTCAAGAAGCCCTGCAAGGCCGACGAGCAGAAGGGTCTTACCCGGGACACTACTGGCCGGGATATTGCTTACATCGCCTCCAGGATGGAGGAGGCCGCCGCAGCTGCAGCTGCGGGCGAATTCGGGTATACTGTGGACGAGGCACAGGCCGCGGATGCGGTGAGCCAAGCAGAAGAGGCGGAAATCCTCAAGCTGCTCAAGCTTCCGCCCGAGGAGTTTGCCGGGGTGCCTTCTGTGAAGTTTGCCGGAGCGAGCGAGGTCGCCGGAGGGAGCGAGGCCGCCGGGCATGGCGCTGAGTCCAGCGGGCCTGCCGAGGAGGAGGAGGGCGCCGAGGCTGATGAAGACTCCGGTGGATCTCTGGGTCTTGATGATGACGCCTCCTCATCCTCAGAGAACTCCCCGCCTCCGGCAAGTCCCAAGCAGCAACCGAAGAAGCGCCTTCGCAAGGCAGCCGAGACGGCGAGACCGCAGGCGCCTCGACAGCAGCCAGCGCGCCGTGCGACGCGCGCCACCAGGACGAGCGAAGTCGTCAAGGAAGCGCCCCGTGCTCAAGCGCCAAGCGAAGGGGGATCTTCCCGGAGCGGTACGGGTGCTCCTTCTGCCCCTCGGCCCTCGGCGACGACGGGGGCTGGGTCTTCGCAGCCCACAGCCCCGGAGACCGCCAAGCGCCCGAGGGAGCCTTCTCCTCCAGCTCCTCGCGCGGGAGCAGACCAGGCGGAGTTTGACTTCTCCGCCCTCAGCTCCGACGAAGAGGAAGAGGAGTAAGTACTTGCAATTCTTTAGTTCCTTCAATTTTGTCTTGATTTTCCTTGTTGATTCTGATCTTGTTTTTGTTTTGCTTCCAGGACCCTGGCCCAGCGGATGGCGAAGAGGGCCAAGATCCCCGTGGTCGAGATTGAAGATGACTCGCCCGCCGCGGCGACGGGAGACGTGCCAGCGGCAAGCTTGCCGGATCAACCTGCTGCTCCGAGGAGCAGCCCCCAGCGCAGCCCCCAGCGTAAGTCTGGTACTTGTTTTTCTGCTTGACGGGCGCGCTCGAGGTAGTTGCTTGTACTGATATTTTGTTGTTTTGTTTTGTGCAGAAGTGGAGCCGCAGCCGCAGGAGCGCCCGGAGGTCGCCCCCGACGAGCTACTTGCTCCACCCTCCCCGCCAAGGGTGGACTCCCCGGCGAGGGAGAACGCTCCGCCAAGGACGGGCACCCCGCCAAGGGCGGGCACCCCGCCAAGGGCGAGCAGCCCGACAAGGGTGAGCACCCCGCCAAGGGAGGGCGCAGGCGGCCCTCCGCCAGCAGGGGCCACCACTCCGGTGCCAAGGGAGAATTCCCCGGCGAGGGAGTCTGTCGTTGAAGAAGTCCGCGAAGGTAAATCTTGTAATTTCTTCTCCTTGGATTTGTCTTTTTGGATATTTGCTTGACTTTTTCTTTTCTTTTTCTTCTACTAGATCCCCCCGCCCCGGAGCCGATGGAGACGGAGGCCACCGCCGAGGAGGAGGTGCGCGGCGACGGCGGCGACGCCACTGCCGCTGACGAGCCAGCCGCCGAAGAGACCGCCCCGACCGCCGACGCCGCGGCCGGGGAAGAGGCCGGCGACCACACTGCTGGCCCGGAGGCCGCAGGAGCGTCGGACGCTGCACCGGCCGCCGACCCCTCCGCCCCCGCGGAGCGATCGGGTATCTATCTTGAGGCCCCCAACGGGGTCTTTATACAAGTCCCGTGGGCGTCCTCGTCTCGAGCACCCGAGGAGGGAGAGACCTTCGACGGAGAGGTCCTCGCCTCCGCGGGGTTGAAGGTTGTTGAAGCGCCTGCTGGCGGCGACGAGCCCGAAGAGGAGAAGCTCCTTCGTTGGCTCCTGGCCTTGTACCGGGCCAGGCAGGCGAAGTTGGAGTCTCGGGAGGCTCTTGCCGCCAAGGCTGGAGCTGACTTGGAGAAGCGCGCCGCGGAGCTTCGCGCCGACAACCAGGCGGCCCTCCGCAACTTAGCGGAGGAGCGCGAAGAGCTCGCCGGGGCGCAGCAAGCCTTTCTCCTGGAGAAGGCCGAGGTGGACGAGCAGCAACGGTTGGCCGCCGAGGAGCTGTCCCGGCGAGAAGGGGTGCTCAACCAGCGGAAGGTCGACCTCGATGCCCATGAGGACGACCTCACCGCCCGGGAGCAGGCCATTGGCGGGGCCCTGAAGGAGGCGAAGGCCGCCGCAGCCGCCGCGGAGACCGCCAAGAAGGACCTGGAGGCCAAGGTGCAGCAGCTGGAGTTGTACCTGAAGGCAAGCGAGGACAGGGTCACCGCGCTCAACGTGGAGCGGGAGAAAGACGCCCGCACCAACTCTGATTTGCAGGTACGTCTCTCTAAGAAAGGCGACGAGCTCACTGCCGCCAAGGACTCCATTGCTGACTTAGAGTTGAAGGTCTCCACTCTGACTGATTCACTCGACGCCGCCCGGGACCGCGAGACGAAGCTGAAGGACGAGCTCCGCAAGGAGCGAAACTTGGTGGAGAGCGCCGCCGTCTCAGCGAACAACTTCAGCCGGGCGGTGGAGCAGTGGACTGACGATCTGGTCACCTCCGCTCCCAATATCGACAAGGAGATGGTGGCGCTGAGGGCGGAGCATCTCGCGTACTCCCCGGACGAGAATCTCCCCCACAGCGCCAAGTTAAGTCTGTTCTTCAGGGGAATCGCGCCGGCGCTTGCGAGGCTACAGGAGAAGATCCCCGTGCAGTTGGCCGACGAGGCGCGTCGGCTCTGCATGGGCACCTTGGAGCGTGTCTTGACGAAGATCGTCTACCGCAACCCCGGCATCAACCTCGTCAATGTCCTCCGCAGCTTGCCGCCCGAGGCCGATCAGGAGGCGTTGAAGGCGCAGGTTGCCCACATCGTCGCCAAGGTGAACAAGATCACAAGGCGTGAAGGCGACCGCATAGATTAGATTTCTTTCTTTCTGTTTCCCTTGCCGCTGCAAGGCATGTTATGGACAAGAATCTATTAGTATTGCTGCAAGTTATCTTTGTAATATATAATCTTATTTTGATCAGTCAATGCAGTGTTATCTCCCTTGCTTTTGGTCCTCCACTTTGTATGCTTTCTACCCTACGCTTTCAGGGGACTTGCCGGCAAGGGGCCCTTGCCGCGAGCGCTGAGTGCTGGACTCTTAGCAGCCTGCTGGCAAAAGACCTTGTCGGCAAGTAACCTTGCCGCAGCTAGTCGCAGCACACTTAAACTGCTGAGCGAACTCGAAAACGAAGTAAGGGCGCGACACTTGTCGCAGCTCACTTAAGCCGTTGAGCGTGCTCGAAACAGAGTAAGGGCGCGGCTAGCCACGGGTAGGTTCCTCCGCGCACAGGTTTTCCATACAAAGTGTGGTTGTTCAAGGAAGACAACTAAAATTTAAAAATTTGAATTACTCAAACTTTGGTAACTTAGCTTTCATAAATTGCTCGTCCCCCGACAAGGCTTCTCTTTCTTGAGCAGCACTTGGTTCATCCTCCACCTCCTTCCCCCCCGGCAAACTTGTGCGCGAGGAATGTTCCTTCTGCTTAAGAGGAAAAGAAAAAGAGGAGGGAAAACAAGTATATAGCCTCACGGCTTGCTAGTGCTTACCGGGGATGTGCGTTGCACAAGGTGCCCAACAATGCATGCAAATAACAAAGAAAAACATGGAAATGGCAAATAGTGCGAAGCACGAAAACTTTACTGATGCACGGGATCTGCGCCCGGCTTTGTACAAAGGTTTACATGCAACAGCGGCAAGACTTGTACAAAAGGTGGTTGCCGGAGCGGATCACGGCAACCGCTCCTTATGGGTGAAACTTGCGAAGATGCTCTATGTTCCAGGAGTTGCTCACCGGTAAGCCTTCTTCGGTCTCAAGGCGGACAGCGCCGGGCCTTGTGACTTGTCTCACCCGATAAGGGCCTTCCCACTTCGGCGTCAACTTGTTGGAATTCTTGGCGGACTGAACACGCCGAAGAACAAGGTCGCCTTCCTCGAGACTCCTGGCCTTAACCTTGCGGCTATGGTAGCGACGCAAGGCTTGCTGGTATCGAGCAGCTCGTACAGCAGCCTGGAGACGTTCCTCCTCGAGGAGCAACGCGTCATCTTGTCGCAGTTGCTCTTGCTCGAGCTCATCATAAGCGAGCACTCGAGGAGATCTGTATTCGAGTTCCGTGGGGAGAACTGCCTCTGCTCCATAGACAAGAGCAAAGGGTGTCTGTCCGGTGGCTCGATTTGGTGTCGTCCTGATTGACCAAAGAGCCGCCGGCAACTCCTCTATCCAGTTTCTTCCGCACTTGCGCAACCTGTCGAAGGTTCTTGTCTTGAGTCCGCGCAGCACTTCAGCATTGGCCCTCTCTGCTTGACCATTGCTCCTCGGGTGAGCAACAGAAGCGAAGCAGACCTTGGCGCCAAGGTCTTGGACGTACTGCATGAAGGTGCGACTTGTAAATTGTGTGCCGTTATCGGTGATGATCCTGTTAGGGATCCCGAAACGACAAACAATTGACCTGAAGAACCTGACTG
The DNA here is from genome assembly GCA_902687465.1 of Secale cereale. NCBI lineage: Eukaryota > Viridiplantae > Streptophyta > Magnoliopsida > Poales > Poaceae > Secale > Secale cereale. The sequence goes on from LR738711.1 coordinate 12,569,864, forward strand.
CTGACTGCGCTGTCACCTTTCTCACTGGTTCCACTTCCGGCCACTTTGTGAACTTGTCGATTGCAACGTACAAGTATTCAAAGCCCCCGACTGCGCGGGGAAAGGGGCCGAGGATATCGAGCCCCCAGACCGAGAAGGGCCAGGACAAAGGGATTGTCTGGAGAGCTTGAGCTGGCTGGTGAATTTGCTTGGCATGGAACTGGCACGCTTCACACTTGGTTACTTGTGCAGTCGCATCTTGGAGGGCTTCTGGCCAGAAGAACCCTTGCCGGAACGCCTTCCCGGCAAGTGCCCGTGCGCCAATGTGGTGGCCACATATGCCTCCATGTATCTCTGCCAACAGCTTCTGTCCATCTTCTATGGAAATGCACTTCAACCTGACACCATTGAGTCTTCTTCTGTACAGTTCATTGCCAACGAACTGGTACATACTTGACTGCCTGGTTATTTTCTCTATCTCTTCTGGCTCGTCGGGAAGTTCTCCAGTTTGCAGAAAACGGACGATTTGCTGTGCCCATGCTGGAGCCTGAGGCTCAACAACAAGGACTAAAGGCATGAGGGCTGCTGCGGGAACCTCAGCTTCTACGGCAAGAACCTGCGGCTCCGCCGGAGCTGATGGTCCCCCGGCAAGCCTGCCGGGGCAAGGCTTGTCGGGAACACTTGCTTCAACTGCACAGACCCCTGGATCTGCAGGAGCAAACTGTTCCTCGGCATTTTGGTTGTTGATCTTGGGGACCTTGGCGGCGGCTTCTGGAAGATCCGCCGGCAAGTAGTCGCCGGAGACCAACTTTCTCTTCTTACTTTGCCCAACTGATGGTGTAACGGATGGTTGAGTTAACTTGAGCAGGAAAGTCCCTGGTTCCACAGGTAACTTCATTGCAGCACACTTTGAAAGGCCATCCGCAATATCATTCTGAGCTCTTGGGACGTGCTCCATTTGCAGACCTTCAAAGTGCTCTTCAAGCTTCCTCACTTCATCGACATAAGCTTCCATCAAAGGGCTCTGATAACTATTATTCACTTGTCGGACCACCAACTGTGAATCTCCCCGCACGATCAACTTCTTGATCCCAAGTTCGGCCGCAATTCTGAGGCCGGCAAGCAAACCTTCATACTCAGCAGTATTGTTTGTCGCTTGTTCTTTGGGAAAGTGCATCTGGACAACATACTTGAGGTGCTCTCCGGTGGGCGCTATGAGTACCACGCCGGCACCGGCGCCTTGCAGCGAGAAAGCACCATCAAAGTACATTACCCATTCACTGCTCGCTTCTTGGACGGGGACGCTTGTTTCTGGAACTTCTTCGTCTGGCGTTGGGGTCCATTCCGCTATGAATTCCGCCAAAGCTCTGCTCTGTATGGTTGAAGTACTTTCAAACTTGAGACCAAAGCTTGACAGCTCCAGTGCCCACTCGACGATCCTACCTGTTGCTTCTGGATTCTGCAGTATCCTCTTCAACGGAAAACGAGTGACCACTGTTATCTCGTGTGCTTAGAAGTAATGGCGCAGCTTCCTTGAGGCCATGAGAAGGCCGAACAGCAACTTCTGCACCCCAGAGTATCTCGACCTAGCCCCCTGCAAGAGGGAACTTACGAAATACACTGGGCGCTGCACCATCTTCCTTCGCGCTTCTCCTTGTTCCTGCGCAGATTTGTCCTTGTCGGGGCCAGAGCTTGTCGGGGAAGCCCCCTGCTTGTCGCTGGAAGTACTTGCCGGGGTTGTGGGTTCCTCATCCACCTCCCTCTCCGCTACTAACGCAACACTAACCACTTGATTGGTTGCCGCTAGATACAGCAGCAACTTCTCTTGTGGCCTAGGTGCGACAAGTATCGGAGTAGAGGACAGGTATCCTTTCAAGTCTTGCAGCGCTGCCTCCGCTTCCGGAGTCCATTTCATAGGACCTGCCTTCTTCAAAATTTTAAAGAAAGGCAAGGCGCGTTCTGCAGACTTTGAAATGAACCTGCTGAGGGCAGCCACGCAACCCGCAAGTCTCCTTACGTCCTTGACGCGCTTCGGGGCTTCAATCTGCTCGATGGCTTTTATCTTGTCGGGGTTAGCTTCAATCTCCCTCTGGGACACAAAGAACCCAAGAAGCTTGCCGGAGGGGACTCCGAAGACGCACTTCTCGGGGTTCAACTTAAGCTGGATCTTGCGCAGATTCTCAAAAGTCTCTTCTAAATCTTGGATCAGTGTATCTTTGCTCTTGCTCTTGACCACTATATCATCCATGTATGCTTCCACATTTCTGTGTATCTGTGGCTCAAAAGCAGTGTGCACCACCCTTGCAAATGTCGAGCCTGCATTCTTCAATCCAAAGGGCATGCGTATGTAGGGCTGGGCGTTCGGTCCCCCCGAACCGAACGGTTCGGTGCATCGGTCTTTTATAATTTTCGGTTCTCAGAAAACAAGGACCGATCGGTCTCTACGATCTCATGTAACCGAGAGTTCGGTCCGTGTATTGCTCGGTTCGGTCATCGGGTTTGCACCGAACAGACCGAAGTGCATGGGCCTGGCTGCAAATCTCTCCCGTGGTACCTCTAACTGGGCTGGGTTGGGAGCTATCTATTGTGTGGGCTATGAAGCATACATGACGGACAACTTCCTCTCACAATTAAAAAACTGGAGAGAGACGGCCCACAAAGATTACAAAAGGCAACAGACAACCTGCAGCACTGCAGGCTTACCATGTGACATCACACGACACCAAGGATCCATCCACCACAAGTAATAAATAAAGATCAACCGACCGTGATTTCTGGAAGTGGATTTGGGGCAGGAAATCGTTGATGATCGGGAGGCAGCCACGTCTCTGCGGGAGGATGCAGGATGAGAATTGGGGGATTCGGTCAGTTCGGTTGACCGAGGCTGTAGACCGAACTTCCCGAAACTAATTCGGTTTCTAATCATTGCTAACCGATCTGTGTACCGAATATTTCGGTTCCGGTCACTTCGGTTTCGGTGCCGGTTAACTCGGTTCGGTAAATCGGTTTTCGGGTTATATGCCCACCCCTATGCGTATGAAGCAATATGTGCCGCATGGAGTAATAAATGCAGTCTTCTCTTCATCTTCCTTGGCCATAAAAATCTGGTGGTAACCTGAGTATGCATCAAGGAAGGAAAGCAGCTCGCATCCGGCGGTGGAGTCAATAATCTGGTCAATACGCGGCAAGGGAAATGGATCATTGGGACATGCTTTATTCACATCAGTGAAGTCTATACAAAGTCTCCACTTCCCATTGGCCTTGCGCACGACAACTGGATTTGCTAACCACGTAGGATGGATCACGCCTCTAACCAGGCCTGCTGCTTCCAACTTCTTTATCTCTTCGGCGATGAATTCTTGGCGCTCCATGGCTTGCTTCCTGACCTTCTGCTTGACGGGCCGCGCATGAGGACAAACAGCAAGCTTGTGCTCAATTACCTTCCTGGGAACGCCGGGGATGTCAGATGGTTGCCACGCAAACACATCGACATTCGCCCGCAGGAAGGCAACGAGCGCGCTTTCCTATTTGTTGTCGAGCGTAGCACTGATGGTGAAGGTACCACGAGTGTCGTCCTCCTTGGCGGACACCTTCTTGGTTGCCGGTGGAGCCGCCATCCCTTTCTTGCACTTGCCGGTGGAGCTCGATGGTGTGTCCTCGACGGCAGCACAGCACTCCGAAGAGGTGCGTTTGCTAGAGTGGGCCCCAGAGCTCTTGCCGGACTTGGTCTTGGTCTTCCCCCCGAGAGCTTCAGCGGCAAGTGTGTTGTTTTCTGCTGCGGCTGCTGCATCCCGGTAGATCTTGTCGGCGCAGATAAGCGCGTCCTTCTTGTCGCCAGGGACAGAGATGACGCTTATCGGCCCCGGCATCTTGAGTACGTTGTAGGCATGGTGGGAAGCTGCCATGAACTTGGCGAGGGCAGGACGGCCAAGTATCCCATTGTATGGCAATGGGATATCGGCAACGTCGAAGGTTATCCTCTCCGTCCTGAAGTTGAGCTCCCCGCCAAAGGTCACGGGCAGTGTAATCTTGCCCTTCGGCTTGCTCCTTCCCGGGTTGATCCCTTGGAACGACCCGGTTTCCTCGAGCTCGCCGTCTGGGATCTGTAGCTTCTTGATCACAGCTGAGGAGATCAAGTTCAGGCCAGCCCCGCCGTCAACCAACATTTTGGTGACCCTGAGGTTGCGGATAGTTGGTGAGACCAACATCGGCAAGCACCCGACCGCCGTTGTGCGGTCAGGGTGATCCTCAAGGTCAAAAATGATGGGCGTGCTGGACCACTTCAGCAGCCTGCGTGACTCGACGGGCGGCTCAGCTGCATTCACTTCCCGCACCCATTGCTTGAGTTGGCGGTGGGAAGTGTGCAGAGAGGCGCCTCCATCGACACACAGAACTTCTGTGGCCTTCTGGAACTCCTGGTCGCTGTTATCTCCTTCTTCCATGTCGTCGTCGTCGTCTTCTTCCTCATCCTTGTCGCGGCCCCGGGGAGGTCTATCACCTTGCCGCTGCTTGGCCTTGCCGCGGCGTCCTCCCCGGCCATTGAACGGCCGCTTCTTGCTGGGCTCACCTCCGCCTCCTTGGGCCTTCTCCTTGTCGCGTCGCTCGTATTCAGCTTTCTGCTGCTCTACGAGGTACTCGACTCGCTTGCAGTTCTGAAGGTCGTGGCCCTTGGTGCAGTGCATCTTGCAGTACTGCTTGTCGGAGCCGTCCTGCTTGTCGGCTGCCGCTACAGGGGCAGGCTCCTTGCCGGATCCGCCGGCCTGCGTCTTCTTGGCGGGAGCCTCCTTGCCGGACTGCTCGACAACCAGCACTTCCTTGCTCTTCTTCTTTCTGTTATTCCGCCGCCGGCTCTTCTTTGCCGGGGCGGCATCCTCGCTGTCGCTTCCTCCTGCGCCAGCATCCTCTCCGGGGAGTCTCCTCCCCTCTTCGGCACGTGCGCACTTGTCAGCCAGAGCGTAGAGCTCGCTGACATCCCGGATCTTGGTCATGGCCATCTCTTCCCTCATGCGGCGGTTATGCACGTTCTGGTGGAACGCGCTGATAACCGCGGCAGGGTGGACGTCGGGGATGTTGTGTTGCACGCGGCTGAATCTCTGTATGTACTTGCGCAGGGACTCTCCTTCCTTCTGGGCTAAGATGTGGAGATCGCTCTCCTGACCGTGAGGTTTGTGGCCGCCCGTGAAGGCACCAACAAACTGGTGGCATAGATCTGCCCACGAAGAAATGGAGTTCTCCGGCAAGTGCATAAGCCGAGAGCGGACGTTTGGCTTAAGCACTAGCGGGAAGTAATTCGCTAGGATCTTCTCGTCGCGTCCCCCGGCAGCCTGCACCGCGATGGTGTAGATGCTGAGGAACTCCGAGGGGTGTGTCTTGCCGTCGTACTTCTCGGGTACGTCGGGCTTGAAGTTTTTCATGCTGGGCCACTGGACTTGCCGCAGCTCACGGGTGAACACAGGGCAACCTGCCGCGTACGGCAAGTCGCCTGGTTCACCGGACGCGTGCGTGTCGACAGCGGTCCCAACGCGCTGATCTGATTGTCTTCGGGTTTCTCGTCGACGCTCGATGCGAGTCCGAGCGTCTTCTTGTCGCCGGTCGTCGAGGACTTGGCGCTGGTCCCGACGAGCCCGCGGATCCGACGACGCCGTGGAGTTGTCGTCGACGTTGATCCGGCGGGATGGCGTCTTCTGCTTCCGCGGCGGGGAGTGCACGGTAGTTGCACCCCCAGCAGTCTTGTCGCCATCGGCCTTCGCTTGATCGACTTGCCGCGGCCGTGAGGTTGCCGGCTGCTGTGGCACGTCGTTGTTGGCGAAGGCGATGAGGCTCTGGATCGTCGCCCTCCAGTCTTCGGCCTTGTCTGCCGCTGGAGGGAAATCGAGGAGCAGCTGTGCTCTTGCTAGGGCTTCTGCTGGAGAAGAGGGGAACGGTGGTGAGCGGTGCGAGGAGCGGGACACGCTCGGACTTCTAACGACGTTAGAAGGAGCATGTTCTCGCCCCGGCGACCGCGCCTTGCTCGTACCAGCGTGCTGGCCTTGAGCATCTCGCGATCCTCCGGCTTGGCCACGCCCCAGCAAGCGTATGGTACCTCCGGTACCACGCCGCTGCGGGTCTTGTACGTCCCGAGAGGGACGTGGCGCGTCCACGGACACCGAGGCCTTGGAATTCGCCCGGTCGTCCGTCTTGTCCTTGGACTTGGTGGCGCCGTGAGTTTCCTCGCCGGCGACCACCCTTCCGCCGACGTCTCCTCCACCAACCGTTGGTTCTGGTGGTGGTGGGATCGACGCAGACGGGCCTCCGACCTCCGAAGCCTTCTTCTTCGGAGGCATATCGTTGTAGCTGATGAAGCTGATGAAGCTGGAGAGGTTGATGAAGAATGCGCCCGCGTGAGCGCCGGATCAGGTTCGCACACCCTCGACGCCCCCTACGTGGCGCGCCAAAGATGTCGGGGGAAACTGTCCTCCCACGAGCACCTATGGGACCGGAGCCCCTTCTACGTTGCGGTAAGGGAGCGGAGGGAGCACGGAGAGCAGATCGAGGGGCACACGCGGGCAGTTTACCCAGGTTCGGGCCGCGCAGACGCGTAAAACCCTACTCCTGCCTTAGGTTGTATTGAGTTCTTGAGCTCGGGAGCTTGAAGAGCTACAGTGCTAGCTACACCGAGCGAGAGAGTTTTCTAGGTTTCGAACCCTTTCTACGTTGTGCATGGGCCTCCTTTTATAGCTCAAGGGGTCACCGACAGGTGTCAACGTAGAGGAGGGTAAAAGTGTAAATTTGGTGGTAGTTGTAACAGTGTGTGAATAGTGCATGAACAGTGGATGAACAGTGGTCTTCACCTAACCTTGACAGTGGGGGACAAGGGCATTAAATGCACGTCGCCGTCGACCCCAAAAGCGTCCGTCCATGCTTCTCCGTTCGCCACGGCGGTAGCCTCGTCACCGTGGCTTGCCACCGTGTCCCCCAGGCTGCACAGCCATCTGCCACGTGCCCCTGGAAGGGCCCCAAGGCGACGCGTGGGCCGATGAGCTGGAGCGCGGGCACACAGTGTAGGTCTCCCCGGCAAGCACCTTGCCGGGGCTATGATCTTGCCGGGCCCGGAAGCTTGTCGCTCCCCGGGTCCTGCCGGGGCGCATGATGCGCCGAGGCGTCTCTTGAGGTATGTATTCCTTGTCTTTCCTGACAAGCTCCTCTTGCCAGGGTCTTGTGCTAAAGTGATAACCTTGAGCCTGGTGCGGCCTTCCCGGCAAGCTCCTCTTGCCGGGACCTTGATCTTCTGACTTGTATACTTTGTTCTTGAATGGCCTCATAGGGGCCGGGAAGGTTTCCGGCGAGCACGTGGTAAACCCTGCCGCGGGAAGCTGCTACTGCCCGTGCACAAGTTGGGGTACTAAGGTACCCCTATCTTAGTACACCGACAACGGGTTTTCAACCTTGCCAACAAAAGCCACGGTTCGAGAGTCTCCACCTTCTTTAAAGCACCAACTATTGAGAGCATGATTGTCATTCTGAGTGTAATGTGCATTGTCCCAAAGTACCATTGTCTTTTGCATTATTATGATATCGTTTATTCTGAAATCATTGTATCTAGTCGTCACTTAAACCTTGGAGGTGCCCCTGCATTTATGTTTTGCATCACTAAAGGGGGCAAGCGAGATATCACTTTGTCATATTTGCACACCATGCTCACTACAAATCTTATTGAGTGTTTCAGTATCATATTGTAAAACTTTCAGTTCTTTGTGGTTTTCTCATGAGGCAACTTAATTACTACGGACTCATTATCTCAGTAAGCTTTTGTCATGCGACTCTGAAAAGTCCTTATATGGTTAATAGCATGTCACCATAGAAATTATACTTGTTATCATTTACCTACTCGAGGACGAGCAGGAATTAAGCTTGGGGATGTTGATACGTCCAAAACGTATATATAATTTCTGCTTGCTCCATGCCTCTTTTGGGTGATATTGCTATGATATTTATACACTTCCATACACTTTTGATCATATTTGGACTAACCTATTAACTCAGTGCACCCCAGTGCCAGTTTCTGTTTTCTGCTGTTTTTGTATTTCAGGTTTTCCCATCACGTAAACTGCCAGAAAAATCCCGGAAAAATTATATAAAAAATCAGCGTTCCGGAAGCTTCCATGCGGCCAAAGTAGGGCCAGAGGGGGGCCACAGGGGCTCCAGGCGGCCTGCCCACGCGGCCCCCCTC
>LR738711.1:12578087-12600904 GCA_902687465.1 Secale cereale
GGGGGGGGGGGGGGGGCGCCTGGGCCCCCCAGACCTCCGCTGATGCCCCCCTTTGGCATATATTTAACACCCGTCGCAGAAACCCTGATTCCAGACCCCTTTTCTCCAGACGCAATTCCGATCTCCGCCGCCATCGCCATCAAGCTTCGGGGGACCAGAATTCCTGTGCCGGTACCCTGCCGGGACGGGGAAGTACCCCCGATTCATCTCCATCGACGTTGCTTCCTCCCTCCATGATGCGGGAGTAGTTCCTCCTCGGGGCTGAGGTTTCTACCAGTAGCTATGTGGTCAATTCTCTCTCCCATGATTTGATCTTCGTTGTGATCATAGGCTATGTTAATCTAGGGTGATCCCATGATATTTCCCCTTCCTCTATGTATTGGATTGATGTACTCACTTGTCTTTATCTAGTATAATCCCCGAGACCAAGGTGACAGCGGTCTATTGGACATGGATTAGAAAAGTATTTTCATGAGTGATTTCCTCTCTTGTGTGTTGATTGAAGATTGAGAGTCTCTTGGTGCTTGTCTTTGACTATCCTTTAGATATGTTGTGGTGATTGTGGGACTCTCTTTGGATGGCCGCGGTGACATTGGGAAATCCTTAGATTGAGAACTACGAACTTTGAGCTGTGCTTTTGTAGCCCTACATAATTCTCGTCCTCTCTTGACCACGAAGGAATGACCTCTGAGTGCGTCCCCTTTGCTTGTTTTATGGGAAATATCATGTGATTCGATTATGTTAATGTTGTTGGGAGTTGCCACTAGTGAAAGTATGATCCCTAGGCCTTGTTTCCACCATTGCAATACCATTTGTGCTCACGTTTACCACTTGTTTGCTTGCTGCACTTTTTATTACAGATTTATATTACTTTGTTTTGCCATCCATATCACTTGCCATTTAACATCTCTTCGCCGAACTAGTGCACCTATACAACTCCTAGTTGTATTAGGTGTGTTGGGGACACAAGAGACTTCTTGTATCTTATTTGCAGGGTTGCTTGAGAGAGACCATCTTCAACCTCTACTTCCCTGAGTTCGATAAACCTTAGGTCATCCACTTGAGGGAAATTGCTGCTGTCCTACAAACCTCTGCGCTTGGAGGCCCAACATAGTCTACAAGAGTAGAAGCGTGTGTAGACATCAGCGCACCACATGGGCCCCCCTCCATGCGCCTAGGGTTGAAACCCTAGGGGGAGGGGGCGCCCCCTATGCCTTGGGGGGCAAGTCTACCCCCCTGGCCGCCGCCCCCCTGGAGATCTGATCTCCCAAGGCCGGCGCCCCCCCCCCCTGGCCCCTATATATAGTGGGGGGGAGAGGGCAGCCGCACCCAAGCCTCTGGCACCTCTCCCCCCTCCCGTCACACTTCCTACTCCTTACGTAGGGCGCCGGCGAAGCCCTGCAGGATTTCCTGTTGCATCCACCACCACGCCGTCGTGCTGCTGGATCTCCGACAACCTCTCCTCCGCCCTTGCTGGATCAAGAAGGAGGAGACGTCGCTGTACCGTACGTGTGTTGAATACGGAGGTGCCGTCCGTTCGGCGCTGGGATCATCGGTGACGAGGAACACGAAGAGTACGATTACTTCATCCACGTTCCTTCGAACGCTTCCGCACGCGATCTACAAAGGGTATGTAGATGCACTCCATTATGCTCGTTGCTAGATGACTCCTTAGATTGATCTTGGTGAAGCGTAGGAAATTTTTTGAATTCTGCTACGTTCCCCAACACAGAGGGCCTGTGTGATCATGCAACTTATCAAAGTGGAAGATCCGGTGCACTCGTTGAAGTGAAGGTTCTGACTGGTGTGGAAGTACTCGACTACTCAGGAGAGTGTGATTCCGAATGAGCTGCAACCCTCGGGTGCGGTGTAGCCCCCGAGTGTGGCGTAGCCCCCGAGCATACTATAGGCTTCGCCCGCGGTCCTGTCGGAAAACGAGTAATATAGTTTTGAATGGATAAATTGTAATTCATCGAGTCGGACTCGGGTAAAGGAGAGGAGGAGCTTCCGGGTGATGCTCGACAAAGGCGTGAAGTACGCAATTTGATTGTAAAAGAGATTTATCTGACTCATGCCCAACGAAACGACGAGGTCTATGTCGTTGATACGATGAAGAAGGCTCGGTGGAGGGGTCGGCCGGATGTGTTCGAAGTCAACAGAGCGACAAGGTCGGTGTTGCGGTGTGCTAAGATCGGAATAGTGACCGAGTCCGAATAGCGATGTAGTTGACGCACAGTGCTGTCGAGTGATCGCGTAACTTGTGCATGAAAAATAGCACAAGCCAACATAACAATTTCTCGAGGAATTTTGATGTGTGCTGAAATAATTTGTGTGAATAACGCCCATAGACACCCGCTGGGAGTGCAAGGGGCTTGCTGGTTAACCAGCAAGAGTCTGAAAGAATGAAGAATCCGTTCGAACATGGCGAAGTGAAGGATCCGACTGAACTCATTGGAGTACTGGCTCAAATAAAATGGAAGTGTAGTGTTCCGACTGAGTTGCAGACCCCGAGGACCGATGCAAACTCGAAATGAAGAACTCATGGTGTTCGTGAGTGACGAATGCACTAAAATGAAAGTTGGACTCGAGAGTCAAATAACCCGTACTAAGCAAGTATGTCAAAATAAGCGATGGAGCATAGAGGTACACTCGGCGGCGTGGCCTCCGAGTGAACGTAATGTGTGAGTTACGGATACTCGGGAACACGGAAATAACAGAATGTAGTGCATGTAAAATGACTTATCTGTCTGAAGGCGCGCGAGTGGTCGAGTGGTGAAGATGTGTTCGACCGATGGCGATGCGCGGGGTGGTCGGTTGATGTAGATGTGTCTCACCAAGTGTCGACGCGCGGGGCAGACGAGTGGTGATGAAGTGACCAACCAAGAGGCGACGCACGGGGCGGCCGAGTGGTGATGAGGTGACCAACCGTATGACGACGCGCGGGGCGGCCGAGTGGTGATGAGGTGATCAACCGAGAGGCGACGCACGGAGCGGTTGAGTGGTGATGAGGTGACCAACCGATAGGCGGCGCACGGAGCAGCCGAGTGGTTATTAGGTGACCAACCGAGAGGCGACGCACGGAGCGGTCGAGTGGTTATGAGGTGACCAATTAAGTGGCGACGCATGGAGCGGCCGAGTGGTTATGAGGTGACCAACCGATGGCGACGCACGGGGCGGCCGAGTGATGTAGACGCGTGCCACGGAGTGACGATGCGCGCAGGGCGTCCGAGTGATGTTGATGCGTGCCGCGGAGTGACGATGCGCGCGGGGCGTCCGAGTGATGTAGACGCGTCCCGTGGAGTGACAACTCACGGAGCGTCCCAGTGAGGTAAATTGACGAACATGTGTTCAGCAGAATGACACCGTGCGGGGCGGTCGAGCCACTGCACGTTAGTCGTCTTGATGCAAATTTCATCTGAGTTAACCTGCATATCAGTAGTTCAACTGCGTGTCGTCGTGTTAGTCGCTCGAAACGAAACATTCGTCCGAGTGAACTACTGTTCGGGGACCACGACGGACGAGTGACCCTGCAGATTGCTAGTATTTTCTGGACAAGTATATCCACGAATATTATTTTGCTGGACTAAGTGACCCTGCACGGATCGCTATTTTCTTAAAGAATTAAAGACCAGGGATGGTTATGCATGCATGCACAATTAACTGGCGTAGGAACCGCGGAAGTTTTGGCTGCAGTAAATAGGTAATTGGCCTCTTAATGGGGTGATTATCTTAACGAAATGGTAACTGACCCATGAATTGCATTTGGGTCAAGTGCGTGGAAGCGTGCCCGGGTCAACCTGGGTGGAGTATGCAAAGATACGTGCATGCGTGGCGTCATCTTTCGGTACGGACGCACCTAGCGGTAATTACGCATAACGGGGCACATGAAGAGACTGTGTATGCAGAAAGAGAGAGCGTGCTCTGTGCGGAAGAAAAGAGGAGGTGGAGCACCATGCGATGATCATTAATTGGCCGCCGTAATTAGGCACTCACTCCATGGAGTAACCGGCGTTAGGGGAAATACGTACTACCTAATTGGCTGCTTGATGAGGTGATCACCTCAACGAAAACAGCCAACCCACGGTGATGTAGGCAAGGGCCGGCGAGCGCGCCGCATAGCGGCACCTGTGGCGCAGGGCCACAGAGCGCACCGCAAGGCGGGCGAGTACGGCGATGGGCCGGCAAGTGCGGCGCGGGGCCAACGAGCACGGCGTGGCACTTCACTGCTCCAATGGCCAGACGGGTTCGATCTCTTCGCCTACTCGTCCGCATGTGCGCCGGCCATGAGCGAGAGAGCGGCGACGGCGTTCGCGGACGAGATTGAAAACGACGAGTGAACGGCGCAGAAGCGCAACGTGGTTGAAGAAATAACCATCCACATCATGGCTCGATAGACGCCATGCCCCACCGCGCCAACTGTCGTGGGAACGATTCCGACAATAATAAGGTATAGGGTAAAGGAGTATGATCTATCGAGATGCACATGGGTGACACGGTGGTTTTAGCGAGTTCGGGCCTCTCGCGGTGGAGATAACAGCCCTACGTCTCGTGCTCCGGAGAGGCTTTATTTTATCTGAGTATGTATCAGGAGATTACAATGAGAGAGAGAGAGAGAGGAACGGGTCCTCATGCGTGAGCCAAGTCCTGAGACTTATGGAGAGAGAGAGAGAGAGAGAGGAAGCCCCCAAGTCTAGTGGTGGGGGTGGCTTATATAGAGTGCGCCACCCCCTCACCTCCTATGTTACAAAGTGGGGTATGAATGCCATAATGCCAGCCCACTACTAAGCCCTCACCAGGAGAATGATGCTGACTGCTTTGCTTCCTGCTGGTCTTCGTATATCCGAGTGAGCCGTATGGTCGAGTGATGAACTGTCATCCGAGTGGATGGTATGCCGCATGGTCGAGTGGATAGTGTGCCTGTATGAAATTTATCTGGACCCACGTGTTGTGTGGACCCCATGCTTTATGATATTTCGACCCTTCGTGGGCCTACCTGTTATGTGTATCCCCAACATCGTCCTCGCTTTGAGGTCCTTTCCCCTTATGCTCGGCATTTAACTTGCCGGACTGCTTGAAGACCCATCAATATCTATTGGTGTGATTTGCAGGCTTGTCACGGGTGCCATGAACCAGGCAAGGCCTCTCTAGTATCTTGTCCAAGTTAGATGGACCGTCCCGACTGCCCTTGAACGGCTTCTTCCTCTGGCCGGATTTGGAGCCACTGAATCTGGCATTTACCGCCGTGTCATATGTTTCTCCGTTGTTGCTTCGACGCTTATTTTTATTGCGTCGTGGCATGCCATTTCCATCCGTGGCTTCAGAAGTGTCGGGGTCGCTCGTACTATTTCTTCTACGAGCCAACCAGCTATCTCCGCCCGCGCAAAAGCGGGTCATAAGTGTGGTAAGGGCTGCCATAGTCTTCGGCTTCTCCTAGACGAGGTGTCGGGCGAGCCATTCGTCGTGGACGGTGTGTTTGAATGCCGCTAAGGCTTCAGCGTCTGGACCGTCGATGATTTGGTTCTTTTTAGTTAAGAACAGATTCCAAAGCTTGTGGGCTGATTCCCCATGTTGCTGGATTATATGGCTCAAGTCATCGGCATCCGGTGGCCGGACATAAGTCCCCTGAAAGTTAGCTCTAAAGGCACCCTCTAAGGGCGTGTTCTGATCTTCTCCCGCTCCACGCTTCACAAATACCTGGAGCAGTTATGAGCCGAACGAAATAACACCGAGAAGCTGGCTTCAAGAAGTTACGATCGATCGTAGTACAAAAACACGAAGCACGGTCGGCCCAGCTCCACAGATACGAAAAGCTGAAGTTAGCCAATATTACAATCGAATTGCCACCGCCAAGTGAATCCATCGAATCGGTACGCTCTGTCAAACAGATCGCTAGTTCGTTCCCTCAACCGAAACGCTAAAGGGGCTCGTTCTAGCCCAAACTGGGCTGCCTTCAACGGCCCAAACTGACGCCCAACCAGGCCAGCAACCTCCCAGTTGGGCTTTAGCGATAGAAGAAGCTGCACGACGCCAAACGCTTGGGGAATCGCCAGCTGAAGCGAGAAGTTGGCTAGGGAAGCTGGATTTGGGAAGTTTTGTGAAGCTGGAGGAGATCAGAACACGCCCTAAATCTTCCCAGCTTCCCATGGAGTTCTCTAGGAGGCTGCTCAACCAGTGCCATGCTAACAAAACAATCTTGACTCCGTACTCTGGGGCTGCGGATCACACCTAATCGAACAGCCGAATACACACATTTCTTCATGGTGTACGGTTCAGAGGCTGTTCTGCCCTGCGACATTATTCAGTATTTACGACTCTCCTCGAGTGCGTATGTACTAAGAGCGAGAGGCCGAGGATGACCTAGATGGCCCTAAATAGGAGCGCCACATCGCGCAAGCTCGTTTCGCATTCTATCAGCAACAAGCCAGGCGATACAAGAGCAAAGAAGTTTGGGCCGAAACATACAACGTTGGCGAACTTGTTTTGCGCCTTCCGAAGAAGAAAAAGATAAGCTCAAACCGAGATGGGAGGACCCCTTCATCATCGATGAAGTTCTTACCAGAGGAGCCTATCGTCTTCGAAATGCATCAGACAATCGCCTTGAGCCGAATCCATGAAACGCTGCTCGGCTCCGACGATTCTACCGATAAGTCCGGAAGCACCTCTTATTTCTATTTTTGACTAGGTTTCCTTTTTTTTTTTTCCTCTACAATTTTTTTTTATTCCCAGCATGTGTTAGGATATAACGAACTGTTCGGAGTACACATGTTTAGATGTATATACCTTAATATGACTGGGGCTTCTTTAACGAAGCTTACTGTTAAAGCTTGTCACTTACATGACCTACGCCATCTGTTTTATACACTCTTTTTTCATCATTATATGCACCTTTATAACTTGAGTTTTTGTCAAGCTTGGTTGCCTTGCTAAGATTTCTTGCCGTGTCTACGAAGCCTCGCAAGAGTTTGCTACGTTATCGTCGGTATGTTGCAAGATTTCTTGCCGTCCACGGAGCCAGACTCACGCTTTCTCATTCGTTGGCAGCTCCTACTTACTCTTTTTTGTTAAGTTACAACCATCGAAATTCTTTATCTGTGCTTTGCTTGTGTACATTTTGCTCACAAACATCTGAACCCACCATCGGTTATGTAAAATACTATTCTTATATCAGTCATAAGTTCCTAAAGACAATTTAGTTGTTGAGCAATGCTTTGATTATTCATACTGCCAACATTGTGCTTCCAGGAAGACACTATACATACTTCCAGGAAGAACACTACATGCTACAAGATTATCAGTTTGGATGAAGCACACTACATTTCCTTGTTTTTGGTTGACCTGTGTGCGTTCTAAAGATGTGGTCGCCAATCTTGCTCTCAGAGGGTTTGACTGACCCGGTGCTATGTGAATTCGGAATTCCATTGAACTAAATTATATGTTTCATTAGTAGCAAAATTTTGTAAGCAACATAATTTATATTTTGTTGGAGTAAGCTTATCGATACAGTTGAAACAAAACACTGAAACAATTTAAAAAAATTTAGCATCCAAACAAAAAAAAATTAACCATATTAAAGCAATTTGAACAAACTTCAAGTAACAAAGGTAAGTTTGCTAGCAGATTGGACGACATAGGTGGGATACATGCTGATTGAGATGAAGGTGCTTCTTAACCAAAGATCTGAATTTTCATGAACAATTTTACTTCGGAACAAATGAACTAAATTTCAGAGATTTCGTCAGTGCTTCCATTGAAATGTGCTTCACAATATATTTAGTTCAAAAGCACATGTGGCCGTGTAAGCAACAAGGAAAAATAAGAAACACATCAAAATATCACGAAAAAATGCACATTCAAATCTAGCCCGATGTTTCCCTAGCGAAATCAAGTTTCATCAGTTTTTTAATAATATGAGATGTGTTGCACAGTTCACAAAAGAACAAACATTGTGCTCACAGATACTAACCACAAAGCCAACTCAAGTTTCAGTTGTTTAACAAAGTGAGAAAAGTTACACCATTTACACCCTGAAGCTACAATATAATACAAGACTTGCAACTTAAGAACAATGACAACCCTGGATAGAGCCTAGCTAGCTAAAGCTTCAACATTGCTGCTGCTCCAACGCCTCAAAGCTTTCAACGGAGCAAAAGGGATCAATCACTGTTCTCATGTACGCCCTGCAAGAAATTAGAAGATAAATATCTGAAGCATTAACAGTTTCATGGCATCTTCTGTTTACATCCAAACAATCTATGGCAAACCCCTCATCTGAGAAAAAGGTAACAGCAACAGAAGCACATGATGAGCGCATGGAGCAGACAGAAAAAGTAATGGCACGCATGTGCTGCGCTCAGCACCGAGATCCAAGCACCAGCCACAAGGAACCTGATGCAAACCTACCATGAATAATCATGTGGCCACAAGTAGAACGAAGGGATAAATGCATCCATGGTGAGATCTAAGAGCCTTGCCACAAATGGACAACAGTCCTGTAGAACAGACGCAAGGGATGAAGACGAAGCAATAGCGACTCCACGGCTCAAAAGCAAGGGAATAAAGGTGCGTGCAAAGTACAGAACACAACCTGAATCTTTTATTCATTAACTTGGGGAGAAAAACAAAATACCAAGGCTACTCAAATCTTGGCCAAAAAAAATCCCTAAGAAAATTATCAAGCCTACTCAAATCTCAGCAGCAAAATACCCAATAAAGTTCTTGGTGAGATCTCAAGAGGAAGAAATAGCTTCCATTCAGATCTGGACCGTGGAGCATTTTCAAGATTTGCAGCAGCTGGCAGGCAATAGACGGCAGATGGCAGTAGATCAAGATGCAGAGCTCCCTTCAATCCAAACAGCGGTCAGCGAGGGATCGAAGCGGCTCCTCGGTCATGCAAACCACAAGCCTATCTCCTCGTTTTCTAACGGAGATAGGATAGTGGGAACCATGAACAAGCAGCTGCACAAACCCTTCCGGTAGACCCTTCATTGGAATGATAGGAGCTCCACCTCTAAACCAAATCCAAAACCACAAAAAACAGGTCAAAGAAAACCAAGCAAAACCAAAGTAAAACAAGATCTGTGCTGTGGTTCACAAGCAGAAACCAAGAACAGAGAGAACGAACATCCATGGAGATATGCTGGCTAGAACTTGGTAGACAATAGGCTACATCTATGGGGCTAGAAGAGATGGAGCAGAATCTACATCTACATCTACATCTAGCAACGAGAGGATGAGGAGGAGAAAGAGAGAAACTATTCTGTGGCGCTGTTGATGTGTGGGATGGATGAAGAGCAAGGGGTGAATTTATAGAGGGGTAAGAAGGGGGGGAGGGGCTCTCTGGAAGGTGTCATTGAAAGGAAAATATTGACCGCCATTTACGACCTTTGTTAATTGCCTCCGCTCACCCGTTTCTTTCTATTTTATGTGGTGTAGGGCCGGACAGCTTCGTATCTTCTCTCTCTATAGCTGGAAAAATATGCGGTATTCCAATCCAATCCAATTAATTAATATATTTATAATTATGTGTGTATGGCAGGAGATGCCGATTGATTTCCTGCCAAAGGTTGCCATCGACTGCCTGCTCGTTTCCATGTGTACCCACCGGCACCAGCCTTGCCCTCCGGTCCACGGTATCACCGATTTTTTCAAAGTTCGAACGAGACGTTAATGTACGGTACGTAAATTGTAAATTAAATTGTTCAAAATCTACGCAACTAAATGAGTACTGTTTCTTTGCTTTCTTTTGGTATGTTTTTTTTTCATTTGACCTATTCATAATCTGTGATGGCAATACAAAGAACATGAGAAATAACAAAAATCGCAACGATATTCGTACACCATGTAGTCACGACTATAGATAATTGAGTGAACCGTAATCGCGTCATCATAGTTATCCCTCCCTCGCCGGCGTGAGGCAACCCTTGTCAGTTGGAGAAGTTGTCGTGTTAATACTTCACGGGACCAACACACGAGAACAATAAGCATCGTCCATAAAAAAAAGTATAGAGCGAAAGGATCAAACATGTAAACAGATGAACAAAGCCAATGAACGGCCAAATTCAGGTGGGCCCACTAGAGATGAAAGAGGTTTGGGTGCAAACGGGTCCATCGAATACTAGCACCAATCTAATCTTTAGATATTCATCGGAGACACGCCTTCACACGAACTCACGTGATGTTATACGCAACGCCCAGACGGAGGATAGTCGGGAAGGACATTATTCCATTCAGGGAGCCGCCGCCTCCTCACCTCCCTCAGCAGGACAAAACTCTAACCGAACCCAACACTCCAACTATAAATGGAGCAGGATCACACTCGCTGGGGATGGGGTCCACCGTGCCTCCATGACCCCAAGGCCACCGGAGATGAGACGACACCGACGGGAGTCAAGGGAAACCCTAGTCGCCTTGTTCGCTCATAGGCGCTAGACAAAAGGGGTAAGGCATGTAGTTGAGGTTCTTGTTTAGGGTCGTCTCACCTAGATCCACACATGCACCGGCATTCTAATATTGCGAGGTTCTACCTTTGTAACAATAACGAAACATTATATTCCCCCATTCAGGAGTTAAAGAACCGAAGGGACACCAAGTGTCGCTCGGCTTTGTAACATTGTATAGCCAGAAACATGGGATTGTAAAGTTCCTCCTCATGTATTAGTCCTTAACTGCATGAGTTAGTTAATTCATTTACCCATTACAGAATCGGGTGATAGTACCTATTAATTGGTCATTTGTTCTTCCTTTTTTGCGCATAAGGATCTGTATTTATATCGAAACAAACTCAATATCCAAGACGGGTTGTAGGTGTTTTGCCGCAGCTCAATCGCCGAAAAGGGCTTGACATTGTATCGTGCTTAGGGAAGCTCTCGTGCTAAGGTCCAGTTGGACCAATACCTCGGGGGGATCTGTCGTCGTAGAAGCCTTATGTAGATCAAAAAAACAAAGCCAAATGATCCCTTAAACAAGCCTTCAGCCAACTTCGTGGCGATGGGGGAGTGAGCACCGATGCGATAAAGAGGGGGACGAACCAGCACCGAGCAATTTTTCACATCAAAGAGATGCTCAAGGGGAGAAAAGAAGGACATGGCATCATCGCTGCTGCAAGAACAACTAGGGAAACATCGCATTGATCCCCAAGGGTTGACCTTCCGCTGTCGAAGTCGCTGGCTTCCCGTAAAACAACCACCGCGAAGATCATAAAGAAGAAGAAGGCCATGACCTCAATACCTACAGTAAGAGACACCAAGCACCCGCCCAGATCCGAAGGACCCAAGAAAGCATAGACACCGCCTCCCGGGTCGAACACCAATAGTTGAAAAAAGCATTGCTTTGGCGAGTGATATAGAGGAAGCTTATTTGCCGCCGTCGTTGCAACCATCAAAGCCAAAGCCATGGAGAGACAAAGACCTAACAAAAACACTACATTACTAAACATATGGGAAACAAAGTGGAGGCCCTTTGAGGGAGTCCTAGACTAAGGGGTCCTCAAAGCACCGACCCACTTCTCATGTGTCGAATTAAGGGCACCGCAGACCCAAAGAGGTTCGAACTCTCAGGTGAGGACGAAGGACTCCACTTCATCCTAACGTTCTTCTGCTCGCCATGCTCAAAGCTTAAGCTCACTGTGTGGGCAGGTCGAATGGGAAGGAAGGACACAGAGATTTACCCAGGTTCGGGCCAACTTGCGGTGTAAAACCCTACTTCTGCTTTGTGGTGGATTGGCCTCACGAGGAGGTTGAGGATGAACTAGTACAATGGATGAGCAACCGCGCAAGAGCTCGAGTGGTGAGGGTAGAATGGGTCCGATCCCCCACGGAGGTGGTGGCTAGCCTGTATTTATAGCGACCACAGTCCTCTTCTGAAACATCGTGGATGTCGCCTAGAGGGGGGGTGAATAGGCGCTTTAAAATTTAGGCTTGAACAAATGCGGAATAAACCTGGCGGTAAATTTGTCGAGCACAAAACCTACAACAACTAGGCTCACCTATGTGCACCAAAAACTTATGCTAAGCAAGATCAACAACTAGGTGATAGCAAGATATATAGCAAGAAATAATATGGCTATCGCAAAGTAAAGTGCATAAGTAAAGGGCTCGGGTAAGAGATAGCCGAGGCACGCAGAGACGACGATGTATCCCGAAGTACACACCCTTGCAGATGCTAATATCCGTTTGGAACGCTGTGGAGGCACAATGCTCCTCAAGAAGCCACTAGGGCCATCATAATCTCCTCACGCCCTCGCACAATGCAAGATGTCGTGATTCCACTAAGGAACCCTTGAGGGCGGTCACCGAACCCGTACAAATGGCAACCCTTGGGGGCGGTCACCAGAACCCGTCAAAATGCTCGGGGCGATCTCCACAACCTAACTGGAGACCCCGACGCTTGCCCGGAGCTTTACGATGTATACTACACAACCTTCTTCGTGTAGACTTTGTTGGGACTCCAAGTGCAGAGGTTTGTAGGACAGTAGCAAATTTCCCTCAAGTGGATGACCTAAGGTGTATCAATCTGTTGGAGGTGTATCAATCTAGATGAAGATGGTCTCTCTCAAACAACCCTGCAACCAAATAACAAAGAGTCTCTTGTGTCCCCAACACCAATACAATGACAAATTGTATAGGTGCACTAGTTCGGCGAAGAGATGGTGATACAAGTGCAATATGGATGGTAGATATAGGTTTTTGTAATCTGAAAATATAAAAACAACAAGGTAACTAATGATTAAAGTGAGCACAAACGGTATTGCAATGCTTCGAGACAAGGCCCAGGGTTCATACTTTCACTAGTGCAAGTTCTCTCAACAATAATAACATAACTGGATCGTATAACTATCCCTCAACATGCAACAAAGAGTCACTCCAAAGTCACTAATAGCGGAGAACAAACGAAGATATTATTGTAGGGTACGAAACCACCTCAAAGTTATTCTTTCTGATCGATCTATTCAAAAGTCCGTAGTAAAATAACACGAAGTTGTTCTTTCTGTTCGATCTATCCTAGAGTTTGTACTAGAATAACAATTAAGACACACATCAACCAAAACGCTAATGTCACCTAGATATTCCAATGTCACCTCAAGTATCCATGGGCATGATTATACGATATGCATCACACAATCCCAGATTCATCTATTCAAACCAACACATAGAACTTCAAAGAGTGCCCCAAAGTTTCTACCGGAGAGTCAACACGAAAATGTGTGCCAACCCCTATGCATAAGTTCACAAGGTCACTGAACCCGCAAGTTGATCACCAAAACATACATCAAGTAGATCACTTGAATATCTCATTGTCACCACAGATAAGCACATGCAAGATATATATCAAGTTGTAACACCCCCTTGTAATAAGCACTGTGACATTATGATAATCATGCCATGACATGTTCATTTGCAATGCTAATCACAGTGGTTAAACGAGTCAACTCAAATTTGCCCCTGAAAATTCAAATTCAAATTCAAATGCAAAATGAAGTTGTTCCAAAAATTATGGGAAAATGTTCATCATATTGCAAATATTCTAAAACAAATGTTGTTTAGTGAAAACAACATCACCATCAACTCCATTAATGGGCTAGGGCATTTAAACAGTGCCAGAACAGCACCAATAATGCCTTTTCATTTTTTGTAAATTTCAAAAATGATCCAAATATGCACAAACCAATTTTTGGTGTTAGGGAATATTGCAAAGATATTTTTGGATCAACTCTCACATTTTACAAAAAGGGTTTGGTGGCCCCATCTTTTTCTTTTCCTCTTTGCTGTTGAATTAAAAGAAACAGAGGGGAGAAGAGCTCTTACCTGGCGCCCACGCGGCGTAGCTGGCCCGGCCCAGCTTCCCTCCTTCTACCTGCTCCGCCCCGCTGTCGCGCGCGCGCTGGCCGCCGCGCGCTCGTCGTTGCTCCCGCCGACACCTGCTGTCGCCGAGGCCGAGAGGATAAGGGCAAGCCCCAGTACTTCCCCCCTGGCCTCCTCATCCACTCCTCCCCTCTCCCCTCGCTCTCCTCCTCCCAGATCCCATCGGCGCCCGAAGCCGTCGCCGCCGTTCGACCGCCGTCCCCGCGGCTATCGTTCCCGGCAGGCCTCGCCACCGTGTCCAGCACGTGCGCCGGCCTCGACTACGCCGTTCCCGACCCCAAGCCGGAGCCGGAAGCCACGGGAACGAACGATCTCCGCCGCCCCCCCTCTTGTCTCGGACTCCGGCGAGGCTTCGTCGATTCCGGCCACCCCGCACCTGCCTCGAGCAGGCGTTGAACGGCTACGCCCCCTGTGAGCATCCTGCCCTCCCCTCTCTCCTTCCCGAGCTCATTCCCGAGCCGTAGACGCCGTGCCATCGTAGCACGAATGCGGCTCCGCCGACGAGCTCGCCGCCTTAGCTCTCGTCCTAGTCACGACCACCTGAGCGCGTCAATGTGCTCAGGGCACCTCTAGGGTGCGGCCGGTGCCCTCCGTGGCGCCGCTTGAGCCGTGCATCGCCGTAGCCGCGAGACACCCGAGAACGCCGCCGCCGCGCTTCGCCGTCCGGCTAACTCCGGCCATCCCCGTGGCATCGCGATGGCCTGTTCGGACGCGGCGTTCATCGCTCGTTCGATAGAGCCCAAAACCGCGCCAAATGGCCGCCCGCAGCCCCCTCACCGTTGCTAGCCCGAACCACCCCGCCGCCGGCGAGCTCGTGCAGCTCGACTCCGGCCTCCCCAGCACCCTACGCCGCCGCCATTCGACGCGCGACGATGAGCTGCGGCGAACGCAACTGACCGCGGGGCAAATGGCCCTCTGTGGCCGAATCCCGAGCTTCCCCGCGTCACGCCGCCGCGTTTCGGCGTCGCCGGAGCAACTCCGGCGGCCGTCCGACGTGTCCTGGGCGGGACCCACTCCCTGGGTCACTGCCAGTGGCCCCCACGGGCCCCAGTTGACTGGGTTGACCCAGTCAACTGCTGACTGGGCAGCCCAGTGGCCTGACACGCGGGCCCCACCGCGTAATTAGTTTGATTAACCGTTTTTATAAATAAACTTAATTAGTATTACTAATGAGTCACTGACATGTGGGGCCCTGGTGCTAATTAAACTCTGGAATAGTTTATAATAGCTCTGTTTAGTATTAGAGGCTGACATGTGGGCCCCGCTGGTCAGTTTGACCTGGTCAGCTGGTCAGCCGACCACTGACGTCACTGTGACGTCATGCTGACGCAATAAGTCATTTCTGTTAATAAAAATAATTTTAGAAAAAGCTAAAATCTTTATAAATTCATATCTTTTCATCCGTAGCTCGGATGGAAAAACTTTCTACATGAAAGTTGCTCAGAACGACGAGACGAAGCCAACCGTGCTACTTGTTTCCGTGTCGGGACCCTCTACGGAGGTGAACCCGCAACTTTTAGCCTGTTTCCGGTAGATGAATAGTGCACATACACCGGTTAATAATCCCAGTTAATTCCTAAAAATAACTAATATGACTTAGTCATGTTTTTAAGCAACCCTGCACTGCACATTAGCCTAGCACGCTTTGTGATGCTTGTATTCTGTGTATTTATCTGTTTCTTCCCCCCCTCTTCTCTCTCGGTAGAGTCCGACGCTGACGCCGCTCCAGAGACCGACGCCGTCCCGGTGATTGGTCCCCCCTCCGACGACCTTGCTTTTGCCACCGAGCAACCAGGCAAGCAACCCCCCCTTGATCATTTCCGATATCGCCTATGTCTATTCTCTCTTATTCTTGCATTAGAATTGCTGCTACTGCTGCTGCTCCTATTACTGCTGCATAGCCTGTTTTTGCAATACTGTTGATACCTGTCTTTATTCCTAAACTGCTTAGTATAGGTTGGGTAGCACTGCTGTGGTCCCGCATTCTCGTAGTTGCCTCGCTTAGTACCCTTGCCTCGATCAAGCGATCGAGCCCCTTCCCCTGACCTTCTTCACATCACCACACACCCCCTAGTATGCTCGACTCCGCAGAGTTAACATCGGGTGACGAGGGTGATACCTCCGAACTCACTTCCGATGTTGTCCCTGTAGTATAGCTAGCTCGTTGTGGGTTACCGAGGGTGATTCCTCTTCCCACTTCCGACTTAGCTTTTGTCGTGCATCCGCTATGGTGATTACCGCCGAGGGTGATTCCTCCGGTATCACCTTAACGGGACTTGTCGTTTAGGAATCCAACGAGGGTGATTCCTCGGATTCCTCATCGGCATGGAAACCACACGGATGCCCTGGTTTACCGTACCGTGTTTAAAGACGTATCGATCCCCGAGGCCGGACGTCGCCAGGAACAAAGGCGTGCGGCCAGAGGTATCGTGCGTCTGAAGACACTTTATAGTTACTACTACACATGTTGGATAGAGACGGGTTGACCCTGAGGGGTACCCGCGAGTGCCTTTGAGGCGTGAGCTGTGGAGTCGGGTGACCAGTGAGGGTACCCGCGAGATAACTACGAAGCGTGGCCGGTCCTGTAAGGTCCTTGTCACAAGTCTTCGAGACGGAACGTCGGGGCCACCGGTGTGGTGGCAACGCTCGTTACCGCGCGCTCCCAATCCACTAAGCGATTTGGATATTTGATCCGAGGGGCCTTCGGGTCCGATAGCACTAACCACCACGTGGGTGTGAGTGGGTGCTCTGCGTCGTATACATCAGCCGGAGTCGTCACGACGTCAGCGATTGAGCGGCCCGTTCGGATTGGACCCGGAATGCAACTGCGTACTTGTATAAGGGGTTGCTAGGTCTGCTACCGAACGACCACGTAACGTGCAGGAGCGTCCGGGGCGATGGGCCATGACCCCCGGGGGCATAGGTTTAGTCCGGCGTGCTTGATCCTCTCTGGCGGTTTCCGGTCGGGTTGCGTCGTGTTGTTTAGCCGAGGCCGGGCAGGACCCAGCAAGTGTGTCCGGCCGGAGTTAAGCGAGCGTGGTGGGTAAGTTGGTGCACCCCTGCAGGGAAGAAAACATCTATCGATAGCCTGTCCTACGGTAACGGACACTCGGAGTTGTATCCACTTCGGTACAACTAGAACTGGTGACTTGAGATATGAGGTAGGGCTCTGGGATTGCTTTCTCGCAGGGAGTCGAGAAAGGATCCCCGGCCGAGGTTGTATTACTATGAACACTTTACATTATGATGTACTAATCTGCACCCTTCTAATTGCTGCAAGACCCTGAAGATGCTAGTCTTCGTCAGGACTAGGTTTTCCCCTCTCTACTCTGGCTTTCTGCAGTCTAGTCCACCCACATAAAGCCACCTTTGAAAATATTGCATGGCTTAGTATAGATCTGATGTAAGTCTTGCTGAGTACTTTGGATGAGTACTCACGGTTGCTTTGCTCCCCTTTTTGTCTTACCCGCATGGAAACCAGACGACGGAGCCATGGTGCCTGCAGCCCCCGTTGACGACTACTACTTCCAGCCCGAGGCTGGCTACTACTACTACCCTGCCGGCGAGTACTACTACGAGGAGCCGGCGGACGACGACCAGGAGTAGGATCGGAGGTCCCAAGCAGGAGGCCTGCGCCTTTTCGATCGTAGCTTTTCTTTTGCCCCGCCTTGACAAAGGCCTATTTCTGTTCTGTGTTGTATCTGTACCCAGATACCTAACGCTTCCGCTAACCTTGTGTATGACACTTGTTATGTATTCGAGCCCTCGAGGCCCCTGGCTTGTAATATATAACTTGTATGTATTTATTTATGTTTTAGAGTTGTGTTGTGATTCCTTCACGTGAGTCCTTAGGCTTGATCGTGTGCATTTGCGTGTATGATTAGTGCACGATTGAGCCGGGGTCGTCACAGGTTGGTATCAGAGCCGACTGCCTGTAGGAACCCCTTTCCAACTCCTTGGTCGAAGTTGAGTCTAGAGGTCAAAAACTGTTTTACTAACTTGGCTGTGTGGCTTATGGCCCCACGTCGCCACTTGGGTGGTGTAGCTTCTTTTATTCCTCGTCTATACTCTGGGACTCTTCTCTCTCGTCTATTCGGGTTAAGTTTTACTAACTCCATTAGGTTCTCGTTTTCACATCTACCCGGAGAGCTGGATATCAGTGCGGTTTCTTATCATTGACCTGATTAGTCTGATAATCATTCCTTTCCATTTGTTTGTTTAACCTTTCTTACCAAGTTCTGTTTAATTATCATCAGGACTTGACAAGTCTGATTCGTTCATATCTGAACCTTTTGCACTCAAGCATGATATCAAATTTGACACACTGTATCATCCAGTAAAATTACAAACCTCCGCGGGTCCTTGCCGATCTACCCTCTTCTGTCCTCAAGTTAGTGTTGAGATTGAAGAGAGAAAATTTCAGGCGTACCCCATTGTCCTGAAATCTTGCGGCATAGACCTCATCCTGGGTATGGATTGGTTGGAGGCTCACGAGGCCCAAATCGATTGTGCCACCAAGACTGTACGTCTTCGGCACCCCTCGAATCAGTTGGTGAATTGTCGCGCTCGTATATCTCGTGATGCCGAGGCTCAAATCTATGCCTCCAACGTATTGAATGCTTCACCACTCGAAGGGCTCGAGAACATACCAGTGGTACGTGATTTCCCGGATGTCTTCCCAGAAGAACTTCCAGGAATACCCCCTGTTCGAGCTGTCGAGTTCGTCATCGACTTGAAGCCAGGTACTACTCCTATTGCGAAGCGTCCTTACAAGATGCCACCGCATGAGCTCCTCGAGCTTAAGGAGGAAATCGACAAGTCACTCAAGAAGGGCTTCATCCGTCCTAGTTCCTCTGCCTGGGGAGCACCGTCTCTTTTCGTCAAGAAGAAAGATGGTACGAATAGGCTGGTACAAGATTACCGACCTATCAACCAGGCAACCATCCAGAATAAATATCCGCTTCCTCGGATCAATGACTTATATGATCAACTGGCTGGATCATCGGTGTTTTCTAAACTCGACTTGAGGTTGGGTTATCACCAGATCCGTGTTCGCGAAGAGGATATTCCAAAGACTGCATTTGTTACTCGCTATGGCTCGTATGAGTACACTGTCATGTCTTTTGGGCTGACTAATGCACCAGCTACCTTCTCCCGCCTGATGAATTACATATTCATGGATTACCTCGACAAGTTCGTCGTGGTATATCTGGATGATATTCTGGTATTCTCGAAGAACAAGGAAGAACACGTCGAACATCTTCGCCTTGTTCTGGAGAAGCTGCGAGAGCATCAGCTTTATGCTAAGTTTTCCAAATGCGAGTTCTGGCTTTCTGAAGTGACCTACCTTGGACATGTGATTTCCAAGGATGGTATTGCTGTTAATCCGGAACGGGTTCAGGCTATTCTTGACTGGACTCCTCCGAAGAATGTCAAGCAAGTGAGAAGTTTTCTCGGCCTTGCAAGCTATTGTCGTCGCTTCGTCGAGAACTTTTCCAAGATTGCCAAGCCCCTGACTAATCTGCTT
The DNA here is from genome assembly GCA_902687465.1 of Secale cereale. Lineage (NCBI taxonomy): Eukaryota > Viridiplantae > Streptophyta > Magnoliopsida > Poales > Poaceae > Secale > Secale cereale. The sequence continues at coordinate 12,597,474 of LR738711.1, forward strand.
CACAAAGGCGTTAAGTTTGAGTGGACAGATAAATGCCAGGAAAGCTTTCAAGCTCTTAAGGACAAGCTCGTTTCTGCACCAGTGCTTGCTCCTCCAGATTCTCGCAAGGACTTCGTGATATATTGTGACGCCTCTCGTCAAGGCTTAGGTTGTGTCCTAATGCAAGAACGAAGAGTAATTGCTTATGCATCACGTCAATTGCGTCCGCATGAAGAGAATTATCCAGTGCATGATCTTGAACTTGCTGCAGTGATCTTTGCATTGAAGCTATGGCGACATTACCTTCTCGGTAACCGGTGTGAGATTTATACTGATCATCAAAGCTTGAAATATTTATTCACTCAGCCGGATCTTAATCTCCGCCAACAGCGATGGTTGGAAACTATTTCTGAATACGACTGCGGTATTTCTTATACCCCTGGCAAGGCTAATGTGATGGCCGATGCCTTGAGTCGCAAGTCATACAGCACCAACCTCAAGGTTAAGCGAGCTCAGCCTCGTCTTTATGAGGAATTACGCAAGCTGAATCTGCATATCGTTCCACATGGTTCGCTTAATGACCTTGTGATACAGCCGGATCTTGAGAAGGCTATCAAGGTAGCGCAAACCAAAGATGCTTACGTTGATGTTATGAAGCAGGAACTTCATCTTCCGAAATACAGGGACTTCTCAATATCCGAAGATGGAACCTTGTATTTCTGAGGCCGCATTGTGGTAACTCGTTTCGACCTAATGACTGACAAGGTCATGAAGGAGGGACATGATACACCGCTGTCTATTCATCCTGGTAGCACTAAAATGTATCGTGATCTCCGCCAAAGGTACTGGTGGCCTAATATGAAGCGGGATATTGCCCGATATGTTGCTGAATGCGATGTCTGTCGTCGCGTGAAGGCAGAACATCAGAAGCCTGCTGGACTTCTGCAACCTCTTCCTATTCCGCTGTGGAAATGGGATAAGGTGCAGATGGATTTCATTACTGGCTTTCCTAAGTCCCAGAAGGGTAACGATGCCATTCTTGTCGTCGTCGACCAACTCTCAAAGGTTGCACACTTCCTGCCAATCAAGGAGACTATCACTGCTAGCCAGTTAGCAGAATTGTATATCTCCCGAATTGTATCCCTCCACGGAATTCCGAAGGAGATCAGTACGGACCGTGGCACCCTGTTCACTTCCAAGTTCTGGGAAAGTTTTCAAGAAGCTTTGGGAACTCATATCAACTGGAGTTCAGCTTATCACCCCCAGTCCCAAGGTCAAGTTGAACGAGTCAATCAAGTGCTTGAAGATATGCTGCGAGCTTGTGTTATATCATTCGGTAAGAAATGGGAAGAATCCCTTCCATATGCCGAGTTCTCGTATAACAACAGCTATCAAGCAAGCTTGAAGATGGCTCCTTTTGAAGTTCTGTACGGACGTAAGTGTCGAACCCCTCTGAACTGGTCAGAAGCTGGGGAACGACAAGTTATTGGTCCGGACATTATTCAACACGCCGAAGAGCAAGTCCGTATCGTGCGTGAGAATCTCAAGGCGGCTCAAGACCGCCAGAAGAGCAACTATGATCGCAAGCGATGGGGATTGACTTATCAACCAGGTGATCAAGTTTATCTTCGTGTCACCCCTATGAAGGGCACGCACCGTTTCGGCATCAAGGGCAAGTTAGCTCCACGCTACATTGGTCCCTTCCCCGTGGTTGCTAGACGTGGATTCGTGGCTTACAAATTGCAATTGCCGCCGCAATTCTCGCATATCCACGATGTGTTCCATGTGTCGCAACTTCGCCGATCCTTCAAGGAGTCCCCGCATCGTGCTGTGGATCACGAGATGCTCGAGCTTCAAGATGATCTGTCTTATAAGGAGCATCCGATCCGCATCCTCGATCAAGCTGAACGTCGGACCCGTCAGAAGACAACTAAGTTCCTGAAAGTGCAGTGGTCGAATCACACTGAAGATGAAGCCACTTGGGAACGCGAGGAAAATCTTCGGGCGGAATACCCCGACCTCTTTGCTTCTACCTCCTAAATTCTCGGGACGAGAATTTCTTTTAGAGGAGGAGAATTTGTAACACCCCCTTGTAATAAGCACTGTGACATTATGATAATCATGCCATGACATGTTCATTTGCAATGCTAATCACAGTGGTTAAACGAGTCAACTCAAATTTGCCCCTGAAAATTCAAATTCAAATTCAAATGCAAAATGAAGTTGTTCCAAAAATTATGGGAAAATGTTCATCATATTGCAAATATTCCAAAACAAATGTTGTTTAGTGAAAACAACATCACCATCAACTCCATTAATGGGCTAGGGCATTTAAACAGTGCCAGAACAGCACCAATAATGCCTTTTCATTTTTTGTAAATTTCAAAAATGATCCAAATATGCACAAACCAATTTTTGGTGTTAGGGAATATTGCAAAGATATTTTTGGATCAACTCTCACATTTTACAAAAAGGGTTTGGTGGCCCCATCTTTTTCTTTTCCTCTTTGCTGTTGAATTAAAAGAAACAGAGGGGAGAAGAGCTCATACCTGGCGCCCACGCGGCGTAGCTGGCCCGGCCCAGCTTCCCTCCTTCTACCTGCTCCGCCCCGCTGTCGCGCGCGCGCTGGCCGCCGCGCGCTCGTCGTTGCTCCCGCCGACACCTGCTGTCGCCGAGGCCGAGAGGATAAGGGCAAGCCCCAGTACTTCCCCCCTGGCCTCCTCATCCACTCCTCCCCTCTCCCCTCGCTCTCCTCCTCCCAGATCCCATCGGCGCCCGAAGCCGTCGCCGCCGTTCGACCGCCGTCCCCGCGGCTATCGTTCCCGGCAGGCCTCGCCACCGTGTCCAGCACGTGCGCCGGCCTCGACTACGCCGTTCCCGACCCCAAGCCGGAGCCGGAAGCCACGGGAACGAACGATCTCCGCCGCCCCCCCTCTTGTCTCGGACTCCGGCGAGGCTTCGTCGATTCCGGCCACCCCGCACCTGCCTCGAGCAGGCGTTGAACGGCTACGCCCCCTGTGAGCATCCTGCCCTCCCCTCTCTCCTTCCCGAGCTCATTCCCGAGCCGTAGACGCCGTGCCATCGTAGCACGAATGCGGCTCCGCCGACGAGCTCGCCGCCTTAGCTCTCGTCCTAGTCACGACCACCTGAGCGCGTCAATGTGCTCAGGGCACCTCTAGGGTGCGGCCGGTGCCCTCCGTGGCGCCGCTTGAGCCGTGCATCGCCGTAGCCGCGAGACACCCGAGAACGCCGCCGCCGCGCTTCGCCGTCCGGCTAACTCCGGCCATCCCCGTGGCATCGCGATGGCCTGTTCGGACGCGGCGTTCATCGCTCGTTCGATAGAGCCCAAAACCGCGCCAAATGGCCGCCCGCAGCCCCCTCACCGTTGCTAGCCCGAACCACCCCGCCGCCGGCGAGCTCGTGCAGCTCGACTCCGGCCTCCCCAGCACCCT
>LR738711.1:12601321-12624564 GCA_902687465.1 Secale cereale
ACATGTGGGGCCCTGGTGCTAATTAAACTCTGGAATAGTTTATAATAGCTCTGTTTAGTATTAGAGGCTGACATGTGGGCCCCGCTGGTCAGTTTGACCTGGTCAGCTGGTCAGCCGACCACTGACGTCACTGTGACGTCATGCTGACGCAATAAGTCATTTCTGTTAATAAAAATAATTTTAGAAAAAGCTAAAATCTTTATAAATTCATATCTTTTCATCCGTAGCTCGGATGGAAAAACTTTCTACATGAAAGTTGCTCAGAACGACGAGACGAAGCCAACCGTGCTACTTGTTTCCGTGTCGGGACCCTCTACGGAGGTGAACCCGCAACTTTTAGCCTGTTTCCGGTAGATGAATAGTGCACATACACCGGTTAATAATCCCAGTTAATTCCTAAAAATAACTAATATGACTTAGTCATGTTTTTAAGCAACCCTGCACTGCACATTAGCCTAGCACGCTTTGTGATGCTTGTATTCTGTGTATTTATCTGTTTCTTCCCCCCTCTTCTCTCTCGGTAGAGTCCGACGCTGACGCCGCTCCAGAGACCGACGCCGTCCCGGTGATTGGTCCCCCCTCCGACGACCTTGCTTTTGCCACCGAGCAACCAGGCAAGCAACCCCCCCTCGATCATTCCGATATCGCCTATGTCTATTCCCTCTTATTCTTGCATTAGAATTGCCGCTACTGCTGCTGCTCCTATTACTGCTGCATAGCCTGTTTTTGCAATACTGTTGATACCTGTCTTTATTCCTAAACTGCTTAGTATAGGTTGGGTAGCACTGCTGTGGCCCCGCATTCTCGTAGTTGCCTCGCTTAGTACCCTTGCCTCGATCAAGCGATCGAGACCCTTCCCCTGACCTTCTTCACATCACCACACACCCCCTAGTATGCTCGACTCCGCAGAGTTAACATCGGGTGACGAGGGTGATACCTCCGAACTCACTTCCGATGTTGTCCCTGTAGTATAGCTAGCTCGTTGTGGGTTACCGAGGGTGATTCCTCTTCCCACTTCCGACTTAGCTTTTGTCGTGCATCCGCTATGGTGATTACCGCCGAGGGTGATTCCTCCGGTATCACCTTAACGGGACTTGTCGTTTAGGAATCCAACGAGGGTGATTCCTCGGATTCCTCATCGGCATGGAAACCACACGGATGCCCTGGTTTACCGTACCGTGTTTAAAGACGTATCGATCCCCGAGGCCGGACGTCGCCAGGAACAAAGGCGTGCGGCCAGAGGTATCGTGCGTCTGAAGACACTTTATAGTTACTACTACACATGTTGGATAGAGACGGGTTGACCCTGAGGGGTACCCGCGAGTGCCTTTGAGGCGTGAGCTGTGGAGTCGGGTGACCAGTGAGGGTACCCGCGAGATAACTACGAAGCGTGGCCGGTCCTGTAAGGTCCTTGTCACAAGTCTTCGAGACGGAACGTCGGGGCCACCGGTGTGGTGGCAACGCTCGTTACCGCGTGCTCCCAATCCACTAAGCGATTTGGATATTTGATCCGAGGGGCCTTCGGGTCCGATAGCACTAACCACCACGTGGGTGTGAGTGGGTGCTCTGCGTCGTATACATCAGCCGGAGTCGTCACGACGTCAGCGATTGAGCGGCCCGTTCGGATTGGACCCGGAATGCAACTGCGTACTTGTATAAGGGGTTGCTAGGTCTGCTACCGAACGGCCACGTAACGTGCAGGAGCGTCCGGGGCGATGGGCCATGACCCCCGGGGGCATAGGTTTAGTCCGGCGTGCTTGATCCTCTCTGGCGGTTTCCGGTCGGGTTGCGTCGTGTTGTTTAGCCGAGGCCGGGCAGGACCCAGCAAGTGTGTCCGGCCGGAGTTAAGCGAGCGTGGTGGGTAAGTTGGTGCACCCCTGCAGGGAAGAAAACATCTATCGATAGCCTGTCCTACGGTAACGGACACTCGGAGTTGTATCCACTTCGGTACAACTAGAACTGGTGACTTGAGATATGAGGTAGGGCTCTGGGATTGCTTTCTCGCAGGGAGTCGAGAAAGGATCCCCGGCCGAGGTTGTATTACTATGAACACTTTACATTATGATGTACTAATCTGCACCCTTCTAATTGCTGCAAGACCCTGAAGATGCTAGTCTTCGTCAGGACTAGGTTTTCCCCTCTCTACTCTGGCTTTCTGCAGTCTAGTCCACCCACATAAAGCCACCTTTGAAAATATTGCATGGCTTAGTATAGATCTGATGTAAGTCTTGCTGAGTACTTTGGATGAGTACTCACGGTTGCTTTGCTCCCCCTTTTATCTTACCCGCATGGAAACCAGACGACGGAGCCATGGTGCCTGCAGCCCCCGTTGACGACTACTACTTCCAGCCCGAGGCTGGCTACTACTACTACCCTGCCGGCGAGTACTACTACGAGGAGCCGGCGGACGACGACCAGGAGTAGGATCGGAGGTCCCAAGCAGGAGGCCTGCGCCTTTTCGATCGTAGCTTTTCTTTTGCCCCGCCTTGACAAAGGCCTATTTCTATTCTGTGTTGTATCTGTACCCAGATACCTAACGCTTCCGCTAACCTTGTGTATGACACTTGTTATGTATTCGAGCCCTCGAGGCCCCTGGCTTGTAATATATAACTTGTATGTATTTATTTATGTTTTAGAGTTGTGTTGTGATTCCTTCACGTGAGTCCTTAGGCTTGACCGTGTGCATTTGCGTGTATGATTAGTGCACGATTGAGCCGGGGTCGTCACAGTAAGTTGGTGCACCCCTGCAGGGAAGAAAACATCTATCGATAGCCTGTCCTACGGTAACGGACACTCGGAGTTGTATCCACTTCGGTACAACTAGAACTGGTGACTTGAGATATGAGGTAGGGCTCTGGGATTGCTTTCTCGCAGGGAGTCGAGAAAGGATCCCCGGCCGAGGTTGTATTACTATGAACACTTTACATTATGATGTACTAATCTGCACCCTTCTAATTGCTGCAAGACCCTGAAGATGCTAGTCTTCGTCAGGACTAGGTTTTCCCCTCTCTACTCTGGCTTTCTGCAGTCTAGTCCACCCACATAAAGCCACCTTTGAAAATATTGCATGGCTTAGTATAGATCTGATGTAAGTCTTGCTGAGTACTTTGGATGAGTACTCACGGTTGCTTTGCTCCCCCTTTTGTCTTACCCGCATGGAAACCAGACGACGGAGCCATGGTGCCTGCAGCCCCCGTTGACGACTACTACTTCCAGCCCGAGGCTGGCTACTACTACTACCCTGCCGGCGAGTACTACTACGAGGAGCCGGCGGACGACGACCAGGAGTAGGATCGGAGGTCCCAGGCAGGAGGCCTGCGCCTTTTCGATCGTAGCTTTTCTTTTGCCCCGCCTTGACAAAGGCCTATTTCTGTTCTGTGTTGTATCTGTACCCAGATACCTAACGCTTCCGCTAACCTTGTGTATGACACTTGTTATGTATTCGAGCCCTCGAGGCCCCTGGCTTGTAATATATAACTTGTATGTATTTATTTATGTTTTAGAGTTGTGTTGTGATTCCTTCACGTGAGTCCTTAGGCTTGATCGTGTGCATTTGCGTGTATGATTAGTGCACGATTGAGCCGGGGTCGTCACACAAGTGTTCTCAAATCCTTAAAGACTCAGTCCGATAAGATAACTTCAAAGGGAAAACTCAATCCATTAGAAGAGAGTAGAGGGGGAGAAACATCATAAGATCCAACTATAATAGCAAAGCTCACGGTACATCAAGATCGTGCCAAATGAAGAACACGAGAGAGAGAGAGAGAGAGAGAGAGAGAGAGAGAGAGAGAGAGATCAAACACATAGCTACTGGTACATACCCTCAGCCTCGAGGGTGAACTACTCCCTCCTCGTCATGGAGAACGCCGGGATGATGAAGATGGCCACCGGTGATGGATCCCCCCTCCGGCAGGGTGCCGGAACAGGGTCCCAATTGGTTTTTGGTGGCTACAGAGGCTTGCGGCGGCGAAACTCCTGATCTAGGTTTCTTTTCGGGGGTTTCTGTATCTATAGGATTTTTTGGCGTCGGGCTCACGTCAGGGGGGTCTCCGAGTCGTCCACGAGATAGGGGCGCGCCCTCCACCCTTGTGGATGGCCCGAGACACTTCTGGCCCAACTCTTTTACTCCGGGGGCTTCTTTTGGTCCGTAAAAAATCATCAAAAATTGGCACGTCAATTAGACTCCGTTTGGTATTCCTTTTCTGTAAAACTCAAAAACAATGAAAAAACAGAAACTGTCACTTGGCTCTAGGTTAATAGGTTAGTCCCAAAAATAATATAAATAGATATAGACCATTCAAAATGGATAATATAATAACATGGAACAATCAAAAATTATAGATACGTTGGATACGTATCAAGCATCCCCAAGCTTAATTCCTGCTCGTCCTTGAGTAGGTAAATGATAAAAACTAATTTTTTGATTTGGAATGCTACCTAACATATTTATAAATGTAATTTTCTCTATTGTGGCAAGAATATTCAGATCCATAAGATTCAAAACAAAAGTTTAATATTGACATAAAAACAATAATACTTCAAGTATGCTAACAAAACAATTATGTCTTCTCAAAATAACATGGCCAAAGAAAGCTATCCCTACAAAATCATATAGTCTGGCTATGCTATATCTTCATCACACAAAAATATTTAAATCATGTACAACCCCGATTTCAGCCAAGCAATTGTTTCATACTTTAGTATTCTCAAACTTTTTCAACTTTTACGCAATACATGAGCGTGAGCCATGGACATAGCACTCACTAGTAGATAAAGGGGGATCAGACCCGGTTCATTTGGGCCTTTAGCCCCGGTTCTGGAACCGGTGCAACAGGGTCGGTACTAATGCTCTGACCCTTTAGTCCCGGTTCAATCCAGAACCGGGGCAAAAGGGTGTCCACGTGGCCTGTGCACCGAGTCCAGGCAGGAGGGGCTTTAGTCCCGGTTGGTGGTACCAACCGGGACCAAAAGGCTCCCACGCGTCAGCATTTCTGTGGCTGTGGTTTTTGTTTTTTTTTTGAAAGGGGAGGGGGGGTTTAGGTTTTGGGGGTTAATTTAGGTGCTTGATATATTGTGTTAGCTAGCTAATTAATAGAGAGAAGTGTTCTCTCTTATGTCCGTGCTTTTGGTCGACGCTACATACTACACATACGTATATATATGAACTAGAGTAGTCACGCTAGCTAGCTAGCTAGCTAGCTGCTAGCTACTAAGCAAACGAAGGAACAGAAGATCTCGTATATATAATCAACATATATATATATGCATACAGAGAGAAGTAATAATATCGACCACCTCTCTTTCTCCGAGAGATTGGTCGAACAACAAGTTCTCGTATATCTATCCGACACTATCGGGCACATATATACAATAATTATCTCTTACAAAAATAATCTCCTAACACATGGATGCAGGGTCCACATAGTATTCTCCGTCTTCAGCGATCACGTGTTCAAGGAAGAATGCCGCCAATTCCTCTTGAATTGCTCGCAGACGATCTGGTGTTAGGAGTTCATCCCGCATCCGAAACATCTAATTTGAAGTAGGGGGTCAATACATGAAATGATGCTATAAATTTGTGAATATTATTGATTGCTTACGCACTTTAAATTGTTCATCAGTGTAGCCCCGCTCACAGGTCGTGTGGCGGATGGACTCGCAAATGTAGTATCCACAATAATCATTCCCGGGTTCCTGCCACAACCACTTTACAAGAAATAGAGCTCAATCAAACTGATAAGCAAGAATGCCAAATTGGTATTGATGAAACTAGCTAGCGCTTGAATCAAGATATAGGAGATGTGCGCGCGGAACATGCTACTATATAGTACTTACTTTCGGGTATCTAAATTGTAGCTTCTTCGGCAGTCCCGGAGCTTTTTTGCTGAATGTTTTCCAAGCCCTGCCAGACAAAGGAAACAATTAGTTGATATCAGAAATGAAGTTGCTGATATATATGCATGGTGGATAATATTGATCGATCCCTCGACCTTCGGCCTCGGTCCCTCGACGACCCTCGACCCCGGCCCCCCCTAATGTCGAAGTTATCGGGGAGAGGGTGTATACATATCCGATAAAAAAAGAGGAAGAAGAAGAAAAAAAGAACCGCTAGAGGAGAAGATCGAAGAAAAAAAAAGAAAAAAAAAGGAGAAGAAGAAAGGAATAGAGGAGAAGAAGAGAAAATTCTCTTCTTCTCCTCTATTCCTTTCTTCTTCTCCTCTTTTTTTCTTTTTTTCTTCTTCTTATTTATTTCTCCTCTTTCTTCCTCTCCTTCTTCTTCTTTCTTTCCTCTTTCTTATTTTCTTCTTTCCTATCCTTCTTTTTCTTTTTTTTCTTCTTCTTATTTATTTCTCCTCTTCTTCCTCTCCTCTTCTTCTTTCTTTCCTCTTTCTTATTTTCTTCTTTCCTATCCTTCTTTTTCTAAATTTGTAACTTTTGCATATATATATAAAACTTTCTATATATGTTTAGCATATATAAACAAAAAACTATATAGCCACATACACATATATATACATCACATATACACACATCACATATATACAGCAACTTCCTAAGAAAAAATATATTTATATACACATAAATATATATTTAACATATATATTTAGCAAATTCCTAAGAAAAAAAAAGATATACACATACATATAAATACAGCAACTATATACAGCAACTATATATACTGCAATTTCCTAAGAAAATTCCTAAGAAAAAAAATATACACATATATACATATATATATACACAGTACTATATATATATATATATACAACAATATATATTAAACATATAAATAAAGGGAGCCGGCCCTCACATCGGCAGGGCTGGGCGGCGCGACGGCGGCGGGGCGGGGCGGCGCGACGGCGGCGGGGCGGCGCGGCGACGAGGCGGCGTCGGGGCGCGGCGGCGCGACGGCTGCGGGGCGGGGCGCGCGGCGGCGCGGGGCGACGGGCCGGCCGGGGGGCGCGGCGACGGCGCGGGGCGGGGCGACGGCGCGGGGCGCGGCGACGAGGCGGCGACGGGGCGACGGCGCGGGGCGACGGCGACGGCGACGGGGGCGGGGAAGGGGCAGAGGGAGGCGTCGGGGCGGGGAAGAGATGAAAACTGCCCAAATTTTCGCAAGTCCTTGTTATATAGGAGGGGCATTAGTCCCGGTTGGTGGCTGAAACCGGGACTAATGCCACCCTTTAGTCCCGGTTGCTGCCACCAACCGGGACTAAAGGTCCCTTTTCAGCAGCCCAAAGGGCGGGAAGGTGGGGCCTTTAGTCCCGGTTGGTGGCAGCAACCGGGACTAATGCAACCCTTTAGTCCCGGTTGGTGGCAGCAACCGGGACTAAAGGCCTTGCCGCGGTGCGGTGGGAAGTTTAGTCCCACCTCGCTAGTTGAGGGAGAGCAGCACCAGTTTATAAGCCCCGCTGCCTCTCTCCTCTCGAACTCCTCTAAACTGCAGGCCTAAGGGCCTAAACTGACACTGCTTTGCCTGTGGACTTGTTGGGCTTTCTACGGGCCTGAATCCTGGCCCATGGTTGGGTTTCTAGTCGTATTCAGGCCGTGTGGGCCCAGCAAGTGGCATATTTTTTCTTTTTTTCTTTGTAGCTTTATTTTTTAGTTTTGTTTCTACTTTCAACAAAATACTTACTGTTGCTATTTTTATTTATTTGTTTTCTTTTTTTCTTTATTTATTTGATTTTGTTTCTACTTACAAAAATATATTTATTGTTGCTATTTTTTTTTCAAGTTTTTTTGTTTTGTTTTCTGCATTATTTATTTTCTTTTGTAAAACCAATTACGAACTTTCTGTTAGTGCAAGTAGTATTCAAATTTGAATAGTTTAAATTTGAAATTATTTGTTTTCTTTGTTGCTTTATTTATTATATTTTGTTTCTTTTCAGCAGGAAGGAGGGACCTTTAGTCCCGGTTGGTGGCAGCAACCGGGACTAAAGGGGGCATTAGTCCCGGTTGGTGGCAGCAACCGGGACCAAAGGCCCTGAGCTGGCGCGGGTGCGGTGGGATGTTTAGTCCCACCTCGCTAGCTGAGGGAGCTCGAGAGTGGTTTATAAGGGCTGCTGCTCCCACCCTCTCGAGCTCCTCTCAAATGCAGGCTTCTGGGCCTAACTCTGCGCGCTGCCCTGTGAGCTTGTTGGGCCTTATATTACAGGTGGATCCTGTGCTATAGGCCTTGCAGGCTCACTGGGCAGCGCCCAAATTTTTTTTTTTCCTTTTTTGCTTTATTTATTTCTAAGTTGTTTTTTGCTGTATTTAGAGTTGCTTTATTTATTTTATTTTCTTTGTTTATTTCTAAGTTGTTTTTTGCTGTATTTAGAGTTGCTTTATTTATTTTACTTCTTTTATTTATTTTCTTTGTTGCTTTATTTATTTTATTTTGTTTATACTTAATTACAACAAAATACTTATTGTTGCTATTTATTTCTAAGTTGTTTTTTGCTGTATTTAGAGTTGCTTTATTTATTTTATTTTCTTTGTTTATTTCTAAGTTGTTTTTTGCTGTATTTAGAGTTGCTTTATTTATTTTACTTTCTTTATTTATTTTCTTTGTTGCTTTATTTATTTTATTTTGTTTATACTTACAACAAAATACTTATTGTTGCTATTTATTTTTCAAGTTTGTTTTGTTTTGTTTTGTTTTGTTAGTGCAAGTAGTATTGAAATTTGAATAGTTCAAACGGACAATGGTATCATACTCGTTTGTTACAAAGTTGGCATGGTATCATCATAATAGTTGCGGAAATAACTCTTCACTTTTTCTTCGCTTGTGTCATTTGCTTATTGCGCCGTAACCATGGATAATCTTCATTGTTTATCAGGATGCTTGGGTCAGCCTTGACTTTGAAGGGAGGAATTTCATGAAACTTTTCATAATCTTCAGACATGTCTGTCTTGCCCTCCACTCCCAGGATGTCCCTTTTTCCTGAAAGAACTATGTGGCGCTTTGGCTCATCGTATGATGTATTCGCTTCCTTATTTTTTCTTTTTCTCGGTCTGGTAGACATGTCCTTCACATAGATAACCTGTGCCACATCATTGGCTAGGACGAACGGTTCGTCAGTGTATCCAAGATTTTTCAGATCCACTGTTGTCATTCCGTACTGTGGGTCTACCTGTACCCCGCCTCCTGACAGATTGACCCATTTACACTTAAACAAAGGGACCTTAAAATCATGTCCGTAGTCAAGTTCCCATATGTCCACTATGTAACCATAATATGTGTCCTTTCCCCTCTCGGTTGTTGCATCAAAGCGGACACCGCTGTTTTGGTTGGTGCTCTTTTGATCTTGGACAATCGTGTAAAATGTATTCCCATTTATCTCGTATCCTTTGTAAATCAATACAGTCGAAGATGGTCCCCTGGACAACAAGTACAACTCATCACAAACAGTGTTGTCACCTCTGAGACGTGTTTCCAACCAACTGCTGAAAGTCCTGATGTGTTCACGTGTAATCCAGTCGTCGCACTGCTCCGGGTGTTTGGAGCGCAGACTGTTCTTGTGTTCATCGACATACGGGGTCACCAATGTAGAGTTCTGTAGAACTGTGTAGTGTGTTTGAGACCAAGAATAACCGTCCCTGCATATTATTGAGTCCCTTCCAAGCGTGCCTTTTCCAGTCAGTCTCCCCTCGTACCGCGATTTAGGGAGACCTATCTTATTAAGGCCAGGAATGAAGTCAACACAAAACCCGATGACATCCTCTGTTTGATGGCCCATGGAGATGCTTCCTTCTGGCCTTGCGCGGTTACGGACATATTTCTTGAGGACTCCCATGAACCTCTCAAAGGGGAACATATTGTGTAGAAATACGGGCCCCAGAATGACAATCTCGTCGACTAGATGAACTAGGACGTGTGTCATGATATTGAAGAAGGATGGTGGGAACACAAGCTCGAAACTGACAAGACATTGCGCCACATCACTCCTTAGCCTTGGTACGATTTCTGGATCGATCACCTTCTGAGAGATTGCATTGAGGGATGCACATAGTTTCACAATGGCTAATCGGACGTTTTCCGGTAGAAGCCCCCTCAATGCAACCGGAAGCAGTTGCGTCATAATCACATGGCAGTCATGAGACTTTAGGTTCTGGAACTTTTTCTCTGCCATATTTATTATTCCCTTTATATTCGACGAGAAGCCAGTCGGGACCTTCATACTGAGAAGGCATTCAAAGAAGATTTCTTTCTCTTCTTTCGTAAGAGCATAGCTGGCAGGACCTTCATACTGCTTCGGAGGGATGCCGTCTTTTTCGTGCAAACGTTGCAGGTCCTCCCGTGCCTCAGCTGTATCTTTTGTCTTTCCATACACGCCTAAGAAGCCTAGCAGGTTCACGCAAAGGTTCTTCGTCACGTGCATCACGTCGATTGAAGAGCGGACCTCTAGGTCTTTCCAGTAGGGTAGGTCCCAAAATATAGATTTCTTCTTCCACATGGGTGCGTGTCCCTCATCGTCATTCGGAACAGCTAGTGCGCCGGGGCCCTTTCCGAAGATTACGTGTAAATCATTGACCATAGCAAGTACGTGATCACCGGGACGCATGGCGGGCTTCTTCCGGTGATCTGCCTCGCCTTTGAAATGCTTGCCTTTCTTTCGACATTGATGGTTGGTCGGAAGAAATCGACGATGGCCCAGGTACACATTCTTCCTGCACTTGTCCAGGTATATACTTTCAGTGTCATCTAAACAGTGCGTGCATGCGTGGTATCCTTTGTTTGTCTGTCCTGAAAGGTTACTGAGAGCGGGCCAATCGTTGATGGTCACGAACAGCAACGCCTTTAGGTCAAATTCCTCCTGTTTGTGCTCATCCCACGCACGTACACCGTTTCCATTCCACAGCTGTAAAAGTTCTTCAACTAATTGCCTTAGGTACACATCAATGTCGTTGCCGGGTTGCTTAGGGCCTTGGATGAGAACTGGCATCATAATGAACTTCCGCTTCATGCACATCCAAGGAGGAAGGTTATACATACATAGAGTCACGGGCCAGGTGCTGTGATTGCTGCTCTGCTCCCCGAAAGGATTAATGCCATCCGCGCTTAGAGCAAACCATACGTTCCTTGCGTCCTTTGCAAACTCCTCCCAGTACTTTCTCTCGATTTTTCTCCATTGCGACCCGTCAGCGGGTGCTCTCAACTTCCCGTCTTTCTTACGGTCCTCACTGTGCCATCGCATCAACTTGGCATGCTCTCTGTTTCTAAACAAACGTTTCAACCGTGGTATTATAGGAGCATACCACATCACCTTCGCAGGAACCCTCTTCCTGGCGGGCTCGCCATCAACATCACCAGGGTCATCTCGTCTGATCTTATACCGCAACGCACCGCATACCGGGCATGCGTTCAGATCGTTGTATGCACCACGGTAGAGGATGCAGTCATTAGGGCATGCATGTATCTTCTGCACCTCCAATCCTAGAGGGCATACGACCTTCTTTGCTGCGTATGTACTGTCGGGCAATTCGTTATCCTTCGGAAGCTTCTTCTTCAATATTTTCAGTAGCTTCTCAAATCCTTTGTCAGCCACAGCATTCTCTGCCTTCCACTGCAGCAATTCCAGTACGGTACCGAGCTTTGTGTTGCCATCTTCGCAATTGGGGTACAACCCTTTTTTGTGATCCTCTAACATGCGATCGAACTTCAGCTTCTCCTGTTGACTTTCGCATTGTGTCCTTGCATCGACAATGACCCGGCGAAGATCATCATTTGGTTCCTCTTGATCTTCAGCAGCTTCACCCGTTGCAGCATCATTGGGCACATCGTCTGGTTCCTCTTGATCTTCACCAGCTCCCCCCATTGCAGCATCACCGTATTCAGGGGGCACATAGTTGTCATCGTACTCTTCTTCTTCGCCGTCTTCCATCATAACCCCTATTTCTCCGTGCCTCGTCCAAACATTATAGTGTGGCATGAAACCCTTGTAAAGCAGGTGGGAGTGAAGGATTTTCCGGTTAGAGTAAGACATCGTATTCACACATTTAGTGCATGGACAACACATAAAACCATTCTGCTTGTTTGCCTCAGCCGCATTTAGAAACTCACGCACGCCCTTAATGTACTCGGAGGTGTGTCTGTCACCGTACATCCATTGACGGTTCATCTGCGTGCATTTATATATAATTAAGTGTGTCAAAAACCATTACAGAACATCATAAATAGATAATTAAGTGACCAAATGGATAAAAGTTCATCATCACATTAAAACCAAAGTACATACATATATAGTTCTCATCTAACAACATATAGCTCTCCATACACATCGAAACTATGTAAAACATTTCAACGCGAAAACAAATGCTATCATAATCGCAACCAAGGTAACAATTGATCCAACGGCATAGTGATACCAAGCCTCGGTATGAATGGCATATTTTCTAATCTTTTTAATCTTCAACCGCATTGCATCCATCTTGATCTTGTGATCATCGACGACATCCGCAACATGCAACTCCAATATCATCTTCTCGTCCACAATTTTTTTTATTTTTTCCTTCAAGAATTTGTTTTCTTCTTCAACTAAATTTAACCTCTCGACAATAGGGTCCATCTTGATCTTGTGATCATCGATAACTTCCGCAACATGCAACTCCAATTCCATCTTCTCCTCCTCCATTTTTTCCAATTTTTTCTTTAACGAAATGTTTTCCTCTTCAACTAAATTTAACCTCTCCACAAGAGGGTCGGTTGGAATTTCCGGTTCAACTACCTCCTAGACATAATAAAACATCTATGCATGTCAGGTTGGTCGGCATAACTATCATAAGCACTAAAACAAATAGTTATAAATTAAAGATAATATACCACATCCGAATCGTAGACCGGACGAGGGCCAACGTGGGCGGATATCAAAACCATCGCACTATATAATAACAAGCAATAATAAACGTAAGAAAATTAGACAAATATCTATCTAAAGCAATAATAAAAGTAAGAAAAGCATGGACATAACAAGAGGCTCACCACAGTGGTGCCGGTGACGAGATCGGCGGGGGCGATCGACGGCGGCGAAGACGGGGACGGGACGTGACGGACCGCTAAACCTAGACAAATCTCGGAGAAAATAGAGCTTCGAGAGGAGAAAAGCTTAACTAGTGTGGCTCGGGCATTCCACCGAACATGTTGTGTGCATAGGAGGTGAGCTAGAGCACCACTAACCCCTCTCCCCCTCGGCCAGAAAAAAAACAGAGCAGTGAGCTCTGCTCTTGAGTGAGGGGGTTTATATAGGCAACTCACTGGTCCCGGTTAGTGCTACAAACCGGGGCTAAAGGTGTGCCTTTGGTCCCGGTTCATAAAACAAACCGGGACTAATAGTGGTGGGCCAGGAGCAAGAGCCATTGGTCCCGGTTTTTAGAGCCAACCGGGACCAATAGGTCCAGACGAACCGGGACCAATGGCCCACGTGGCCCGGCCGGCCCCCTGGGCTAACGAACCGGGTCCAGTACCCCCATTGGTCCCGGTTCTAGATTGAACCGGGGCTAATGGGCTGGACCAATGCCCTGTTTTCTACTAGTGACTATAGGTGGAATAGAATATGGTGGTTGTGGAGAAGACAAAAAGGAAGAAGATAATCTCACATCAACTAGACGTATCAACGGGCTATGGAGATGCCCATCAATAGATATCAACGTGAGTGAGTAGGGATTGCCCTGCAACGGATGCACTAGAGCTATAAGTGTATGAAAGCTCATAAAGAAACTAAGTGGGTGTGCATCCAACTTGCTCGCTCACGAAGACCTAGGGCACTTTGAGGAAGCCCATCATTGAAATATACAATCCAAGTTATATAATGAAAAATTCCCACTAGTATATGAAAGTGACAACATAGGAGACTCTCTATCATTATGATCATGGTGCTACTTTGAAGCACAAGTGTGGTAAAAGGATATTAGTATTGCCCCTTCTCTCTTTTTCTCTCATTTTTTTATTTGGGCCTTTTCTCTTCTTCTTTTTTGGCCTCTTTTTTTCTTCTTTTTTCCTTTTTTTCGTCTGGAGTCTCATCCCGACTTGTGGGGTAATCATAGTCTCCATCATCCTTTCCTCACTGGGACAATGCTATAATAATGAAGATCATCACACTTTTATTTACTTACAACTCAAGAATTACAACTCGATACTTAGAACAAAATATGACTCTATGTGAATGCCTCCGGCGTTGTACCGGGATGTGCAATGAATCAAGAGTGACATGTATTAAAGAATTATGAACGATGGCTTTGCCACGAATACGATGTCAACTACATAATCATGCAAAGCAATATGACAATGATGGAGCGTGTCATAATAAACGGAACGGTGGAAAGTTGCATGGAAATATATCTCGGAATGGCTATGGAAATGCCATAATAGGTAGGTATGGTGGCTGTTTTGAGGAAGGTATATGATGGGTGTATGGTACCGGCGAAAGTTACGCGATACTAGAGAGGCTAGCAATGGTGGAAGGGTGAGAGTGCGTATAATCCATGGACTCAACATTAGTCATAAAGAACTCACATACTTATTGCAAAAATTAATTAGTCATCGAAACAAAGTACTACACGCATGCTCATAGGGGAAGAGTCGGTAGGAGTTAACCATCGCGCGATCCCGACCTCCACTCATAAGGAAGACAATCAATACATAAATCATGCTCCATGATAATCACATAACGGTTCACCATACGTGCATGCTACGAGAATCACAAACTTTAACACAAGTATCTCTCAAATTCACAACTACTCCACTAGCATGACTCTAATATCACCATATCTCACAACAATCATAAAGAATCAAACTTCTCATAGTATTCAATGCACTTTATATCAAAGTTTTTATTATATCCCTCTTGGATGCCATCATATTAGGACTAAATTCATAACCTAAGCAAATTACCATGCTGTTCTACAAGACTCTCAAAATAATATAAGTGAAGCATGAGAGTTCATCTATTTCTTCAAAATAAAACCACTGTCGTGCTCTAAAAGTATATAAGTGAAGCACTAGAGCAAAATGACAAACCATTCGGAAATATATAAGTGGAGATCAATGAGTAGTTGAATAATTATGTAACTATGTGAAGACTCTCTAACATTTAAAAATTTCAGATCTTGGGATATTACTCAAACAGCAAGAAAAGCAAAATAAAATGACATTACAAGGATAGCACATATCATGTGAAGAAGTAAAAACTCAGGCTCAACCGATATGTAACGCCCGGGTAATCACGCTACAATAATTCCCTGCTAATGATGCCACGTCATCGTGTTACTGTTGATAACATCACGTTAATCGAAAACCCCGTTCGAAATAAGAACCCGAAAAAGAAATAAACAATATAAGTTTTCAAAATGTTAAATGAAAATGTTCGGGCGGTGCTAAATATTGCAAGATCAATTATGGTGTAGTTATTACAATTTCTAAAAATGCCTAAGTATTTTAAATAAAATAAAACAGAAAAAGAGAAATAAATAAAAGGAAAGAAAAACAAATAAAATAAAAATAAAAGAAAGGCCGAAAACCCTCCCCGGCCCAGCCAAGCCGGCCCAACCGCCCCCCGTATATCCCCACCCCCATCAGTGGGGGAAATATCCCCACGGACACTTCTCCCCCCACCCTCTCTGGATCGGGATCGACCCGATCCCCTTCTGCCGCTCGACGCCAGCGACGAACGTCGTCGCCTGGAGCTGCCTCGCCACCGTCGCACGTCGTCCTCACCTCCTCCCCGACGCGCTTCCTCGAGCCTCGCCGACCCCGTACCCCGGCAACGCTCGTGAGCCACTCCCCTTCCTCCTCACCCCTCCCTCTGCGCTGCTGCTCCTCGCGGCCACCGCGCCGTCCGCCGTCCCACGGGCGCGCCCTGCCCCGCACGGCCTCCGTGTCGCCTCCGCCCGCACGCCCCGCGTCGCCGGCCACTCGCTGCCACTCCGCCCTGCTCCTTTCTCCACCGTGCGCCCCGTTTCGCTCCGCCGTCCCCTGCGCCGTGCTCACCACAACCGCGGCGGCACCCAGCTGATGGCTTCTCGCCCCTCGTTGGTTACCCCAAGTGGAAGGTTTGAGATGCAGTGTAGCGGAAGTTTTCCCTTGGCAAAGATACCAAGGATCGATTTCCCTGAGACTCCTAGTTTGAACAAGAAGGTGTCAACTGCTAACGGCGCCAGATATTAGCAATCAACGTGGACCTGCACACAGATACAAATAACTTTGCTCCCAACGAGTACAGAGAGGTTGTCAATCCCTCCGGCCTTGTAGTTTACAAAGGATCAAACGCAAGTGATAATAGTGATAGGTAATGCTGCAATAGTAAGTAAAAAGCGGAAAGTAAATAGCAGGAGTGATCGATGATGGTAATATGGACCGGGGTCCCATGATGTTCACTAGTGATGTCTCTCTCCCAAAAGACGATAAAACAGCTATGTGAGGTAAACGAATTACAGCTGGGCAATTGACAGAATTATGTGCGCAAACCAATGCTAACTATGTTACAAGAAAGGTAGAGGTTCAAAGCATGGGCGGTACGCCAAGGCAAGTAGACCGAAATCCATCTGCATCTACTACTAATCATCCACCTTGAGATATCTATCCAGAACATCTCGCCGGTATTAAGTTGCGAGTCCCACCCATAGTGTAAACTCAAAGCAACAGACAACTGCATTAAAAGAACTTTGCGTAAAGTAAACAATCCTTGCACCCGCGGGCACAAGCACCGTTGTTTTCCCCCTTGTGGCAACACCACATCCCCTAGACTCATGTTTCTGTCACTCAAGCTAGTCATCGAGGGGCATGAACCCACAATCAAGCATAACGTTCCCTCTTGGAGTCACTACCTACTACTTGGCCAAAGCAATAAATAACAACGGAGAACATGCAAGAATTACTTACGAACATAAATATAAAAGAGGTAGATCAAATATATTACTCAAACACAATCTGAACATAATCTCACAATCCATCGGATCCCAGCAAACTCAACATAGCAACAGCATAAGGATTACATATGTGCCTCGATCATGTAGGGCAGCTCACGAGAACTAATTAGTGAAGCACAAGAACGGGAGGAGAACATCACATAGCTACTGGTCATGGACCCATGGTCCATGGGAGACTACTCACAACTCATCCGGGAGGCGTCCATGGTGGTGGAGAAGCTCCCGGTGGTGATCCTCCCCTCCGGCAGGGTGCCGGGAAGAGTTCTCCTGGTGCTCCCGATCTTGGAAGCGGCGGCGGCGGCGGAACAGAGATGAGATCGCGAAAAAAGGGTTCCCGTCTCGAGGGTTTCGGGACACGATATAAATATATGCCAAAGGGGGGCATCAGCGGAGGTTCGGGGGGCCTAGGCGCCCCCCCGGCGCGGCCAGGGGGGCGCGCCACCAGGGCGCCTGGAGCCCTGGTGGCCCCCCTCCGGCTGTACTTTGGCTGCTGGGAAGCTTCTGGAACGCTGATTTTTTATATAATTTTTCCGGGATTTTTCTGGCAGTTCTCGTAATGGGAAAACCTGAAATACAAAAACAGCAGAAAACAGAAACTGGCACTGGGGTGCACTAAGTTAATAGGTTAGTCCAAATATGATCAAAAGTGTATGGAAGTGTATAAATATCATAGCAATATCACCCAAAAGAGGCATGGAGCAAGCAGAAATTATAGATACGTTTTGGACGTATCAACATCCCCAAGCTTAATTCCTGCTCGTCCTCGAGTAGGTAAATGATAACAAGAATAATTTCTGTGGTGACATGCTATTAACCATATAGGACTTTTTCATAGTCATATGACAAAAGCTTACCGAGACAATGAATCTGTAGTAATTAAGTTGCCTCATGAGAAAATCACAAAGAACTGAAAGTTTTACAACATGATACTGAAACATCAAATAGATTTGTAATGAGCATGGTGTGCAAATATGATAAAGTAATATCTCGCTTGCCCCCTTTAGTGAAGCAAAACATAAATGCAGGGGCACCTCCAAGGTTTAAGTGATGACTAGGTACATTGATTTCAAAATAAACGATATCATAATCATGCAAAAGACAATGCTACTTTGGGTGGAGAAGGTGGAGACTCTCGAACCGTGGCTTTTGTTGCCAAGGTTGAAAACCCGTAGTCGGAAACAAAGACAAAGCATGTACCAGAGCTCTTGGTTTTAAAAACAGAGGTAATAATATATTTTTCTCTTCTTAGATCATGCATGTTTCGTCAACGAATGCTAGCAGATAACTCAATCACTTCTTGAGATGGACAAGTTTCGAGGAACGGCTCCCGAATGAGGACGATCACATCCTCTTAATCTCCTTTGTTTATCACTGCCAAAGTTTTCTGATTTCTCATGAACAAAGCGTGAAGGAGGGTTTGTTTGTTATATTAATTTTGAGCCGGGCGCACTCAATGCCAGTTCCTTCTCGTGTTATGGGTTTGCACATTATACATGCAATCCCGGGGTGAAGCTTGTCCAACTTAAAAAGATCATGAATTAACTACTACTTCCTCATGGACTTAAAACAGAGGCACAAAATAGGAATGCATTTTTTCTTTGAATAATTTCGAGATGGTACATGTAAGTCTCCGTTAGGAATGGCAGGTAAATACCATGTAGGAAGGTATGGTGGACTCATATGGCATAACTGGTTTAAAAGAATTTGGATGCACAAGCAGTCAGTCCGCTTAGTACAGGTGGAGGTTAGCAAAAGACTGGGAGCGACCAACTAAGAGAGCAATGACGGTCATAATCATGCAGAGCGACAAAGCAACATTGAATCAGGCATGGTAGTTATATCGCTACTCAGAAACAAAAGATCATCAAGGCTTGACAGACTTTCTTTACAGTCTTAAATATGCGTGAGCATACACCAAGTCAATCAAAATAAATTCTTGAAGGAAGATATTACTAAATCATACCACATCATAGGCAAACAAATCATGTTGGTACTCCAATAATACATTGGAAACCCCCGAGCTATTTGAGACTAACCATAAGAAAACATGAATTACTAAGCACCATTATGCACGTAGCATCTTTATCATAGACATACCAACCAATGCAACGGAAGCAAACTCTCTTAATAAGATAGTCATGATAAATAAAGAGAGTTCAAGCAACCAACTAAACAAAAGCTCTTTAAAAAGATAAGCATGAAAACTAAAAGCTAAGCATGATAGTAGCTATTGAAAGACAAAGAACACACACAGCAAAGATAGACATGAAAATTCTATGTTATGTTCTAGGTAGAAGTGGAGCGAGTTTCTCTCCCACATAAAGAAAGCTGAGTTCCGACTCGTTATGAAAAGCTAAAGAAAACTAAAAAGGAAAACTAAAGCAAGACGCTCCAAGCATAGCACATAACACATGAAGTGATTAAAATATAGTGGAACGAAAGACGAACTGATAATGTTGATGGAGAAGGGGATGCACGGGGGCATCCCCAAGCTTAGACGCTTGAGTCTCCTTGAATATTTCTTGGGGGTGCACGGGGGCATCCCCAAGCTTGAGCGTTTGACACTCCCGAATCTTTTTATCATCTTCCCTCGCACACTTGAAAACTCCCTTCATACATAACTCATCATAATCTGATTAGCGAGGTTAGTACCCTTAATAAAATAATTGTTCCTTGCTGGAAATAAGGATATTCTTGAAGATCTAATGTTTCTCAAGATTGCCAAAAGGTTTTTGCAAAGAAAAAGCAAGCTCTAGGTTTGCAAAATGAAGGAAAGGCAAAACAGGACAGAATCTGTGAAAAACAGAACAACAGGTAGTAAATGATTTTTTCGGGGCACTTCTGCAACTCTAATCAAAAAACTCAAAACAGACGCATGAAAGACAATTATATAGAGCATGCTGTCGAAACAATTCAGACCAAAAAGATGATCCGGTGATTTTATACGAATTTTTCTATCCAAGGACAGAATCTGTTTCCTGGACAGCACGTCACAACTTTTGAACTTTCTTGCAATCAGAGGCTACACTTGGCACAAAATTGAAAAGCAAAGATACAATGATGATGCTACTGTAGTAACAACGTCAAGACACAACAAAAAGCAAAATAAAAATTTATTCATGTGGGCTGCCTCCCAAAAGCGCTTTCTTTTATGCCTTTAAGCTAGGCATAATGCAAAGAGGAATCAATAACCATCATAATGATCGGAGCTATAAATTGCTTCAAATGGTTCCTCAACAAGTTCACTCTTGTTCCTTCTAGGAAAGGGGTACACACCTTTTGCCTTCCCGCGTAAGCGGATTTGTCCCTTACCTATATCGATGAAGCCTTTAACTGCTCGGAGGAAGTCCCTTCCAAGCACTATATTTCCTTGGTTTGGCTCCATGATGAAGAAATCAACCATTGTAATCCCTTTAAGGAATTTAACTGGCATGTCTTTTATTCTTCCCTGGATTTCAGAAATATCTCCATTAGTGTGTTCATGATAAGATGGTAATCTATTCATGTTAAATTTTAAAGAATCATGAATAATTTTGGGCATAGTAGAAACCATATATCCAATGTCACAATAAGCAAGGAAGTCTTGGTTGGAGATGCTAATCCTAACAAAAGGCTCCCAATCATTGTCTATTTCCAAAATGTCTTTCTTATTGGGTTTGTGTTTCTCTACCTTCATCAAGTCTAGAGCATCCATTCTATTCTCAATAGTAGCAAGTCTATCTATGACAGTATCAAAACTATGATCATAAACAAAGTAACTAGATAGACCATGTATAATTTCAAGAGCTCTAGCTTCATCACACTCTAGGAAATCTCCTTCAGCTATAATATCAAGAGAGTGTTTACACCATTTAAAAAGACCATGGTAAAAATTTCTAAGCACAATTTTTATAGGTATCCAAGGCATAATTCTCCTATGTGCATCAGAAATTTTGTCCCATGCCTTCTTCATATTTTCTCCATCCTTTTGATGGAAATCTAGGACTTCAGATTCCCTCAAAGCACCAAATCCTAACATGCTTGACTAAACAGAAAGGACTACTAGCAGAAAAGCAAATTTTTTTTTGTGATTTTTGATAAAAGATACTAAAGCAAAAACTGAAAGGTAAACTAACAAGACTAAAAGCAAAGGTAAAAGATAGCGTGCAACTCCCCTATCTTGAAGAGTGGAGTCCCCGGCAACGGCGCTAGAAAACTTTGCATGATGGCTTCTCGCCCCTCGTTGGTTACCCCAAGTGGAAGGTTTGAGATGCAGTGTAGCGGAAGTTTTCCCTTGGCAAAGATACCAAGGATCGATTTCCCTGAGACTCCCAGTTTCAACAAGAAGGTGTCAGCTGCTAACGGCGCCAGATATTAGCAATCAACGTGGACCTGCACACAGATACAAATAACTTTGCTCCCAACGAGTACAGAGAGGTTGTCAATCCCTTCGGCCTTGTAGTTTACAAAGGATCAAACGCAAGTGATAATAGTGATAGGTAATGCTGCAATAGTAAGTAAAAAGCGGAAAGTAAATAGCGGGTGTGATCGATGATGGTAATATGGACCGGGGTCCCATGATGTTCACTAGTGATGTCTCTCTCCCAAAAGACGATAAAACAGCTATGTGAGGTAAACGAATTACAGCTGGGCAATTGACAGAATTATGTGCGCAAACCAATGCTAACTATGTTACAAGAAAGGTAGAGGTTCAAAGCATGGGCGGTACGCCAAGGCAAGTAGACCGAAATCCATCTGCATCTACTACTAATCATCCACCTTGAGATATCTATCCAGAACATCTCGCCGGTATTAAGTTGCGAGTCCCACCCATAGTGTAAACTCAAAGCAACAGACAACTGCATTAAAAGAACTTTGCGTAAAGTAAACAATCCTTGCACCCGCGGGCACAAGCACCGTTGTTTTCCCCCTTGTGGCAACAACACATCCCCTAGACTCATGTTTCTGTCACTCAAGCTAGTCATCGAGGGGCATGAACCCACAATCAAGCATAACGTTCCCTCTTGGAGTCACTACCTACTACTTGGCCAAAGCAATAAATAACAACGGAGAACATGCAAGAATTACTTACGAACATAAATATAAAAGAGGTAGATCAAATATATTACTCAAACACAATCTGAACATAATCTCACAATCCATCGGATCCCAGCAAACTCAACATAGCAACATCATAAGGATTACATATGTGCCTCGATCATGTAGGGCAGCTCACGAGGACTAATTAGTGAAGCACAAGAACGGGAGGAGAACATCACATAGCTACTGGTCATGGACCCATGGTCCAAAGGAGACTACTCACAACTCATCTGGGAGGCGTCCATGGTGGTGGAGAAGCTCCCGGTGGTGATCCTCCCCTCCGGCAGGGTGCCGGGAAGAGTTCTCTTGGTGCTCCCGATCTTGGAAGCGGCGGCGGCGGCGGAACAAAGATGAGATCGCGAAAAAAGGGTTCCCATCTCGAGGGTTTCGGGACACGATATAAATATATGCCAAAGGGGGGCATCAGCGGAGGTTCGGGGGGCCCAGGCGCCCCCCCGGCGCGGCCAGGGGGGGCCGCGCCACCAGGGCGCCTGGAGCCCTGGTGGCCCCCCTCCGGCTGTACTTTGGCTGCTGGGAAGCTTCTGGAACGCTGATTTTTTATATAATTTTTCCGGGATTTTTCTGGCAGTTCTTGTAATGGGAAAACCTGAAATACAAAAACAGCAGAAAACAGAAACTGGCACTGGGGTGCACTAAGTTAATAGGTTAGTCCAAATATGATCAAAAGTGCATGGAAGTGTATAAATATCATAGCAATATCACCCAAAAGAGGCATGGAGCAAGCAGAAATTATAGATACGTTTTGGACGTATCACCAGCGCGCGCTGCCCTTGCGTGCCCCGTGAGCCTCCCCTGCTGCGCACTAGCTCGTCCACGCCCCTGCATCGCTCGCACCTACGCGCGACTGCACGCACGCTCCTACCATGGCCGCTCCTTGGCCGCCTGCAGCCGCTGCTCTCCCGACGCCGCTCTCCTGCCGTCGGTCGTTGCGAGCCGCGCCCGCTGCGGCCAGTCGCCCTGGCCAAGCACCCGCCCCCCCGTCGCCGCTCCAGCCGAAGCCGCCGCGGCCGCACCGCGCGCCCGCTCCACCTTCCGCCCTTCGGCCGCCTGGCCACCGCCGGGCCTCTGGCCTTGTCCCGCCGCCGTGCGGACGAGCGCCTGGCGCTTCGGCGCCCAACGCCCGCTCCGCCCCCTGGCCTCACCGCCGCCCCCTCCACCGCTGGCCTCGCGGCCACCGCCGCTGTGGCCTCGCCGTTGGCCTCGCTCGAGCCAGCGCCCCGTTGGCCCCTATCGGGCGT
>LR738711.1:12624595-12640715 GCA_902687465.1 Secale cereale
CCCGCCCCCCAGAACGTTGCAAAAAAAGATAAAAAAAAAACAATAAAAATAAATAAATAAATAAATAATTATATTAATTAATTATTTAATTAACAAATCAATTAAGTTAATTAATCATATTTAGATTAATCTAACCAGTAATTAACCTAATCAGTAATTAACTAAATCATAATTAACCTAACTAAACTATTAGTTAGTTTACAGTCAATGACACGCGGGTCCCACACGTCAGTTTGACCCAGTCAACGCCCTGTTGACTGCTGACGTCATGCTGATGTCAGCCTGCACTATTCTGGATAATGTTGATTTATTTAATAATTAATAAAGTAGAAAATGATTTAAAACTTTAAAAATTAATATAAAATAAACCGTAACTCGGATGAAAATACTTTATATATGAAAGTTGCTCAGAATTCCGAGACGCATCCGAATACGCAGACCGTTCGTCCACCACACATCCCTAGCATATCGAACCCGCAACTTTCCCCCTCCATTTCATCCGTCCGAAAATGCGAAACACCGGGAATACTTTCCCGGATGTTTCCCCCCTTTGTCAGTATCACCCGATACTGCGTTAGGGCACACTTAGCACCATTACATGTCATGTCATGCATCGTCATGCATCTGTTTGCATTGTATTCACTGTTTCTTCCCCCTCTTCTCTCCGGTAGACTACGAGACCGACGCTGCTGCTGCCCCGATCGACTACGGTGTTGACGACCCCACCTTGGCCGCCGAGCTTCCAGGCAAGCCCCCCCTGATCAACCTGATATCGCCTACTCTTCTCTCTACTGCTTGCATTAGAGTAGTGTAGCATGTTATTGCTTTCGATAATCCTATTCTGCTGCATAGCCAGTCATTGTTGCTACCACTGTTGATACTTTACCTGCAATCCTAAATGCTTAGTATAGGATGCTAGTATTCCATCAGTGGCCCTACACTCTTGTCCGTCTGCCCTGCTATTCTATCGGGCCGTGATCACTTGGGGGTGATCACGGGTATATACTACATACACATATACATGATACATGTTGTGACTAAAGTCGGGTCGGCTCGTTGAGTACCCGCGGTTGATTCACGGATTGGGGGCTGAAAGGACATACTTTCCCGACGGCCCTCTATGTGGATCTTTGTGGCGGAGCGACAGGGCAGGTTGAGACACCCAGTGGAGAGGTGGCCTGGCCCTGGTCGTTGTCCGCGGTTATTTCATAATAACACACTTAACGAGTTTGGATATTTGAGCTGAGTCTGGCCATTGGCCTATACGCACTAACCAGCTACGTGGGAATAGTTATGGGCACTCGACGTCGTGGTATCAGCCGAAGCCTTCTTGACGTCAGCGACTGAGCGGCGCGCGCCGGGTTGGACCACGTAACGCAACTTCTTAGTAATGGAGGTTGCTAGGTCTGCTCATCGGCCGCGTACGCAACGTGCAGGTGTGCGTTGGGCGATGGGCCCGGACCCCTGCGCGCCTAGGACTTAGACCGGCGTGCTGACCTCTCTGTTGTGCTTAGGTAGGGCTGCGACGTGTTGATCTTCCGAGGTCGGGCATGACCCTGGAAAGTGTGTCCGGCCAAATGGGATCAAGCGTGCTGGGTTATGTGGTGCACCCCTGCAGGGAAGTTAATCTATTCGAATAGCCGTGTCCCTCGGTAAAAGGACGACCCGGAGTTGTATTCCGACCTCATGATAACTAGAACCGGACACTTGATAAAACACACCCAGATGAGTTCCAGATATAACTCGATGGTTACTCTCTCACAGGGTGATGTGCGGGAGGATCGCCGAGTAGGATTATGCTATTCGTTGATACTTGGTGAACTTACCATCTTTTCTCTTCTACTGCTGCAAGATGGAGGCCGCCAGAAGCATAGTCTTTGTTTGGATTAGCTATCCCCCTCTTATTCCCGCTTGCTGCAGTTCAGTCCACCGATATTACCCATATCATTTGTTACCATTGCATATGTAGTATAGATCCTTGCTTGCGAGTACTTTGGATGAGTACTCACGGTTGCCTTGCTCCCCCTTTCCCCCCTTCTGTTCCTTCTTCTCGGAAGATGCAACCAGATGGTGGAGCCCAGGAGCCAGACGCCACCTACGACGACTCCTATGACACCGAAGGCGCCTACTACTACGTGCAGTCTGCCGACGACGACTAGGAGTAGTTAGGAGGATCCCAGGCAGGAGGCCTGCTCCGCTTTCGATCTGTATCCCAGTTTGTGCTAGCCATCTTATGGCACCTTGTTTAACTTTATGTCTGTACTCAGATATTTGTTGCTTCCGCTGACTTGTCTATGATCGAGCACTTGTATTCGAGCCCTCGAGGCCCCTGGCTTGTAATATGAAGCTTGTATGACTTATTTTACTTTTAGAGTTGTGTTGTGATATCTACGAGTGAGTCCCTGATCTTGGCCGTACACATTTGCGTGCATGATTAGTGTACGGACAAATCGGGGGCGTCACAAGTTGGTATCAGAGCCGACTGCCTATAGGAACCCCCCTTCCACACTCCTTGGCCGAAGTCGAGTCTAGACATTGCAAAACTTTTACTAACATGGCTGTGTGGCTTACGGGCCCACGTCGCCATTTGGGTGGTACTAGATTCTTTTACTCCTCGATCTATACTCCGGGATTTTGAACACTCTCCTATTTCGGGTAAAACGATTTTACTAACTCTAACATTAGGATCCCTGAGACCCCTCACCCCAAAGTTGGATTAGCCATAGTTATTGCTTAGAATAGAATTTTGCATAATCCCCACATTGTCATTAGACTCCTTTGAAACATCTTTGTTTTCAGATGGAACCCACGAGGCAGGTCGTGCGCCACACGCAGGCCCTTGGTGCCTCGGGATCACCAGCCGTGCTAGTTGAGATGATGACGTATCTGGGTTATTGCTGGCACCCTGAGTATACCGTGTACGAGCAGTACCAGGACTTTAACCAGGAGCAGTATCGTGCCATTGTCCGCCTCTACTCGCGAGCTCTACTGTGCTGCACACCGCTCATGGTGTTGGAGTGACCGTCGATATGGCAGTTCACGATGCTGCTTACGCTGCTCTGACACGCCTTCGTGGAGAGTATCGGGCATTGGACACTTCCCCTTTCAGGCACGTTGCTATCGCCTCCGACGATGGAGCGGAGGGATACTACACTGCTTCCTACTCCACCCTCACCCGAGAGCCCTTCCATCATCGGAACCTTGTTCTGCATGCTGATGGGCTGGATCGAGCTAATCGAGCTCTTCGCCCCGAGTTGTACACCACCCGTCAGCACTTGTACCGCGCCTTGACGCTGTTGCACCCCTTTGTCCTATCTAGACAACTGCCGCCTACTGTGATCTACCCAACTAGGACCGTGATGCCTCTTGGTGTCGGTTGGCCAGATGTGGGAGGCGACACTCCCGCACTTGGTCCTCTATTGCCGCCTGGACGTCGGGTCCTGCACCAGAGTATCCACGGCCCTCAGGTTGATGGCGTGGAGGACTTCTCGTTGCAGCACTGCGAGCTGTCAGACTACCTCTACCTCCACAGTTCCGCCTGGGACTGATGTAGTCTTGCTTATTAGTGCTAGATGCATTCGCCGCAAGCCTGCGTGCCGCCTATGATGTCCTTAGTTATGTACTGAACTCTGTGTACTGAACTCTATGCATGCACCCCTTTTGTAATATATGCCGACTACTATGTGGTGTTTTACGTGCTCCCTTCATTATGCATGTTTCATTCATAAATGATTCTTGTGTTTGCAAATTTTTCAATGCTGAACTACCCCTGTTATATATTAGCAGGATGGTTAGACCAGCTGGCCGTGGTCGTGGTGGCAATGCCCCACCACAGCCCGAATACATGGCCGGTATGATCCAACAGTTGGAGATGAATCGCCAGTTCATGGAGACTGTCATGGCTCAGTTCCCTCATCCCAACATGGGTCAGCAGCATGGCGCAGTGACATTGAATGACTTTGCTCGCCTCAACCCATCCATTTACCGCAGCTCAACTCAGCCTCTTGATGCTGATGGCTGGCTCCGTGACATTGCCTTTGAACTGGAGTCTGCTGGAGTTGCCGCTGCCAACTATGTCACCTTCGCGGCATACTATCTGAAGGGTCCCGCTGCTCAATGGTGGGACAGCCACATGCGTACACTGCCTGCTGGAACAATCATCACTTGGCCGGAATTCCAAGCTGCCTTCCGTGCCCGCTTCATTCCTCAGGGAATCATGGATAGGAAGAAGTGTGAGTTCCGCAACCTCACCCAGGGCAACAAGACTGTGGATGCTTATCAGCGGGAGTTTCTGGACTTATCCCGCTATGCTGAAGAAGACATTGCCACTGATGCTCGTAGACAGGAAAAGTTCCATGACGGACTTCAAGCTGACATCAAGCTCGCATTTCTTGTGCATGACTTTGGAGATTTCGCCACCTTGGTGAACAAAGCCATCCAGGTTGAAACTGGTCTACAGGAACACCACAGCACTCTCAGGCGCAACAGTGAACCAGGCTCATCCTCGGGCCCTCCCTCACAGAAGCGTAGGGTCTGGATCCCCAACAATGTGTACCGTCCAGCTGCACCTGCTCCAAGGCAGTCCTATGCTGCACCTCGTCCGCCTCCACCGCCTAGGCAGCCAAGACTTCCAGCTGCACCACTCCCAGCTCCTGCTTCTGCCCCCAATGATGGTCTGTGCTACAAGTGTGGTTAGCCAGGACACCTTGCCAGGAACTGCTTCCAGAATCAGAACCAGCTTGCACTGCCTACAACTGGTCGTGGGAACAATCAGCCCCACAACAACAATGTCAAGCCTTATGGTCGTGCTCAGGCCAACCACGTTGATCTCAATGAAGCTCAAGACCAACCTGCTACCGTGATGGGTACTCTCCTTGTTAATTCAGTACCTGCATCTGTTTTATTTGATTCAGGAGCATCGCATTCATTCATGTCAGAAGATTTTGCATATAAGCACGACATTAGATGTGAAGAAATGAACACTTCGGTAGTGGTAAAAACCCCTGCCGGCCAATGTCAAACCTCTATGGGTTGTCACGACGTTCCCGTCAAAATCGAAGGGTTGGAGTTCTATGCCTCTCCCATTATCCTGAAGTCGTCCAACATCGACCTCATTCTGGGAATGGATTGGCTAAAAGCCCATACTGCTTCTATAGTTTGTGCCACCAAGACAGTCCACCTGTTACACCCTTCCAATGAGATAATAAGCTATCAAGCTTGTCTGGTTCAAAATGCTGAAGCACGTCTTTATGCATTGAATGCATTGAACGCTTCACCACTCGAGGGCATCGAAAACATTCCTATCGTACGCGAGTTCCAGGACGTCTTTCCCGAGGAACTTCCAGGGATTCCCCCTGCTAGAGCTGTCGAGTTTATCATCGACTTGAAACCAGGCACCACTCCTATAGCCAAACGACCCTACAAGATGTCGCCTCATGAACTCATTGAGCTTAAGGAGGAAATCGACAAATCTCTTGCTAGTGGTTTCATTCGCCCGAGTTGCTCTCCTTGGGGAGCACCTTCCCTCTTTGTCTGGAAGAAGGATGGGACAAACCGATTGGTCCAAGATTACCGTCCTATCAACCAAGCAACTATTTAGAACAAGTATCCGCTTCCTCGGATCAATGATCTGTATGATCAACTGGCTGGTTCATCAATGTTCTCTAAACTCGACTTGAGGTTGGGTTACCACCAGATCCGTGTTCGTGAAGAGGATATTCCAAAGACTGCCTTTGTAACTCGATACGGTTCGTTCGAGTACACCGTCATGTCATTCGGCTTGACAAATGCTCCAGCTACATTCTATCGCCTGATGAATTACATATTCATGGAATACCTCGACAAATTCGTCGTGGTTTATCTGGATGATATCCTTGTATTTTTCAAGAATAAGGAAGAACATGCTGAACATCTTCGCCTTGTACTGGAAAAGCTTCGAGAGCATCAACTTTATGCTAAGTTTTCCAAGTGCGAGTTCCGGCTTCCTGAAGTAACCTACCTTGGGCATGTCATCTCCAAGGATGGTATTGCCGTCAACCCTGAACGAGTTCAGGCCATTCTCGATTGGACTCCTCCGAAGAATGTCAAGCAAGTCAGAAGTTTTCTCGGTCTCGCCAGCTATTGCCGTCGATTCGTCGAGAACTTCTCCAAGATCGCCAAGCCTCTGACAGGTCTACTTCACAAGGGCG
The DNA here is from genome assembly GCA_902687465.1 of Secale cereale. Lineage (NCBI taxonomy): Eukaryota > Viridiplantae > Streptophyta > Magnoliopsida > Poales > Poaceae > Secale > Secale cereale. The sequence goes on from LR738711.1 coordinate 12,630,784, forward strand.
TCAAGTTCGAGTGGACAGACAAATGCCAGGAAAGTTTTCAGGCGCTTAAGGACAAGCTGACTTCTGCTCCAGTGCTTGCTCCACCTGATACTAAGAAGGACTTCGTCATTTACTGCGACGCTTCTCGTCAAGGATTAGGCTGTGTCCTAATGCAAGAGAGCAGAGTAATTGCTTATGCCTCTCGTCAATTGCATCCTCATGAAGAGAACTACCCAGTTCACGACCTTGAGCTTGCTGCTGTCATATATGCTCTAAAACAGAGGCGACGTTACCTTCTCGGTAATCGTTGCGAGATATTCATCGACCACCAAAGTCTGAAGTACTTGTTTACTCAACCAGACCTGAACCTCCGTCAGCAGAGATGGATGGAGACCGTAGCAGATTTTGACTTGGGTATTTCCTATACCCCGGGCAAGGCTAATGTGATGGCTGATGCCTTGAGCCGCAAGTCATATTGCAACCACCTCCAGGTTCACAAGGTTCAGTCCTCGCTTGTTGAAGAATTCAGAAAGCTGAACCTCCATATTGTTCCTCCTGGAGCACTCGCTCCCCCTCGTCCAGAATTTCAGAAGATGAATCTTTGTGTTGTTTCCCAGGGTTCCCTTAATACCCTGGCTATCGTACCCGATCTCGTGAGCAGTATCAAAAATATGCAGCAGTTTGACCCTGAAGTCAATAAGATTAAACACTATCTCGCAGAAGGAAAGGCCTCATTCTTCACTATTGCTGATGATGGCGCCTTGTACTTCATAGGCCGCCTAGTGGTTCCAAGTAAGAGAGAAAACCTGGACAAGACTCAGGAGGTTATGAAAGAAGCTCATGATACACCTTTGACTATTCATCCCGGTAGTACCAAGATGTACCAGGACATTCGTCAGAGATTCTGGTGGTCTAATATGAAGCAAGACATTGCTCGTTATGTTGCTGAGTGTGACGTTTGCCGTCGTATCAAAGCAGAACATCGAAGGTCTGCTGGAACTTTGCAACCTATCTCTATTCCTAAATGGAAATGGGACCATGTTGAAATGGACTTCGTCACTGGATTTCCCAAATCGCAGAGAGGTGATGATGCAATTCTTGTCGTCATTGACCGGCTTTCCAAAGTTGCACATTTTCTGGCAGTCAAAGAAACAATTACTGCTAGTCAGCTGGCAACTCTCTACATGTCCAAAATTGTTTCACTTCACAGTATTCCACTGGTTATCAGTTCAGACTGTGGCAGTTTATTCACTTCAAGATTCTGGGCAAGTTTCCAAGAAGCTATGGGAACACATATGTCATTCAGTATTGCCTTTCATCCTCAGTCGCAAGGGCAAGTTGAACGCGTCAACCAAGTTCTCGAAGACATGCTTCGAGCTTGTGTTATTTTCTTCGGCAAGAAATGGGAGGAATCTCTCCTGTATGCTGAGTTCTCTTATAATAATAGCTATCAAGCTAGTCTGAAGATGGCTCCCTTCGAAGTGTTATATGGATGAAAGTGCCGAACCCCTCCGAACTGGTCAGAAACTGGGGAACGTTCACTCTTCGATCCGAATATTATTCAACACGCTGAAGAGCAAGTCCGCGTCATTCGCGAGAATCTGAAGATTGCTCAGTCACGTCAGAAAAGTCAGTATGACCGTCATCATCAAGACATGGTATATCAACCTGGCGAAAAGGCTTATCTTCGAGTTACACCAATGAAGGGTGCTCATCGCTTCGGGATCAAGGGCAAATTAGCTCCTTGCTATATTGGTCCATTCACTATTCTTGAAAGGTGTGGAAAGGTGGCATATCAACTGGAGCTGCCACCGAACCTTTCTCAGGTTCACGATGTGTTCCACGTGTCTCAACTCCGCTGCTGCTTCAAGGACCCAGTCCGTGTAGTGGATCACGAAGTGCTCGAGTTGCAACAGGACCTCTCCTATAAAGAGCATCCGGTCCGCATTCTCGACCAAGCTGAACGTCGCACACGTCAGAAGGTGATCAAGTTCCTCAAAGTCCAGTGGTCGCATCACTCTGAAGATGAAGCCACTTGGGAACGCGAGGATCGTCTTCGTGAAGAATACCCCGCACTGTTTCCTTCTACCTCCTAAATCTCGGGACGAGATTTCTTGTAGTGGAGGAGATTTGTAACGTCCAGGTAATCACGCTACAGTAAGTCCCTGCTAATGATGCCACGTCATCGTGTTACTGTTGATAGCATCACGTTAATCGAAAACCCCGTTCGAAATAAGAACCCGAAAAAGAAATAAACAATATAAGTTTTCAAAATGTTAAATGAAAATGTTCGGGCGGTGCTAAATATTGCAAGATCAATTATGGTGTAGTTATTACAATTTCTAAAAATGCCTAAGTATTTTAAATAAAATTAAACAGAAAAAGAGAAATAAATAAAAGGAAAGAAAAAAATAAAATAAAAATAAAAGAAAGGCCGAAAACCCTCCCCGGCCCAACTGGGCCAAACGGCCCAGCCAGGCCGGCCCAACCGCCCCCCTATATCCCCACCCCCATCAGTGGGGGAAATATCCCCACCGACACTTCTCCCCCCACCCTCTATGGACCGGGATCGACCCGATCCCCTTCTGCCGCTCGACGCCAGCGACGAACGTCGCCGCCTGGAGCTGCCTCGCCACCGTCGCACATCGTCCTCACCTCCTCCCCGACGCGCTTCCTCGAGCCTCGCCGACCCCGTACCCCGGCAACGCTCGTGAGCCACTCCCCTTCCTCCTCACCCCTCCCTCTGCGCGGCTGCTCATCGCGGCCACCGCGCCGTCCGCCGTCCCACGGGCGCGCCCTGCCCCGCGCGATCTCTGTGCCGCCTCCGCCCGCACGCCCCGCGTCGCCGGCCACTCGCTGCCACTCCACCCTGCTCCTTTCTCCACCGTGCGCCCCGTTTCGCTCCGCCGTCCCCTGCGCTGTGCTCACCACAACCGCGGCGGCACCCAGCGCGCGCTGCCCTTGCGTGCCCCGTGAGCCTCCCCTGCTGCGCACTAGCTCGTCCACGCCCTTGCACCGCTCACACCTACGCGCGACTGCACGCATGCTCCTGCCATGGCCGCTCCTTGGCCGCCTACAGCCGCTGCTCTCCCGACGCCGCTCTCCTGCTGTCGGTCGTTGCGAGTGATACGTCCAAAACGTATCTATAATTTCTGCTTGCTCCATGCCTCTTTTGGGTGATATTGCTATGATATTTATACACTTCCATACACTTTTGATCATATTTGGACTAACCTATTAACTCAGTGCACCCCAGTGCCAGTTTCTGTTTTCGGCTGTTTTTGTATTTCAGGTTTTCACGTTACGAGAACTGCCAGGAAAAATCCAGAAAAATTATATAAAAAATCAGCGTTCCAGAAACTTCCGTGCGCCCGAAGGACAGCCGGGGGGGGGGGGGCACCAGGGCTCCAGGCGCCCTGGCGGCGCGCCCCCCCTGGGCCGCGCCGGGGGGGCGCCTGGGCCCCCCGAGGCTCCTCCGATGCCCCCCTTTGGCATATATTTAAAGCGTCTCCCGAAACCCTCGAAAGAGGAACTCTTTTTCGCGATCCCATCTCTGTTCCGCCGCCGCCGCCGCTTCCAAGATCGGGAGCACCAGGAGAACTCTTCCCGGCACCCTGCTGGAGGGGAGGATCACCACCGGGAGCCTCTCCACCACCATGGACGCCTCCCGGATGAGTTGTGAGTAGTCTTCCTTGGACCATGAGTCCATGACCAGTAGCTATGTGATGTTCTCCTCCCGTTCTTGTGCTTCACTAATTAGTCCTCGTGAGCTGCCCTACATGATCGAGGCACATATGTAATCCTTATGCTGTTGCTATGATGAGTTTGCTGGGATCCGATGGATTATGAGATTATGTTCAGATTGTGTTTGAGTAATATATTTGATTCACCTCTTTTATGTTTATGTTCGTAAGTAAATCTTGCATGTTCTCCGTTGTTATTTATTGCTTTGGCCAAGTAATAGGTAGTGACTCCAAGAGGGAACGTTATGCTTGATTGTGGGTTCATGCCCCTCGATGACTAGCTTGAGTGACAGAAACATGAGTCTAGGGGATGTGTTGTTGCCACAAGGGGGAAAACAACGGTGCTTGTGCCCGCGGGTGCAAGGACTGTTTACTTTACGCAAAGTTCTTTTAATGCAGTTGTCTGTTGCTTTGAGTTTACACTATGGGTGGGGCTCGCAACTTAATACCAGCGAGATGTTCTGGATAGATATCTCAAGGTGGATGATTAGTAGTAGATATTGATGGATTTCGGTCTACTTACTTTGGCGTACCGCCCATGCTTTGAACCTCTACCTTTCTTGCAATGTAGTCAGCATTAGTTTGCGCACATGGTCCTGTCAATTGCCCAGCTGTAATTCGTTTACCTCACATAGCTGATTTATCGTCTTTTGGGAGAGAGACATCACTAGTGAACATCATGAGACTCTGGTCCATATTACCATCATTGATCACATCCGCTATTTACTTTTCCGCTATTTACTTACTATTGCAATTATATCTATCACTATTATCACTTGCGTTTGATCCTTTGTAAACTACAAGGCCGGAGGGATTGACAACCTCTCTGTACTCGTTGGGAGCAAAGTTATTTGTATCTGTGTGCAGGTCCACGTTGATTGCTAATATCCGGCGCCGTTAGCAGTTGACACCTTCTTGTTGAAACTGGGAGTCTCTGGGAAATCGATCCTTGGTATTACCAAGGGAAAACTTCTGCTACACTGCATCTCAAACCTTCCACTTGGGGTAACCAACGAGGGGTGAGAAGCCACCTAGCAAAGCAATTTCTGGCGCCGTTGCCGGGGACTCCACTCTTCAAGATAGGGGAGTTGCACGCTATCTTTTACCTTTGCTTTTAGTCTTGTTAGTTTACCTTTCAGTTTTGCTTTAGTACCTTTTTATCGAAAATCACAAAAATAGTTATCTTGCTTGCTTGCTACAATGGGTTCCACCGAGAACACCAAGTTGTGTGACTTCACTAGTCACAACAACGATGACTTTATCAGCTCACCTATCACTACACCTGCCACTTCAGCACCTTCATATGAAATTAAACCTGCTTTACTGAATCTAGTTATGAAAGATCAATTCTCCGGTGCTGGAGATGATGCTGCTTTACACTTGAACAACTTTGTTGAACTTTGTGATATGCAAAAGTACCAAGAAATAGATGGTAATATTGTTAAGCTTAAGTTTTTTCCTTTCTCCTTGAGAGGAGGAGCTAAAATTTGGTTTCAGTCTTTGCCTAGAAATGGCATAGATTCATGGGACAAGTGCAAAGATGATTTTATTGGAAAATACTATCCACCTGCTAAAATTATTCAACTGAGAAGTAACATAATGAATTTTAAATAATTGGATAATGAACACGTTGCCCAAGCTTGGGAACGTATGAAATCTCTTATCAAGAACTGCCCTACTCACGGTTTGACTACTTGGATGGTTATCCAAACTTTTTATGCAGGCTTGAACTTTACCTCGCGGAACTTGTTAGATTCGGCCGCGGGAGGAACCTTTATGTCAACTACACTTGGTGCTGCCACAAAACTTCTCGATGAGATGATGACCAATTATTCCCAATGGCACACCGAACGCGCTCCAACAGGTAGGAAGGTAAACTCTGTCGAGGAGATTTCCTCCCTTAATGAAAAAGTTGACTTGATCATGTCTCTACTTTCGAAGCAATCCTCTGTTGATCCTCGTGATGTTCCTTTAAATTCTTTGATTGCTCAAGAACAAGTAGATGTGAACTTTATCTCTGGAAACAATTTTAACAACAATGCTTATAGGAGTAATTTTGGTAGCAATCCTAGACCGTTCCCCTCTAATTCTTATGGGAACAACAATGCTTATCCTAGCACCAAGAACTCCAATACTGAACTAGAGATTATGCTTAAAGATTTCATCACTACCCAAAAAGCCTTTAACAAGAGTGTAGAAGAAAAACTACACAAACTAGATGATCTCTCTTTGAAGGTAGACCATTTAGCCAATGAGATAGAATTGCTTAAAATTAAAACTTCTCCTCTTGAGGAGAGGAAGGTCACTCTTATTAATGCTACTCAAGTGCAAATTAATGAAAATATTAGGATGATGGCTAAACTTAAAGAAAGATGGGCTAGAGAAAGGGAGGAAGAAGATAGAATTAAGAGCCTTCCTACCCACCACACTGTTGCTACTATCCAAGTTGTTGAGGATATCCAAACTCTTAGCACCCAATGTACTCCTGGTCCCGATGGACCTATTAATGGTGATGCTATGACTATAGAAACTACCAAACAAGTGAACCTAAAGGACACCACTACCACTTTACTTGATGCTAGTGACCTTGATTTTGATAATTGCACTCTTACCGAAGTTATTGATTTCCTTCACAAGATGTCTAGAGATCCCCGCACTAGCACGCTTAACCTTGCCTTCACAGAGCATATCACTAATGCTCTCATCAAAGCTAGGGAGGAGAAACTTAGAGTAGAAGCCTCCATACCTAGAAAGCTAGAAGATGGTTGGGATCCTATGATAAAAATTAAATTGAATGACTTCTCTTGCTATGCATTATGTGATGTTGGAGCTAGTACCTCTGTTATGCCCAAAAGAATATATGATATGCTTAAATTGAAACCTTTTGATTCTTGTTCTTTTGGTGTTCATCTCGTTGATTCTTCCATAAAGAAACCTTTGGGGAGGATCGACGATGTTCTTATCATTGTCAATGACAATTATGTTCCCGTTGATTTTACTATTATGGATATTGAATGTGATCCTTCTTGTCCAATTATTTTGGGACGTCCCTTTTTACGCACCGTTGGTGCTATCATTGACATGAAAGAGGGTAATATAAAATTTCAGTTTCCTCTCAAGAAAGGGATGGAACACTTCCCTCGAAAGAAGATCAAGTTACCTTTTGAGTCCGTTGTACGGGCTAGCTATTCTTTTACTCTTGATAAGACTTGATCTATATGCATTATGCCTAGCTTAATGGCATAAAAGAAAGCGCTTTTGGGAGGCAGCCCAATGAATAAATTTATTTTGCTTTTATTGTGTCTTGATGTTGTTTACTACTGTAGCATCATCATTGTATCTTTGCTTTTCAATTTTGTGCCAAGTATAGCCTCTGATTGCTAGAAAGTTCAAAAGTTGTGAGGTGCTGTCCAGGAAACAGATTCTGTCCTTGGATAGAAAAATTCTTATAAAATCACCAGATCATCTTTTTGGTCTGAATTTTTTTGACAGCGTTCTCTATATAATTGTCTTTCGTGCGTATGTTCTGAGTTTTTTGATTTGAGTTGCAGAAGTTCCCCGAACAAATCAATTACTACATGCTATTCTGTTTTTCACAGATTTTGTCCTGTTTTGCTTTTCCTTCATTTTGCAAACCAAGAGCTTGCTTTTTCTTTGCAAAAACCTTTTGGCAATCTTGAGAAACAGTAGACCTTCAAGAATATCTATATTTCCAGCAAGGTACAATTATTTTATTATGGGTACTAACCTCGCTAATCAGATTATGATGAGTTATGTATGAAGGGAGTTTTCAAGTGTGCGAGGGAAGATGATAAAAAGATTCAGGAGTGTCAAGCGCTCAAGCTTGGGGATGCCCCCATGCACCCCAAGAAATATTCAAGGAGACTCAAGCGTCTAAGCTTGGGGATGCCCCCGTGCATCCCCTTCTCCATCAACATTATCAGTTCGTCTTTCGTTCCACTATATTTTAATCACTTCATGTGTTATGTGCTATGCTTGGAGCGTCTTGCTTTTAGTTTTCTTTAGTTTTTCATAACGAGTCGGAACTCAGCGTTCTTTATGTGGGAAAGAAACACGCTCCACTTCTACCTAGAACGTAACATAGAATTTTCATGACTATCTTTGCTGTGTGTGTTCTTTTTCTTTTTAATAGCTACTATCATGTTCAGCTCTTAGCTTTCATGCTTATCTTTTCAAAGAGCTTTTGTTTAGTTGGTTGCTTGAACTCTCTTTAATTACCATGCTTATCTTATTAAGAGAGTTTGCTCCCGTTGCATTGGTTAATATGTCTATGATAAAGATGCTACGTGCATAATGTCGCTTAGTAGTTCAGGTTTTCTTATGGTTAGTCTCAAATAGCTGGGGGATTCCCAATGTGTTATTGGAGTACCAACATGATTTGTTTGCCAATGATGTGGTATGGTTTAGTAATATCTTCCCTCAAGAATTTATTTTGATTGACTTGGCGTATGCTCACGCATATTTAAGACTGTAAAGAAAGTCTGTCAAGCCTTGATGATCTTTTGTTTCTGAGTAGCGATATAACTTCCATGCCTGATTCAATGTTGCTTTGTCACTCTGCATGATTATGACCGTCATTGCTCTCTTAGTTGGTCGCTCCCAGTCTTTTGCTAACCTCCACCTGTACTAAGCGGACTGACTGCTTGTGCATCCACATCCTTTTAAACCAGTTATGCCATATGAGTCCACCATACCTACCTATATGTGGTATTTCACCGCCACTCCAAGTAAATTTACATGTTCTACCTTTAAAACCTTCAGTTTTTGCAATACATAGCTCATGGGAAAGTAGCTTAAAAACTATTGTGGTAAAGAATATGTTGCTTATGTATCTTATTTTCTTATAAGTTGCTTGCTGAGCGGTAACCATGTTTCTGGGGACGCCATCAACTGTTACACTTTTGTTGAATATCATGTGAGTTGCTATGCATGTTCGTCTTGTCTAAAGTAAGGGTGATTTGCCATGGGTTGAATGGTTTGAGTATGCATATTGTTAGAGAAGAACATTGGGCCGCCAACCAAAGCCATGTATCATGGTGGAAGTTTTAGCTTGGACATTAAACCTCAATCTCTTATGAGAATATGCTTAAGCATTAAAGAGGAGTCCATTATCTATTTTCTATGTTGTCCCGGTATGGATGTCCTCATGTTGAGATCTATCAAAAACGAGAAATCAAATGCGATCTATCTCCTTGGACCTTTGTACAGGTGACATAGAGGTACCCCTTTGCGACACTTAGTTGAAACATATGTAATGCAATGACAATCCATGGAAATCCGAGCTAATTAGGACAAGGTGCGAGCACTATTGGTATTCGATGCATGAGGCTTGCAACTTATAGGATGTCTTATGCATAACACATATGAAGTACTACTACCGTTGACAAAATTGTTTCTATGTTTTCAAAATAAAAAGCTCTAGCACATGAGTAATCCCTGCTTCCCTCTGCGAAGGGCCATTCTTTTACTTTTATGTTGAGTCTCCACCTTCTTTTAAAAGCGCCAACTACTGAGAGCATGATTGTCATTCTGAGTGTAATGTGCATTGTCCCAAAGTAGCATTGTCTTTTGCATGATTGTGATATCGTTTATTCTGAAATCATTGTATCTAGTCATCACTTAAACCTTGAAGGTGCCCCTGCATTTATGCTTCATTAAAGGGGGCAAGCTAGATATCACTTTATCATATTTGCACATCATATTCATTGCAAATCTATTTGATGTTTCAGTATCATATTGTAAAACTTTCAGTTCTTTGTGATTTTCTCATGAGGCAACTTAATTACTACAGATTCATTGTCTCAGTAAGCTTTTGTCATATGACTATGAGTAAGTCCAATATGGTTAATAGCATGTCACCACAGAAATTATTCTTGTTATCATTTACCTACTCGAGGACGAGCAGGAATTAAGCTTGGGGATGTTGATACGTCCAAAACGTATCTATAATTTCTGCTTGCTCCATGCCTCTTTTGGGTGATATTGCTATGATATTTATACACTTCCATACACTTTTGATCATATTTGGACTAACCTATTAACTCAGTGCACCCCAGTGCCAGTTTCTGTTTTCGGCTGTTTTTGTATTTCAGGTTTTCGCGTTACGAGAACTGCCAGGAAAAATCCAGAAAAATTATATAAAAAATCAGCGTTCCTGAAACTTCCGTGCGCCCGAAGGACAGCCGGGGG
>LR738711.1:12650463-12698120 GCA_902687465.1 Secale cereale
ACGCCCGCCCCGTTGGCCCCTAGGGCCAATGACAAGGCCCCCCCCCAGAACGTTGCAAAAAAAAGATAAAAAAAACAACAATAAGAATAAATAAATAAATAATTATATTAATTAATTATTTAATTAACAAATTAATTAAGTTAATTAATCATATTTAGATTAATCTAATTAGTAATTAACCTAACTAAACTATTAGTTAGTTTACAGTCAATGGCACGCGGGTCCCACATGTCAGTTTGACCCAGTCAACGCCGTGTTGACTGCTGATGTCATGCTGACGTCAGCCTGCACTATTCTGGATAATGTTGATTTATTTAATAATTAATAAATTAGGAAATGATTTAAAACTTTAAAAATTAATATAAAATAAACCGTAACTCGGATGAAAATACTATATATATGAAAGTTGCTCAGAATTTCGAGACGCATCCGAATACGCAGACCGTTCGTCCACCACACATCCCTAGCATACCGAGCCCGCAACTTTCCCCCTCCGTTTCATCCGCCCGAAAATGCGAAACACCGGGAATACTTTCCGAGATGTTTCCCCCCTTCGTCAGTATCACCCGATACTGCGTTAGGGCACACTTAGCACCATTACATGTCATGTAATGCATCGTCATGCATCTGTTTGCATTGTATTCACTGTTTCTTCCCCCTCTTCTCTCCGGTAGACTACGAGACCGACGCTGCTGCTGCTCCGATCGACTACGGTGTTGACGACCCCACCTTGGCTGCCGAGCTTCCAGGCAAGCCCCCCCTTGATCAACCTGATATAGCCTACTCTTCTCTCTACTGCTTGCATTAGAGTAGTGTAGCATGTTACTGCTTTCGATAATCCTATTCTGCTGCATAGCCTGTCATTGTTGCTACCACTGTTGATACTTTACCTGCAATCCTAAATGCTTAGTATAGGATGCTAGTATTCCATCAGTGGCCCTACACTCTTGTCCGTCTGCCCTGCTATTCTATCGGGCCGTGATCACTTGGGGGTGATCACGGGTATATACTACATACACAATTACACATATACATGATACATATTGTGACTAAAGTCGGGTCGGCTCGTTGAGTACCCGTGGTTGATTCACAGATTGGGGGCTGAAAGGACATACTTTCCCGACGGCCCTCTGTGTGGATCTTTGTGGCGGAGCGACATGGCAGGTTGAGACACCCAGTGGAGAGGTGGCCTGGCCCTGGTCGTTGTCCGTGATTATTTCATAATAACACGCTTAACGAGTTTGGATATTTGATCTGAGTCTGGCCATTGGCCTATACGCACTAACCAGCTACGTGGGAATAGTTATGGGCACTCGACGTCGTGGTATCAGCCGAAGCCTTCTTGACGTCAATGACTAAGCGGCGCGCGCCGGGTTGGACCACGTAACGCAACTTCCTTAGTAATGGAGGTTGCTAGGTCTGCTCACCGGCCGCGTACGCAACGTGCAGGTGTGCGTTGGGCGATGGGCCCGGACCCCTGCACGCCTAGGACTTAGACCGGCGTGCTGACCTCTCTGTTGTGCTTATGTAGGGCTGCGACGTGTTGATCTTCCGAGGCCGGGCATGACCCTGGAAAGTGTGTCCGGCCAAATGGGATCAAGCGTGCTGGGTTATGTGGTGCACCCCTGCAGGGAAGTTAATCTATTCGAATAGCCGTGTCCCTCGGTAAAAGGACGACCCGGAGTTGTATTCCGTGTAGGGTAACGCAGCAGAAAATAAAAATTTCCGACCTACGCACCAGCCCAGGACCACTATGAAGACTGCATACAAGGTTTGATCTGTTTCGTTACCGACTCGTAGCGCAGCGGAAGTAGAGTCGATGACGATCGTCGGTGCAGATCCCCGCAGCTAGGATTTACAACCTCCCAACCGCGAGGATGTATACCCTCATCCGCTCCTCGGACAGCCCTCCGGGAGACGGTCGAACAGTCCCCCGGACGGTGTCGCGGACAGCCCTTCGGGAGGACCTTCGAAACTTGAACGGTCACTCGGACAGCCCTTCGGGAGGCACTCACGAACAGCCCCTCAGGGCACTAAGATCGAATCTACGACCTCTCTACAGAGTTGCACACATACGGTGTCATCTATCCGGCAGGGCTTCGCCGTCCAGAACTAGTTCCCACCGGAACCCAGACAGCCTTTCGGCTCTACGAAACTATTTCGTGGGAGGGAGAGAGAAGCCAGATCATTGCAATGGCATGTATGTGAGCAAGGGATGAGTGTGGAGGGCTGCCCCTACACCTCTATTTATAGGCCAAGGCAAGGGGTGGGGTGGTGGAGGAAATACCAAAATACCCATGCTACATGTCCCACATGAAGGGTAAAATGGTAATGCAAGTGGGGCCCCCAAGGGGGACACCACCATGGCAGCCCAACACCTTGTCCCCCCATGGGGGGGGCCCCCCCAACAAGCCACCAACATGTCTCCATGAAACATGCATGCTCCCTAGACAAAAAGCCACCAAACATGCAACCCCCGATTCGTGGGATCTTGTCCCCTCGCGCTGAGACAAGATGTTTTCCGCGAAACTTTTTTCTGAAAAATTCCAGAAGGTCCCAGAACATTTCCGGTACCCTCTAAAATTATTCTGGGCATGATCCGAAACATTTTCGGTGCTGTGGTTTTTATCAGCGGAAAGCATTAACAGCGGTTACGGCAGTTTCGGAACATTTCCGGTTTTTCTCTCTGAAAATTCCCAGAAGTTCCCAGACCAATTCTGGCACCCTCTGATAATTTCCATGCGGTGCCGAAACCCTTTTTGACCTAATAATATATTCCGAAACATATTTTCGGTTTTACCGAAACTCTTTCGGTGTTCTCTCTCCGGAACTCTTCCGTTGTCTCCGAAACTTTTTCGGTGATTTTCTCTCAGACTCCCTGTCTAGTATTCAGCAGATAGATGCCCCTTAAGCGTGTGACCCTATAGGTTCAGTGAAGTATAGACATGACCCGGAAACACTTCCGATCAATGATCAACATCGGAGCCGTGGACACCCATATTGACCCCCTATACCCACATGAATAAATATTCGAGTGAACCTCCAGTTGCTGTGTGCTATTCCTTTTGCTTCGCGATATGTCACAAACACCCGAGGTGAGATTTATTGCATCCCCGTGGGCAAACACTTTGTCCACTATGCAAGTTACCTCGTTACCGGTTTTGTTCTCTTTTCTCGTTTTCGTGTTCCGGCATCCCAGTGATCAAATCACCCTGTGTCTGGCCAGACGATGATGGATACCGTTACACCGAGAGGGCCCGAGTATATCTCTCCATCGTCGGAGGAGCAAATCCCAATCTTGAGCTATCTCGTTACTTGCCATACTTTCCCATGAACCCGTAAGCCGCCGTAATAGCCATCCAGTTACGGATGACGTTTAACAAACCCCAAAGTTCATGAATCAAGCATGAAGGAACTCGATACTCTCATGGTCTAAGGAATTATGCAAACATTAACTTCCTGTGTTATTAACCATTAACTTGTGACGAATGTAACTCATAGCATAACATCAATTCGGGTCGATTCAACACAAATGTTCTGCTAACATTGTGCCCTCAAAGTTGCTGGCATAGACATGCCCATGATCAGGAAAACAGAACCATCATGCAACACTTGAGCTAGTCTTAGAGGCCAGACTAGGAATACATTTTATCGTTTATTATTCCACACGTGCATATGAGTCTTCCTCCGAGCCTCGTTTTATTTGCAGACTCGAGAACCATAGCACTTATAGCATGGAATATAAACTTAATTATGAACAGAGAGATAATTTATAACATTTGTTATTGCCTCTAGGGCATATCTCCTACAGACTCCCACTTGCACTAGAGTCAATATCTAGTCAATGCTAATGCACTTTACACCTATGGCACATTGGTGTAAATATGCTTCGCTTGTGGTATAGCCTGATGTCCAACGGATCTGACGACTTCAGCTCCGTGTGTATCTTTGCATATCCTCGCGTTTTCACGCCTTCACAAAATTCATATTTTGTGTGGACTTAGCTTTGTATGTATGTGAATCACAGGTAGAACCTGGATTCCTCAGACTGAGTTATGGAGCAACTACCTGCAGTAGTGTCCCATTGACAAAAGCCATCTTGGAACCATACTAAGTTCATGAATGAACTATATGATTCAACATCTTCTTTGTCGCTTCAAAAGCGGCAACATACTTCACCTCTGTTATAGAATTCGCCACAGTAACTTGTTTGGAACATTTTCCAACTAACTGTGCCACCACATTGTGTGTTACACAAAACCCTTAATTTAAATCGAAAATCGCACGGGGAAAAGATGAAGACTGTATCGATGTAACATTTTACAACGAACTCTTCATGATCTCCGCTTGCGAGAAAACATGTCATCAGTACTACTCTGGTACTACATGACATCTTTCATTGTTGTCCTATGATCAGTACTTTTGACCACTTTGGTATCTATACTCATAACACCTTTGGAGTATCGGACATATCTGGTTGTTTTTACATACCATGGAATACATGACTAATCCAAACACGAAAGTGTGTGGAATCTCCATCATGTATTTTGCTCATAGGTGTTTTTGGGACACCGAGTCTTGCAAAAACTCTTTCCATGTGACTTCGGCAAGAATCACTCCTTGGCGTTTTATATGCTAAAATGTTTTAGCATCTTGTCAATATGTATTCATTGCTTAGGGCCAGTTCTTTTGGTAGCTTCTAAAATAAGCTGAAATAAGCTGCCCCTACCTAGCTTATTCTAGAAGCCCAACCAAATTTATTTTTTTAGAAGCCTAATAGTTGAGACTTGATTAGTAGGCTTCTAAAATAAAAAAATTGGTTGAGCTTCTAGAATAAGCTGGGTAGGGGTAGCTTATTCTGGAAGCCCAAAAAAGCCAGGAAAAGAACTGGCACTTAGCCCCATTAGGTAAATCTATCTCCATAGATCATCATGCCTAATATCAAGGCTATTTAGCCTAAGCACTTCATTGAAAAAACTATTTTCAAATGAAGTCCTAATTCGTGTCAAGAAATTTATTTCCAATTACCAATGTGTCAAGCACACAAGGTTTTTAGAAATATTATTAAGCTCCCACTTACTTTCTTGAATTACAAGCATCTTCGTTACCCATTGATGAAGTCAAAACCCCTTTTGACCATTTCATCAAAACACGAAGATTCCAACTCCAATTTGCTCTCTTCTGTCCATCGCTGGAACTCTGAAGTTTGCACCCTTACTAGCATCCTCTGGATCGACAACCTACTTTGGACTGTATCACATACAAGTCCTAGGTTTCATTTCCATCAGATGGAAATCCTTTTGTCATCCATGTTTCATATCTCAAGATTGAAATATGTATTAATTGCTAGTTCAACCCGAACCGACTTTAAGCATCGCTACGATGAAACAACCTCATCGTAGTCAACTCTTTGAACTTGTTTTGCAACAAGTCGAGCTTTATGGATAAACATTTTTATCCGTATCAGTTTTAAGTTACATAAATATTCGTTAGACTCTAAGTCTTCTGAAGGGTGTATCAAGGTTTTAATCTTGAATCACTTATATGGAAACTAACTCGGGTTGTATTGGCATTTAGCCAATTCCGGAGTCAGGGCCCATCAACGCTTCCTTGTGTATCATAGGTATACTGTTGTCCAACAACAATATCTCGTCTGCGCACCTGAGAGGTTTGCACGAGCCTTGCCTACGTGGTTCAGCTGCAAGTTCGACCGAAGTCCATACATTTTATTGTAGAGACTTCCGTATCAGTCGCAGTAGGAAACTCTGGAATTACTTCCAAGGTTCCTTTCCTTTGACCTGATGACGAAGATACTGTTATCTCGTCGATTTGCATTGTTCTCCCACTCACCTTTTTGAAAGAACCATTCTCTTTAAAATCATACCGTTTCGTGGCAAAACTATTTGCCTCGGTATAGTGAGGGAGGAATACCCAATTGCTTGGGATAACCTACAAAGTAGCACTTGTCTGATTTGGAATAGGTTTGTAACCTTTTACACAAGCCCTATATTCCAAATGTTAAGAAAAGATATAACATGGTTGGGCGTACCATACCATGGTGTCATTTCAACAGACCCGATGGAGCTCTTTTCAGTGTAAAAGCCGCAGTCTCTAAAGCATCACTCTTTAAAAGGGATAATGGCAAATTTATTTATGTCATCTTTGATCTCACCATGTCATAAATGGTTTGATTACATCTTCACAGACTTTTCACTTTGCAGTGGTGTTCCGGGAAGTGTAAGTTATGAAACAGCTTTCACAACTCATCAGACATTCGCTAAACTTGTAACTCAAATATTCCTTTCTGCAATCGAATTGTAGAAACATAATTTTCTTGTTACAATAACTTCTACTTCATTTTTGAAAACCTTTCGAATGATTTCAAAAGATCCAGACTTACGTCTCATCAAGTAAATATCCATATATCTACTTGAGTCATTTCTGAAGATAGATAAATACACTACTAACAACATTTATCGGACTACACACATCAAATGTATGATCACCAATAAGTTTGTTACTCGTTCCTTATGGCCTGTGAACGGTATTCAGTCACTTCACTTTTCGGAGGAAAGTTGCAAGTGTCAGACGATTCAAAATCAAATGACTTCAAAATCCATCATAATGGAATTTTCCATGCGGGTTTCTCCAATGTGACCAAATGCAGTGCCACACTTGTGTGGTATTCTTTTAGTCTTGCGACATTTAGCGTCAGTGTTATGGATGTATCATATCACCATCAATATTCATAACATACATCCCATCTTGGATGGAAGCATGACCCTTCATGTTATTCATAATTCTGAACAACAATTGTTGTTCTTATGAACAACTCCTTTGCAACAAACATTGTGCAATGGGCTAGAGTGTATGAAACTCTAAAATGAATTGTGAAAGTAAACACAGAGGTAATATATTATTATCAACATTCATAACATACATCTCATTCATAATGAAAGTATGGCCCTTATGTTGTTCATAACACCGAACATCAGAAGTTCTCTTATGAACAACCTTCTTGCAAGATACCTTATGCAATGGGCTAGAGTGTGTAAAACTCTAAATGAATTATGAAAATAAATACAGACGGTAATACACTGATGGAAGGTATAGTAACATTTACTATGTTCCCTGTGTATACCTAAACCTTATTCCTGGCTAGTCTCTTAGGCCATAGTAGTTCTTACATCGAGTTGCAACAGAATGCAATCGAGCGGGTATCTTTGTGATTAACTCACAATACCCAAGAATTAGTCATTAATAATTTAATCATAATTCCCAAGAACTATATCTTTGACCAGCCATCTATACATCAAAAACTTGTATGACATTCATACATGAGCTGGATATTCCAGTCTTCTTTCTATTTGCCTTTATACTTCTAACAGTTTAACTTTTAGTATTTCTCCTACTTCCAGAAAAAACATCCAACTTCATCATATGAAAGGCTTTCTTCTGGATCCCTCTCTTATCAGTCAAATGCCTAGTAAACACTTTTACTAACAGTTTGCAAAACAAACACTGCTTTGGATATCTCATATCTTTCAGCCTTTGTCTGTCTCTGAAAATGATTTTCAGATTCCATGAATATCACATAACTATCCAAACTTTCGAAGTTCGGGTCTCATGGAAGCAAACATATTGCACTTGACCAAAAAAACGGAATTCTAGCTTTTGGATTGAAGGACGAGAGTCACATGATCCATAGCATTAGCGGGAGAATACCGAAAGTATGCGATAGGACAAAGTCCTTCTCGGCACTCTTGAGGACAATCCTCACATTACGTTACCAACCGTAAAGTTTTAACCAGATATTTAACAGCTATTCAATTTTAATAGGGAAGGTGGAAACACGAGCCATAATTCTACAACTATTATGCAAACCACACTTAGACAGTGTTCAAAATTAATTGCACTGAGAATTAAACAAGTTAATTCTGCAGTGCGCTCCCACTCAAATCAATATCTCTCATAATTGATTGTGAGTGATTCAAGATCCACATTTCAATTCAACGCCATTGATGTTAGTCACCACTGATGACGAAAATCTCAATTGGTGGGCAAACATGCCGATCACATCTCTATGTGACTCTTGTTCATCTTTCGATGCTTGTGTTCCGAGCTCATGACTTTCATGCCTGAACGTCAAGACAACCAAGTGATCTCGCTGCGAGGTCTGACCTCACCCGCCTCACACCCGTACAATCGTTCGTACCCATGTAGATCATGGCGCACCCCGAAAGGAAAGATGCCGTGACGGTGCTACACTTGGGAGAACACTAACTACTTGATATTTTTGTGAGAGATCACCCTAATAAAAATCGACTACGGCGCAATCAAGAAGGGTGCATCAAAGGGATAAACATCTCAGGCAATTCATAATTAGCATGATATGGTATAGCCCTTTCTGACGGAGAAGTCTTTCATTTCTTCGTCTTCGGCACTCGCGTCGGTGTTCACCTTCGCGAAGATTGCCACCACCTTGTCAATGCACCAGATAATATTGCTATCTCTATAGCTAATAAAATAATGCATTACACAAGGTTGACACGCAGGTCATTTAAAATGCAATCATATGGCTCCAGCCATCATGCCGAATCATGACACGCAGGTCATGTTAATTGATTTACATTATATAGCCATCTCATACATAATCAAATTATTATGAGCACTGCTATACCACATCATATGCACATGCAAACCCTCCTGCAAAACCAAGTTAGACGCCTCTAATCGGTTCATGCAAAAGTTTATCTTACGTGGCTTCTAAGGTTTCGAAACAAACCGAAGCTACCAACGTCCATCATCAAGTATGATAATTCAAGTTGCTAGATTAACTTTCCAGGGTGTATGAAACACGAGATAATAAAATCTCGAGCCCCATACTAAACTTCGTCATACGCATGACCCCCGTGCAGATCATATCTTCATTGCCCTTTCGTCTGCGAAACATCCATCTTTCTTTGACTAAAGTGGAACCCAAAGAACTGTTAGCACTTCGTTGATCTGTCAATCAGCATACTCAGGAGCAGCATGAAAGGATCGCGGATTGCCAGAACTTTGTCAGATTCCACAATGCTGTCAAGATCAGGACTACGCAAATTTAAGGGAAGCAACAAGAACACCGGGTAACAGATTTCATCTGCTACCCGCACAAATAATTTTCAGTAATAGATCTTATCTACTACCTAATTATATTGTGCAACACCCATACATCTCCATGTATTCTAGATCGCAACCTGCATCTACGCATAGCACGGCTCTTGATGCCACTGTAGGGTAACGCAGCAGAAAATAAAAATTTCCGACCTACGCACCAGCCGAGGACCACTATGAAGACTGCATACAAGGTTTGATCTGTTTCGTTACCGACTCGTAGCGCAGCGGAAGTAGAGTCGATGACGATCGTCGGTGCAGATCCCCGCAGCTAGGATTTACAACCTCCCAACCGCGAGGATGTATACCCTCATCCGCTCCTCGGACAGCCCTCCGGGAGACGGTCGAACAGTCCCCCGGACGGTGTCGCGGACAGCCCTTCGGGAGGACCTTCGAAACTTGAACGGTCACTCGGACAGCCCTTCGGGAGGCACTCACGAACAGCCCCTCAGGGCACTAAGATCGAATCTATGACCTCTCTACAGAGTTGCACACATACGGTGTCATCTATTCGGCAGGGCTTCGCCGTCCAGAACTAGTTCCCACCGGAACCCAGACAGCCTTTCGGCTCTACGAAACTATTTCGTGGGAGGGAGAGAGAAGCCAGATCATTGCAATGGCATGTATGTGAGCAAGGGATGAGTGTGGAGGGCTGCCCCTCCACCTCTATTTATAGGCCAAGGCAAGGGGTGGGGTGGTGGAGGAAATACCAAAATACCCATGCTACATGTCCCACATGAAGGGTAAAATGGTAATGCAAGTGGGGCCCCCAAGGGGGACACCACCATGGCAGCCCAACACCTTGTCCCCCCATGGGGGGGGCCCCCCAACAAGCCACCAACATGTCTCCATGAAACATGCATGCTCCCTAGACAAAAAGCCACCAAACATGCAACCCCCGATTCGTGGGATCTTGTCCCCTCGCGCTGAGACAAGATGTTTTCCGCGAAACTTTTTTCTGAAAAATTCCAGAAGGTCCCAGAACATTTCCGGTACCCTCTAAAATTATTCTGGGCATGATCCGAAACATTTTCGGTGCTATGGTTTTTATCAGCGGAAAGCATTAACAGCGGTTACGGCAGTTTCGGAACATTTCCGGTTTTTCTCTCTGAAAATTCCCAGAAGTTCCCAGACCAATTCTGGCACCCTCTGATAATTTCCATGCGGTGCCGAAACCCTTTTTGACCTAATAATATATTCCGAAACATATTTTCGGTTTTACCGAAACTCTTTCGGTGTTCTCTCTCCGGAACTCTTCCGTTGTCTCCGAAACTTTTTCGGTGATTTTCTCTCAGACTCCCTGTCTAGTATTCAGCAGATAGATGACCCTTAAGCGTGTGACCCTATAGGTTCAGTGAAGTATATACATGACCCGGAAACACTTCCGATCAATGATCAACATCGGAGCCGTGGACACCCATATTGACCCCCTATACCCACATGAATAAATATTCGAGTGAACCTCCAGTTGCTGTGTGCTATTCCTTTTGCTTCGCGATATGTCACAAACACCCGAGGTGAGATTTATTGCATCCCCGTGGGCAAACACTTTGTCCACTATGCAAGTTACCTCGTTACCGGTTTTGTTCTCTTTTCTCGTTTTCGTGTTCCGGCATCCCAGTGATCAAATCACCCTGTGTCTGGCCAGACGATGATGGATACCGTTACACCGAGAGGGCCCGAGTATATCTCTCCATCGTCGGAGGAGCAAATCCCAATCTTGAGCTATCTCGTTACTTGCCATACTTTCCCATGAACCCGTAAGCCGCCGTAATAGCCATCCAGTTACGGATGACGTTTAACAAACCCCAAAGTTAATGAATCAAGCATGAAGGAACTCGATACTCTCATGGTCTAAGGAATTATGCAAACATTAACTTCCTGTGTTATTAACCATTAACTTGTGACGAATGTAACTCATAGCATAACATCAATTCGGGTCGATTCAACACAAATGTTCTGCTAACATTGTGCCCTCAAAGTTGCTGGCATAGACATGCCCATGATCAGGAAAACAGAACCATCATGCAACACTTGAGCTAGTCTTAGAGGCCAGACTAGGAATACATTTTATCTTTTATTATTCCACACGTGCATATGAGTCTTCCTCCGAGCCTCGTTTTATTTGCAGACTCGAGAACCATAGCAGTTATAGCATGGAATATAAACTTAATTATGAACAGAGAGATAATTTATAACATTTGTTATTGCCTCTAGGGCATATCTCCTACATTCCGACCTCATGATAACTAGAACCGGACACTTGATAAAACACACCCAGATGAGTTCCAGATATAACTCGGTGGTTACTCTCTCACAGGGTGATGTGCGGGAGGATCGCCGAGTAGGATTATGCTATTCGTTGATACTTGGTGAACTTACCATCTGTTCTCTTCTACTGCTGCACGATGGAGGCTGCCAGAAGCGTAGTCTTCGTTTGGATTAGCTATCCCCCTCTTATTCCCGCTTGCTGCAGTTCAGTCCATCGATATTACCCATATCATTTGTAACCATTGCATATGTAGTATAGATCCTTGCTTGCGAGTACTTTGGATGAGTACTCACGGTTGCCTTGCTCCCCCTTTTCCCCCTTCTGTTCCTTCTTCTCGGATGATGCAACTAGATGGTGGAGCCCAGGAGCCAGACGCCACCTACAACGACTCCTACGACACCGGAGGCGCCTACTACTACGTGCAGTCTGCCGACGACGACCAGGAGTAGTTAGGAGGATCCCAGGCAGGAGGCCTACTCCTCTTTCGATCTGTATCCCAGTTTGTGCTAGCCATCTTATTGCACCTTGTTTAACTTTATGTCTGTACTCAGATATTTGTTGCTTCCGCTGACTTGTCTATGATCGAGCACTTGTATTCGAGCCCTCGAGGCCCCTGGCTTGTAATATGAAGCTTGTATGACTTATTTTACTTTTAGAGTTGTGTTGTGATATCTACCAGTGAGTCCCTGATCTTGGTCGTACACATTTGCGTGCATGATTAGTGTATGGACAAATCGGGGGCGTCACACGATACTAACCGATAATTGTTGCTAAAGAAAGGTGGGATGCCTACCAGGGCATCCCCAAGCTTAGATGCTTGAGACTTCTTGAAATATTAACATGGGATGCCTTGGGCATCCCCAAGCTTGATCTCTTGTGTCTGCTTAATTCTTCTTATGTCACGGTTTCCCTAAATCTCAAAAACTTCAGCCACACAAAACTCAACAAGAACTCGTGAGATAAGTTAGTATAAATCAACTCAAAACCTTTCATCTTCGAGGGAATACAACGCTACTGTGCTCCATCACCCTTTCCTCTTCGAGGGAATACAACGCAAGCTCGAGAAGTAGCAGGGACCTAAAATTAACAACACCCATCCACCCTGGGAAAAACTCTCCAAGTAAATCTGGATTTCCGGACACAGATGATCTCGCAAACGTACAATAGCAGCCCGAGGAAACGGTCAACCACTTTTGTGCCAGATTCCTGCTTGTTAAAAACAAGATCAAGGACTATTGCGACGACGAGGCGGTCTCTCTATTTTACTGCAACTACACGGACGAGGGAGTCTTGAACGCCCTCAACTGACATCATGTTCTGAGTTTCACGGAACTATCGCATTTAGTACAAAAGTACTACGCAATGGAAAACACTTATTAAGCCCATAATACACCTCTCGAACAGTCCATACCCGGACCGTACGTTATCAAGGCTAAACGGACATACCCTAGCAGGTCATCCGATAACATGCCTATTGGGAAGAAGAACAAACCTTTCTTAAGACACAAGTCCGTACTAGACGAACTGCTCGATACACCTTGCCAAATACACGCAGCCCCGGACAATGTCCCAAACCATTGCCTTAGAGCATGTTGGGTACTCCGGCAGGTAGCAAAGAGCGGTACGGCAATTCTTGCCACCATCGTATTAAGGGAGAAAGATGTTGATGTCTTCACTGTCTTCGAGACATTCTCCTCAAATAACCGCCGCAAGAGAGCGAATCACGAACTTGCCAAGGTATACCAAATTAGCTCTGCAAGCCCATGGAGCGACACGACAATCAATTTTTCTGCCGAAGACGCACCCCGAGTCCGGCCGATCCGAGCATCAGCAGTTCTTGTACTAGATCCAATAGTGGACGGCTTCCGCCTCACTAAAGTACTTATGGACTGAGGAAGCGGGCTGAACCTCATATATGAGGAAACGCTTGCAAAAATGCAGGTAAAAAAATCCCACATTGAGCACACTAACACAACCTTTAGAGGAATTATACCCAGCCGCGAGGCCTGATGTTCGGGAAGCATTAAGCTCGATGTAGTATTCAGCACATCCGATAACTACAGATCAGAGGAACCGCTCTTCCACATTGTTCCCTTTCACAGCGGATACCACACCCTTCTAGGACGGGACGCTTTTTCACGCTTTCAAGCTATACCCCATTACGAGTACATGAAGCTTAAAATGCCAGGGCCCAATGGAGTGATCACATTAACAAGTGATCCGGATAGAGCACTCCGTGCCGAGAACAAGACGACATCCTTAGCCTTAGAGGCATTATCTGAAGCCCTCGCGGCCGAAGAACTAACTACCCTACGATCAAAGTTTGGCAAGGATGATGTGATCCTCGCCAAAAGATCGAAGTCTACCTCCTTCAAACCAGCAGATGAAATCATCAAATTCCAAGTGCACCCAACGGACCCTAATAAGACAACATCTATCGTGGCACAGCTGGATCCGGCGGTAGACAGCGCGTTGCTCGCCTTCCTTCAGGGAAATTGGGATATATTCTCCTGGCACCCTTCAGATATGTCGGGAATCCCACACAGGCTGGCTGAACACAGCCTCGACATCATCAAAGGGTTCAAACCAGTCAAGCAGTCACTGTGATGGTTTTCTGAACCAAAAAGACAAGCAATGGCAGAAGAGCTAGCCAAGCTATTGGAAGCCGGAATCATGAGAGAAATTAAACACCCGGATTGGCTAGCCAACCTAGTCATGGTACCGAAGAAGGATAAACCCTGGCGCCTCTGCGTCGACTTCACACACTTAAATAAGGCATGTCCAAAGGATCCCTTTCCTTTGCCCCGCATTGATCAAATTATCGATGCAACGGCCGGACACGACTCGTTGTGCTTCCTTGATGCTTACTCCATATACCATCAAATAAAAATGAAGGAATCCGATCAGGCTGCAACGTCATTTATCACCCCGTACGACCCGTTTCGTTTCAACACTATGCCCTTTGGACTTAAAAATGTTGGCGCCACATATCAACGCATGATTCAAAACATGCTTAGAAAAACAAATTGGCAAAACAGTGGAGGCATATGTTGACGACGTAGTCGTCAAGAACAAACACGTCGAGACCTTGGTGGAAGATCTCCGCCTTACATTTGCCAACCTTCGGGAATATGACATAAGGCTCAATCCAGAAAAATGTGTTTTCGGCGTTCCAGCTGGAAAGCTATTAGGGTTCATCGTATCCCATAGAGGAATCGAAGCTAACCCAGCCAAAATCCGGGCCTTGTCAGAGCTTAAATTACCAACCGACCTTAAGCAAGTGCAAAAACTAGCAGGCTGCGTAGCGGCTTTAAGCCGCTTCATCTCCAGATTAGGATAAAAAGCATTGCCACTTTACAGATTGCTACGACGCACTGACAATTTCAAATGGACGGATGCGACCACAGCTGGATTGGAAGAAATAAAAACTCTACTAGCGAGCAATCCAATCCTAGCCGTCCCCGGTGTTGGCGAACCAATGCTGTTGTATATATCTGCCACTCACCAGGTAGTGAGTGCCGTGCTCGTCGTCGAACGTGCCGAAGAGGGACATAAATTCCCCGTTCAAAAACTCATATACTATGTGTCCGAGGTTCTGACACCGTGCAAATCACGGTACCCCCACTATCAGAAAATTGCCTATGCGGTCTTCATGTCATCTCGCAAACTTCGACACTACTTTCAAGAGTGTTCAATCGCAGTGGCATCTGAGGTACCACTCAACGATGTCATTAACAATAAAGACGCCACTGATCGCATAGCCAAATGGGCCATTGAGCTCTTACCGTTCGAAACATCTTATAAACCACGCCGGACTATTAAATCCCAGGTGTTGGCCGATTTGGTCACAGAATGGACGGAAGCCAAAATCCCTAAAGAGCACGGCTCATATTCCCACTGGACAATGTACTTCGATGGTTCCAAAATGCTAGCCGGATTGGGGGTCGACGTAATATTAATATCTCCAACTAGGGATAATTTCCGGTACGTCCTGCAAATTATGTACACGGACTCGAACAATGCGGCCGAGTATGAGGCCCTATTACATGGTCTCCGCCTAGCTGTATCCATGGGCATACAATGCCTCAAGGTACGCGGAGACTCAAACCTCGCTATCTCCCAAATTAATGGAGATTTTGATGCGAAGGATTCAAAAATGGCAGCTTATCGCAATGCTATATTGAAAACATCGGCTTGATTTGAGGGGTTGGAATTCCATCACGTAGCTCGGGATAGTAACCAGGACGCTGACGTACTCGCTCGTATGGGCGCTAAACGTGACCCCGTCCCACCTAACACATTTGTGGAAAGGCTATTTAAGCCATCAGTAACATGGCAGGACGCGAGCAGCGATACGAATTCGGATCTGAAGACACCACCGACCGAACTTAACCAAGACGTCATCGGAGAACCAGACATGGAGATAACTCCTTCGGCTCACGAAATCATGGCTGTCATAGCCTCCTGGACAGAGCCCTTCCTAGCTTATCTCAAAAGGCAGAACCTCCCCAATGACCAAAATGAGGCCCGCCGCATAGTCCGGCGTTCTAAAGCCTACAAAGTTCACGAAGGTGAACTATATAAGAAAAGCACAACTGGTATTCTACAAAGGTGCATCTCCAAAGAGGAGGGAAGCCAAATTCTCACTGAAGTACACACTGGAATGGGCGGCCACCATGCCGCAGCCCGGGCGCTCGTAGGCAGAGCTTTTCGAGCTGGCTTTTACTGGCCGACTGCCCGAGCAGATGCCCAGACCTTAGTCCAACACTGCGTTGGCTGCCAGCTCTTTGCATATCAAAGTCACATGCCTCCCACCGCTCTGAGAACAATCCTCATTACTTGGCCTTTTGCGGTCTGGGGGCTTGATATGGTCGGACCTCTTAAAGGGGGAAGCCATAAAAAAATACTTACTGGTGATGGTAGATAAATTCACTAAATGGATAGAAGCCAAGCCAGTAAAAACAGCTGAGGCAGGGCCTGTGATAGATTTTATATCCGGCGTAGTACACTGTTATGGTGTCCCGCATAGTATTATCACAGATAATGGCTCCAACTTTACAGCTGACGAGGTAAAAAATTGGTGCGCAAAGTTAGGTATTAAACTTGACTATGCTTCTGTACACCATCCTCAAACAAACGGTCAAGTCGAAAGAGCCAATGGTCTAATAATGAGCGGCATTAAACCCCGACTAGTGCGCTCCCTACGGGAGTCTGATAAACATTGGGTCTAAGAGCTTGACTCCGTACTCTGGGGGCTGCGGACCACACCCAATCGTACGACCAGATATACACCTTTTTTCAAGGTGTACGGCGCAGAGGCCGTTCTGCCCTGCGACATTATTCATGACTCACCCCGAGTGCGCATGTACAAGGAGAGAGAAGCCGAGCTAGATCAGCAGGACGACCTAGATGGCCTTGAAGAGGAGCCCAATACAGCGCAAGCCCGTTCCACATTTTATCAACAACAGACCAGGTGATACCAGAGCAGAGAAGTGCGGGCCAGGACATACAACGTCGGTGAACTCGTTTTACGCCTCCCGGAGAAGAAAAGGGACAAGATCAAACCACAATGGGAGGGGCCCTTCATTATCGATGAAGTACTCACCGGTGGAGCCTATCGCCTTCGCAATGCACAGGACAACCGCCTTGAGCCGAACCCGTGGAACGCTGCCAGGCTCCGACGATTTTATGGATAGTTCGATATCACCTTTTTTCCTTCTTCTAAGATAGGCCTTGTTTTTTACCTTTTATTTTTTTCTCCTTTTCTTTTTACATTTTCCCCTCATTGGCAAGTATCCGGCTCGCCCGAACTGCCACATGATAAGTACATCTTCGAATGTATCTACCTGAAATATACCCGGGGGCTTCTATAACGAAGCCCATTACCAATAAATCTTATTGCTTAAAATGCCATCTGTTTTTACAGTCCATCCTTGCCATTATATGCACCAATATGACTTAAGTTCTGGCCAAGCTGGGTTGCCTGGCTCCTATGCTTACCCCTACGTTCATGATTGTTTGGCTAGGGTGTAAAGGGAGCACCTCTGCGATTGTTACAACCGAGTAATCCGGACTTGTACCTCACACTGGGTGAAGTCGAAAGCTAGCGCTCTTAAGGGAATGATCGGTCGATGGATTCACGGCATATCGCATTCTAAAGCGTAATTTAAACTACCACAGGATATGGCATCCTACAATCCTTTTCATAGGATCAAAAAGCCTAGGCCCGCATCTTTATGCACGCCGACCCAGGGAAAGGAACCCCTAACGAAACTATTCTCTTTGGAAGATGTTTCTTACGTTAAATAGTAATATAACATAACTCCCCGAACATAGCTTGTCTGTTCAAGCAATTATGACCGGATTGCCTGGTTTCCGAACATATCACGTATTTTACCACAGATATAGTATTCGGAAGAACTCCAGCCTTTGGGTTTATGGAGGTTAAAGTAGATGGCCGGCCATGACAAACTTTATATAAATTCGGCTTGAGATAAGTTTGATGGTAAAAGTACATTAATACATAGAATCAAACGACTACTCTCCCTCTATTCCCTCTATCAGGCTGTCTAGTTTATTGTCCTGTTGGGAAAGCTTGGCAACTATCTCTACTTGGTCGTATACCAAATGTTGAGGAATTTCTTGTCCATCGGACCCTCCAGGTCCCACGCGGGCCAAATGATTTGGATCAAGGCGAGTTTAGCGCGTCTTCACCATGGCCCAGGCTTCTCGAGCACCCGTGCGACATGCTGATGTTTTCCATAGTTCGAAGCGGCGTCGAGCCCCTTTGAACAGGTCCGCCAAGTCCTCCATAGTTTCTAGAGGTAAGTCACCCGGCCATAAAGCCCTGAACATATTCTTCATGGCCTTTCGAGCCCGCTCGTGGACCCTGGAAAGCTTTTGCAGCACGTCACCCTCAAAACCGGACACTCCTCCTTCGGGCTGCCCAGTTAACAAACCCACATGATAAGTTTTATGAGAAACATCCAAAATAAGAGACTATAAGGAGAGCTAGGTATAAGGACATACTGAACATGCCACCTTTTAGCCTCCGGTTCTCTTCCATGGTACTTGAAAGCTGGGCTCTTACACCCTTTAGCTCTTGTTCCAACCTAACACTTCTATCCTGCGCTTGGTTTCTTTTCTCTATGGCTTGTGTCAATACGCTTTTGCCAGCGGCTGTTTCCCCTTTGGCAAAAAATTATCCACATAAGCAGCTCTTAGCTCCCTCTCCAGTTGGTCGTTTGACCCTGTTGATGTATTACAAATTAGTATATACATAACATCCTAGTGATCAGCAAACTATCATAGTACCTGGACACCATTGTTCTTACCACCAGCATCCTTTCCGGATTCCTTCGAATTTTTCAATTCGGCGAGCTGGGTCCGGCACTCTTCAACCTCCTTGGATAAGGAGTTATTCTTTTCTTGAAGCACCTACAAAAACACAACGATCCTCAAATCAGTTGTACCAACTGCTTTAAGTCTCGGGGGCTACTGGCATGGGAACACCAAAATACACACTCACCCACATATCTTTTGAAAGCTGGTGAGTGGCTCCAGCGAGTCCATCTTGAGCGGCTCGGATATAGGCATTTGCAGAGCTGAGGGTGTTAAATGCTTCCTCAGAAAAGGCGGGGTCACGCATGGCTGCTTTTCGCCACCGATGAACCATCGCAACCTCCACTTCGGAATTAGTAACTGACATTCCATCTGAATCCTCCTGGAGAGGACAATCCGGCACCGAATCAGCATTAACCCCTGATGGGCCTGATACCGGATTGGCTGGAGCTTGGTTTGCATTGTCTCTGGAGACAGTCCGGTGTGTATTCCTCCTAAAAGGAAAAAACAAAGCAGAAAGTTGTAATACCGATTTCACCACCCAGCGCGTGTCAAAACAAACATACCTCTTCAAAGGTCCGCTGGTGTTCGCGGTCCTCTTTCACTTCGAGGCCCCACCCGACGCGGGCGTCACCCTCTGGGTTGACGGTCTTCACACAGTTCGGCGTGAGGAGCGCCGTCCCTGTTCAAGTATGATAAAATACGGTGGGTAAGGCGCACTGGGAATCTTCTCTTTGATGAGATATGTCCTAAAGTACTTACACAGGAAGAAGGAATGAGGCTTGGGTAATCGGATACTATAGCCACCAGGGTGCCCTCACGGCAGGCCTGGTAGAAGACTCCCTCTTCTAGCTCTATACCTATGTCCGGATCTTCATCATATCCGGGGCCCGCATTATGGAATCGGTCCTCTGGTTGAGGGGCGGGGCTATTAACCCCCTCGATCACCTTCCTCCACTCCTGTAGGTAGAAAACCGAGTTTAGTTCGGTCAATAAATCATAGCGAAGAGAAAGTGGGCGGTCAAGAGAGAGGCTTACCCAGTCAGGAGGATTGTACATATAAAAACCCTCCCGGCACGTTAAACGGATAAAGTCTTGCTTCTCTCCCTTGTAAAGACCTTCCGGCACAGCGGCTAGCGCGGCTGGGTCATCTAGACCTAGGCGTAAGTAGCGTGAGGCATCATCCTGGCCATTATAGTGCCACATTGTAAACCCTCTGGCTTGAAACGGCTGCACGCATCGCTTTATTGAAATGTCCATCACTTCGATTATAGATAAACCCGAGCTGGCGAGCAATTTGATCTTGCCAGCCAGTCTGCTAACCTCCGCTCTCTCTTCTTCCGAAGGACTACAGGGACACCAGTTGAAAAGCTTCTTTGGCGGAGCACTAGAATATTTGGGGAGGCCTCGCCGAACTGGATCCGACAGAGCCACGTCCTCAATGTAAAACCACTCTGAAGGCCACTCTTCGGATGCTTTCTTCGGAGTGTCGGGCAGATAGCATGTCCCGGCTATGCGCCATACTTCGGCGCCCCCAACTTCAAATATGGATCCCCTCTCTGAGCGGGGGACAAGGCAAAAGAACTTTCACCACAGCTCGAAGTGAGGCTCGCATCCCAAGAACAGTTCGCATAAAGCGACAAAACCCACGACATGCATGATAGACCCCGGTGTAAGATCGTGCAACTGGAGACCATAGAACTCCAGGAGTCCCCTAAGAAAGGGGTGGATGGGGAACCCTGCGCCTCTTAAAAGGAAGGGGACAAAACATACCCGGTCTCCATCGGAGGGGTTGGGAAAGCTCTCTGCTAGGGCTTGGCTATCGATAGAAGTTAGTCTGGCCTAGACGGGGACTAGATCCTCTGGAGGGAGATATCCGTGCGCTAGAAGTGTCCTCAGATGCGCATGGGACACGGAGCAGCTTTTCCAATCTCCTGCACGAGGACCATAAGGGCGCGAGGAAGAGCTTGGGGCGCTAGCCAAGTTTGAAGATTTTTTGTAGATACTAGGGTTTCTTCCGCGTGGAATGGGATGGAGAGGCATCTGGGATCTATTCTCTTATATAGGCACCTTCTCTGCACAGTCAAGGGGGTATTTGTAAAACTGCCCAGACGGTTCGCATTCGTTGGACACGTGGAAGCCAAGGCGATGGCGGCGAGGAATTGATGGAATACAATATTTAAAGAAGCCGAACAATCAACCAGGAGGAATCACCTTGCAAGACCGAAGACATTGAGCCAGACACAATCTCGTTCTTGAAGGCAAGTCTGGGGGCTACTGAGGGAGTCTTGCATTCAGGGGTCCTCACGCATCCGGGTCATTGAAGTTGGGCCGTATTGGTGGGCCGCGTAAAGAAGAAGCAGAAGACCCTCCCCCGTGTTCGGTCATGACTCCTATGTACGTAGAAAGGCAAGTGTAGAGTCCGGATGTATCAAAATACTTCCTCCCCAAGTCACCCTTGTAACCCTAGGTCCCCTCTGGCGTGTATATAAGCCGGGGGGTTTAGTCTGTATGGGGGATCATCGACATCATAACATCCTCATAGGCTGGACTTTACGGTTTAGCCATTACGATCTCGAGGTAGATCAACTCTTGTATTCATATTCATCCATATTAATATAGCAGGAAGTAGGGTATTACCTCGATCGAGAGGGCCTGAACTTGGGTAAACATCGTGTCCCCAGCCTCTTGTCACCATTGATCCTCAAAACGCACATCTTGGGCCCCCCTACCCGAGATCTGCCGGTTTTGACACCTCACCCCTTAATCCAGGAGTCCCTCAGTAGCCCCTGAACCAGTCTTCAATGACGATGAGTCCGGCTCGCGTACTGTCTTTGGCATTGAAAGACGAATTCCTCCTTCCGAACATAATGAAGTGTTATTTCCTGCACAAAAGAACTATGTCCGACTCTGCATGATTAGTACAACCCTTAGCCTCGAAGGCAATGTGTCGAGAAACGGACACTGTGTCTTTACTGATAACTTTTCAGCGAAGCATCATGTTTGACCCTTCAGTATTTCAAACCCTTTTATTGGCTCTAGTTTCGCGTTTCAAGGGATAGCCCCATTGGCACGTCTTGTCGAAGCAGAGATCGTGCCCGCTTATCGCGGGATCCTCATCAATATGACATAGGTAACCCAACCGTGCCTTACGCGTGATCACGTCGGGAACTGGCAAGTTTTACGGCTGGAGTGGGGGACATTTGGTATTTACCGTCTATAAAAGGACACAGATCCTTCCCCTTTCACCTCACGCTCTCCTCAAGCCTTGTATTCACCTCACGCGTAATAGTAGTAGATGCAGGCAGGAGTCGGTCTACTAATTGTGAAGCCCCAAGACCGGTGCTCGAGAAGACTTCCTAATGTTCAGGGTTTTTCACCGTGTGTTTCTTTTGCTTGCTCTATTTATTTTTGCATTGCATCATGTCATCATGCCATCATGTCTTTAATTTCTGCAACTCAACTAAATAAATCATATGGATCTTCGGTCCATTTAAATCGAGGGAAGGATGACTTCTCTTTATAACATATCCTCCTAATATTTAGGGAGTTATTAATAAATATTCTATTCTTTGGAATCACCTTTAACACACTTGCAATATTCCCCAGGCCTCTTATGCTTCAAGTTTCGACCCTCTAACCTTGCCAACTTTCTCTTCCCTTTTACCGAGGTTCCTCCAAAAATCTCAACATTTTGGACCTTCCAAACACCCACTTCTTTTCACACTCATTTGAATTAAATTCAAATGAATTGTTTTCAAGACCCTTCATCACGTCTCTTTGCAATTTTTCTGGATCAACCACATTTAAATGAGTTCAGAAAAATTACCTGCATGCCTAAATTCTACCCTAACTCTTTCCTTCTTCTCTTTTTCTTTCTTCTTTGTTTTTTTCCTTCTCTTCTTTTTCTCTTTTAGTAAGAGGGAGAGAGAGATGGCCCAAGGCCAACCACAGCCAGCTCAGGCCCAGCAGTAGCTGGCAGCCCAGCTCGACCGCACCTCCTGGCCCGTCCAGGCCCAGCCGCCCCTTCACCCTCTAACCCTATCCAGCCCACCCAAGGCCTCTGCTTTACCCTTTCGCTCTCCTAGCCCGATCCCATTTCCTCCCCCTCTCGCTCCCCCTCCGCGCCGCCTCCCCATCGATCTCCACTTCGCCTCCCGCTCCTTCTCTTCCGCCACCAGCACCTCGCCGCCTCTCCTTCCCCGTTGCGCCAGGAGGCCGAGGCCACCTCACGACAGCCACCCTCCGGCCTCCTCCGCGCCTCCTCGGCCACCGACGCCAGAGCGCCACTGCCGTCCCGCGCGCCTCCTCGCCCTCCGACCTCCTCCGCGCTAGGGCCGCCGGGTGTCGCCATCCAGTTCCTCCGCGGGCCAGTGTCGCGGCCGCTGGAGCTCTTCTCCGCCTGTGCTTCGAACCAGGGATGACGCCATCCATCGCCGTCGTCTTCAGGCCAAGCTACCGCAGCCGCTTCTTTTGTCTGTTGTTGTCGTCCCGCCGCTGCCTGCTTCGTCCATAGTTGCACGCGCCCGCTGATGTCTACACACGCTTCTACTCTTGTAGACTATGTTGGGCCTCCAAGCGCAGAGGTTTGTAGGACAACAGCAATTTCCCTCAAGTGGATGACCTAAGGTTTATCGAACTTAGGGAAGTAGAGGTTGAAGATGGTCTCTCTCAAGCAACCCTGCAACTAAGATACAAGAAGTCTCTTGTGTCCCCAACACACCTAATACACTTGTTAGATGTATAGGTGCACTAGTTCGGCGAAGAGATGTTAAATGGCAAGTGATATGGATGGCAAAACAAAGTAATATAAATCTGTAATAAAAAGTGCAGCAAGCAAACAAGTGGTAAACGTGAGCACAAATGGTATTGCAATGGTGGAAACAAGGCCTAGGCTTCATACTTTCACTAGTGGCAACTCCCAACAACATTAACATAATCGAATCACATGATATTTCCCATAAAACATGCAAAGGGGACACACTCAGAGGTCATTCCTTCGTGGTCAAGAGAGGACGAGAATTATGTAGGGCTACAAAAGCACACCTCAAAGTTCGTAGTTCTCAATCTAAGGATTTCCCAATGTCACCGCGGCCATCCAAAGAGAGTCCCACAATCACCATAACATATCTAAAGGATAGTCAAAGACAAGCACCAAGAGACTCTCAATCTTCAATCAACACACAAGAGAGGAAATCACTCATGAAAATATTTTTCTAATCCATGTCCAATAGACCGCTGTCACCTTGGTCTCGGGGATTATACTAGATAAAGACAAGTGAGTACATCAATCCAATACATAGAGGAAGGGGAAACATCATGGGATCACCCTAGATTAACATAGCCTATGATCACAACGAAGATCACATCATGGGAGAGAGAGATAACCACATAGCTACTGGTAGAAACCTCAGCCCCGAGGAGGAACTACTCCCGCATCATGGAGGGAGGAAGCAACGTCGATGGAGATGAATCCGGGGGCACTTCCCCGTCCCGGCAGGGTGCCGGCTGATGTCTACACACGCTTCTATACTTGTAGACTATGTTGGGCCTCCAAGCGCAGAGGTTTGTAGGACAGCAGCAATTTCCCTCAAGTGGATGACCTAAGGTTTATCGAACTCAGGGAAGTAGAGGTTGAAGATGGTCTCTCTCAAGCAACCCTGCAACTAAGATACAAGAAGTCTCTTGTGTCCCCAACACACCTAATACACTTGTTAGATGTATAGGTGCACTAGTTCGGCGAAGAGATGTTAAATGGCAAGTGATATGGATGGCAAAACAAAGTAATATAAATCTGTAATAAAAAGTGCAGCAAGCAAACAAGTGGTAAACGTGAGCACAAATGGTATTGCAATGGTGGAAACGAGGCCTAGGCTTCATACTTTCACTAGTGGCAACTCCCGACAACATTAACATAATCGAATCACATGATATTTCCCATAAAACATGCAAAGGGGACGCACTCGGAGGTCATTCCTTCGTGGTCAAGAGAGGACGAGAATTATGTAGGGCTACAAAAGCACACCTCAAAGTTCGTAGTTCTCAATCTAAGGATTTCCCAATGTCACCGCGGCCATCCAAAGAGAGTCCCACAATCACCACAACATATCTAAAGGATAGTCAAAGACAAGCACCAAGAGACTCTCAATCTTCAATCAACACACAAGAGAGGAAATCACTCATGAAAATATTGTTCTAATCCATGTCCAATAGACCGCTGTCACCTTGGTCTCGGGGATTATACTAGATAAAGACAAGTGAGTACATCAATCCAATACATAGAGGAAGGGGAAATATCATGGGATCACCCTAGATTAACATAGCCTATGATCACAACGAAGATCACATCATGGGAGAGAGAATTGACCACATAGCTACTGGTAAGAACTGATAATGTTGATGGAGAAGGGGATGCACGGGGGCATCCCCAAGCTTGAGCGAGGGAAGACGAACTGATAATGTTGATGGAGAAGGGGATGCACGGGGGCATCCCCAAGCTTAGACGCTTGAGTCTCCTTGAATATTTCTTGGGGGTGCACGGGGGCATCCCCAAGCTTGAGCGCTTGACACTCCTGAATCTTTTTATCATCTTCCCTCGCACACTTGAAAACTCCCTTCATACATAACTCATCATAATCTGATTAGCGAGGTTAGTACCCTTAATAAAATAATTATACCTTGCTGGAAATAAGGATATTCTTGAAGTTCTACTGTTTCTCAAGATTGCCAAAAGGTTTTTGCAAAGAAAAAGCAAGTTCTTAATTTGCAAAGTGAAGGTAAGGCAAAACAGGACAGAATCTGTGAAAAACAGAACAGCAGGCAGTAATTGATCTGTTCGGGATACTTCTACAACTCAAATCAGAAAACTCAGAACTGACGCACGAAAGACAATTATATAGAGAACGCTGTCGAAAAAATTCAGACCAAAAAGATGATCTGGTGATTTTATACGAAGTTTTCTATCCAAGGACAGAATCTGTTTCCTGGACAGCACCTCACAACTTTTGAACTTTCTAGCAATCAGAGGCTATACTTGGCACAAATATGAAAAGCAAAGATACAATGATGATGCTACAGCAGTAAACAACATCAAGACACAACAAAAGCAAAATAAGATTTTATTGATTATGGGCTGCCTCCCAAAAGCGCTTTCTTTTATGCCTTTAAGCTAGGCATAAGACTTTAATGATGCTCTCGTAGGAATAAGAGTTGAAGAACAAAAGAGAGCATCAAGAAGCAAATACCAAACACATTTAAACCTAACATGCTTCCTATGCATAGGAATATTGCAATAGAATAATTCATTGAAGCACAAAGCAACTAGCATAGGAAGGCAAAACAAGCATAACTTCAAAGTATTCACCATAAAGAGAGGAAACTTCTTATTATTAAGATATTTAGAACCAAGTCTCATTATAAATTTCAGTGGCATCATGGATGAACTCAACAATATAAGCATCACATAAAGCATTGTTACCATGATCCACATGCAAAAAGGTACTCTTACTCTCCACATAAGCATAATCTTTCTCATTGGTAATAGTGGGAGTAGGACTATCATAAACAACTTGAACACTATAGATTAATTGTATATTAGGAGGGTGGTGTTCAACAAGGGAGTAATTCCCTTCATGATTATGACAAGTTTCATAAGGATAATTTCTCCTTATGTCATAGGTACCTTTATAATCACTATAGATTGGAGTTATAACATCATCATGGTAGGGAAGAGCATTATCATTGCTAGCAACTATATTTGTAAACATGTTGTCATTATTCTTACTAGCAAGAGAATTATCAATTATCACATCACTAGTGGGGATAGGATTTGCAATCCTATCATCCCCAAGCATAGAGCTTCCCATACTTTCAGAGTTGGTACCAAAAAGATTTTCAAGATCATAAGTAGCATTATCATCATTTTCCCAATCACAATAAGTAACATGCATATCATAATCAAAATCATCTTCAATAGTACCTACGGACGTATCATCAAGATGATAATTAAGGCGATAAACTTCACCTTCTTCTTTAAACTTACAACCGTTAGGATAAAAGTTGATAGGAGGAATATGCTCAGGCCAGGTTGATACCCATTCTTCTTCCTTCTTGCTCCTCCTCCTCCTCCTCTTCTTTTTCTTCTTCTTCACCTTAGGAGGGGGTGGTTGGAGATGAAGCTTCTCCACATATCCTGGTTTATCATTAGAAACAATATGGGAAACTTGGGAGAAACTCTCCTTTTTATTAGCAGAAATATAAGAGACATTTTTATACTTTGGTAAAGTTCCCTCCTTTCTAATCTTACTTATGTAATCATTTTCATGGCAATTAACAACACAATAGAGATGGCAATTTTGCAAAGTGTTTTTTATTCCTATGAAATTATCATCCAGCCAAGAAGTCTTTTCTGATAGCTCTTCACACATCAAAAATAACATAAGCTCATCATAAAGATCAGAGGTGATCATGTCATCACACAACCGGTTAACAGTTATGTTTTGAGAGTTCATGCATTGAAAATTAAAGTGACCCTCTATACGGCAAAGTTCACAAGTAAAAGGATAAAGGTCACACAATTCTCTAGCAATCTCATTTAAATCTTTGACCCAAGTGATTGTTCTTTCATGCTTATGTTGCTTACAATACTTCTCTTCTTCAATCATAGGCCTTTCACAAGGTCTATCCACTCCACAAAAATTAACATGCTTATATAAAACTTCATTTTTAGGAATTGGATCATGCATGTTGCAATCATCATGAACAATTTCATTTTCTTTGCAAGTCTCTTTAAAAGGTTTATGATACTTGATCCAATCCTCCTTAGGCATATTAAGATGTGAAGCAAAAGATTTGAGGAAATCAACAAGGAGTTGAGAATCAAGCCCAAACTTAGCACTAAACTTATTAAAACGTGTAGTTTCAACAAATGACTTAATGCAATCATACTCATAAATTATACCTGACTCTTTACCTTTGTCGATCTCCCAATCTTCAGTGTTGCGTTGAATTCTTTCAAGGAGTTCCCATTTAGCATCAATCTTTTTGTTTGTGAAAGAACCCGTAGAGGAAGCATCGAGCAAATCTTTATCCTGTCGAGAGAGCCTCGCATAGAAGTTAGTAATAATAATATCTTTGGGGAGCCCATGGTTAGGACTTTTTAGCATTAACATTTTCAGTCTCCCCCAAGCTTGAGCTATGCTCTCTCCGTCATGAGGATAGAAATTATAAACATAATTCCTATTCTTATGGATTTCATGAAGAGGATAAAATTTAGTATAAAAGAGAGACATAAGCTCTTGCCAATCAAGCAAGTGCGAGTTATCGAGAAGCTTATACCAATCTGAAACCTTATCTATAAGTGATACGGCAAACAATTTCCTCATGACAAGCTCCCTTGATACACCTGCAAGCTTAAATAATGAACTTAATTGTGACAGATATAGCAAGTGTTCACCGGGGTGTCTGTCTCCTGCATAACGATTAGCCAAAACATAATCGATAATACCAGTTGGTATTTCATAGGGCACAATTTCAATAGGGGGAGGAGCAACCACCACCGGTGTGGGGCGTCTTCCCGCAAGCAATGATCCAATAACAGGGTTGTCCATAAGCATAACTAGTGAAATAAAAACAAGAAACAAAAAGATTTAATTGCAAGATCTAAAGATATACCTTCAAGCGCTCACCTCCCCGGCAACGGCGCCAGAAATAGCTTGATGTCTACACATGCTTCTACTCTTGTAGACTATGTTGGGCCTCCAAGCGCAGAGGTTTGTAGGACAGCAGCAATTTCCCTCAAGTGGATGACCTAAGGTTTATCGAACTCAGGGAAGTAGAGGTTGAAGATGGTCTCTCTCAAGCAACCCTGCAACTAAGATACAAGAAGTCTCTTGTGTCCCCAACACACCTAATACACTTGTTAGATGTATAGGTGCACTAGTTCGGCGAAGAGATGTTAAATGTCAAGTGATATGGATGGCAAAACAAAGTAATATAAATCTGTAATAAAAAGTGCAGCAAGCAAACAAGTGGTAAACGTGAGCACAAATGGTATTGCAATGGTGGAAACAAGGCCTAGGCTTCATACTTTCACTAGTGGCAACTCCCAACAACATTAACATAATCGAATCACATGATATTTCCCATAAAACATGCAAAGGGGACGCACTCGGAGGTCATTCCTTCGTGGTCAAGAGAGGACGAGAATTATGTAGGGCTACAAAAGCACACCTCAAAGTTCGTAGTTCTCAATCTAAGGATTTCCCAATGTCACCGCGGCCATCCAAAGAGAGTCCCACAATCACCACAACATATCTAAAGGATAGTCAAAGACAAGCACCAAGAGACTCTCAATCTTCAATCAACACACAATAGAGGAAATCACTCATGAAAATATTGTTCTAATCCATGTCCAATAGACCGCTGTCACCTTGGTCTCGGGGATTATACTAGATAAAGACAAGTGAGTACATCAATCCAATACATAGAGGAAGGGGAAATATCATGGGATCACCCTAGATTAACATAGCCTATGATCACAACGAAGATCACATCATGGGAGAGAGAATTGACCACATAGCTACTGGTAAGAACCTCAGCCCCGAGGAGGAACTACTCCCGCATCATGGAGGGAGGAAGCAACGTCGATGGAGATGAATCCGGGGGCACTTCCCCGTCCCGGCAGGGTGCCGGCGCAGGAATTCTGGTCCCCCGAAGCTTGATGGCGATGGCGGCGGAGATCGGAATCGCGTCTGGAGAAAAGGGGTCCGGAATCAGGGTTTCCTCGACACGCTTTAAATATATGCCAAAGGGGGGCATCGGAGGTGCCTCGGGGGGCCCAGGGGCCCTCCCGGCGCGGCCCAGGGGGGTGAGGCGCGCCCACAGGGCGCCTGGAGCCCCTGTGGGTCCCCCCCGGCTGCACTTTGGCCGCACGGTAGCTCCTGGAACGCTGATTTTTTATATATTTTTTCTGGATTTTTCCTGACAGTTCTCGTAATGTGATAACCTGAAATACAAAAACAGCCGAAAACAGAAACTGGCACTGGGGTGCACTGGATTAGTAAGTTAGTCCAAATATGATCAAAAGTGTATGGAAGTGTATGAATATCATAGCAATATCACCCAAAAGTGGCATGGAGCAAGCAGAAATTATAGATACGTTTTGGATGTATCACCCGCGTTGACTCGAGGGAGTCCAGCACCCTGACCAGCCGCTGCCATGATCGAAGACCCCGAGTACCCATGCGGATTCATCAAGAACCTCATGTACGACTACACCCGGTGATGCGCCAAGTACACCGACGACATGTACAACTACCGTCACCAAGTCCCGAGACCGGCAAGTCCGAAGACTCCAAGTACCATGACGAATGTTTTGAAGCGTCAAGTACCTCTCCGAAACGAACATGAACCACTACTTCCACGACGTCCGTGAACGACTACTTCCCCTCGATGACTTGTTCCACCCCGAAAACGCTCGCTTCGAAGGTATAACCCCAAAACGATGCCCATGAACGAATGTGGTTGTATGAGATGCATCCCTTGTTTGCACCGTGTCCGTTGTGCCCCTCTTTTGTCGCCGACCCGTGGGAACCCGGAAACTGGGAGCACCCCATCACCTTGCATGACACGCTCACGCCACCCTTCTTTTGCATCGGTATCTCAACAAGTTACCGGAACCGAGATGTTGTCGTGGCATCATTTTCGGATTCGTTGCCGTGGCACCCCTTTCCTTCCACCGCTATGGCTAAGTGCTTCATATCTTGCACTTGTAAACTTTTAACTAAAATTGCATAAAACTTGCATTTGTCATTCGCATCATGATAACAACATTTAAAATGTTTAGATTGTTGTTTGCTTCAATAATTGCTAAATGACATGGG
The DNA here is from genome assembly GCA_902687465.1 of Secale cereale. Taxonomy (NCBI): domain Eukaryota; kingdom Viridiplantae; phylum Streptophyta; class Magnoliopsida; order Poales; family Poaceae; genus Secale; species Secale cereale. Next base: position 12,681,115 of record LR738711.1, read on the forward strand.
GAGTTTCCGGAATTATTGTTGTTATTTCCGGTCTCATTTAAAATGCCTAGTTAGGTAGTTTACTTTTGCTTCACCTCTTGCCATGTTAACAAACATTTAACCTTGTCTTGTAAATAAACGAGAGTCAACTAAATAAATATAATGTGGTGTTTCGTCAATATGCAACTCGTTGCATATTGAGCTCCACTAAACTTGTAGTATTGCTTGTGCACTTTGCCATGCCATGCATATTTAAACCGGACATGCATCATACTTGGTTGTGCATCATATGCTATGCTTATGCTTGTGTGTTTACCGTGTTGTTTGCTTCTTTTCGGTTCGCTTCTATCTTTATGTAATGCCCCGGATGTAACACTTTCCCCTTTTGGCAATATATATAAACTTTGGCTTCATTAGTTCCATTCCGGGTTCTTCGTCTTTTCGGGTTTCGTCGTTTTGTCGTGTGCGTGTGTGCATTTCATCCATGTCATGTTGTCATGTGCATTGCATTGCATTTGTGTTGTCACTTGCATCCGGTCCCACTCGTCTCTTCCCGTTGTCCGTTTTGAGTTCAAACGCTCTCACACGTGCCCGTGGCATCCCCGAGTCCTTCTTTCGTGTTTGGCCGTGTAACATTTCCGGAATGGCGTGAGACTTGTCGTGAAATGTTGTTTTGGTATGTGTACGCCGCCTGTCAAGTTTCGTCGCGTTTGGAGTTCGTTTGGTACTCCCGCACTTAACCTAGTGGGCTAAAAGTACCTCCTCTTTGAGGCCCAAGACCCCCTCCACAACAGCCCACCAACCCAGCACAACCCTCCCCATCATCTCGGTCGTTAAATTGTGATCGCGTGGCCGAAAACCGCTCCCCATTTGGAGTCTCCTAGCTCCTTGTGCCTATAAAAACGTCCCCCTTTCCATTTTCGTCCAAAAAACCCTAGCCTCCTCCTAGCTCCAGCCGCTGCCTCGTTTTCCGTGCCGGGAGGACGTGTCCGTCCGCACCGGACACAACCGCTGCCTCCCACCGCGCGGGCCCGCCGGGCCCGAGGCCGGCCCCCGCGGCCCGCATCGCCTCCGCCCGCCGCGCGCGACCTCCGCCGCCGTCCTCCTCAGCTCTGGCGCCGGCGCCGCCGTCGCGAGGCCCCGCCGCCGCGCCGCCACCCGCAGGCGGCCAGAGCCCCACCGGGCCGCCCGAGCTCCTCGAGCTCGCACCGCCGCCGGCTCGCGGCTCCTCGAGCAGCTCGCGCCGCCGCCCTTCGAAGCTTCCTCCGGCGGCCCGTCCTCGCCGCCGGGCGCCAGGGACCGCGCCGGCCACCGCAGGGCATCGCCCCGACGGGATCGACCAGCCCGATCCGATCTGTCGCCAGGAACCCTAACGGGTCCTGCGTTGACCCGCGGCCCGGTACCCGCATCGCCCGATCCGCTAGTGAGCCAGACCCGTGAGGTGGTTCCTCTGTCTTATTTTGGCTATGTCTTTTAGTGTTTTTCATTGTGTGATGCATTTTTTTGTGATGATGATAACTTTTACTGTGCTTGTCCGATTTGTGCATATAATATGTCAAAATGATCGGGGTGATGTGTACTATGTTTTGTTCCATTGTGTCATGCATGTTTGAGTCCATCTAGATGTCTTAATCATCATGACAAGAGTGCTACATGATATAAACTGCTACTATTAGTTGTTTCCATGCCATGTTTGAGATGTGATAACTTGGTGCATGTTTATCCAAATGAAGCAAATGATATGTCCAAATGTTCATCATGAGATGCTCTACATGTTGGTTGCTATAGCATGCATGTTAGAGTTAATATTGCCATGTTTATCTCTGTTGCAAAAGTGCATATGGCTGTTATGTTTTGTAACTTGTTACGAGATGCCTAGTTGAGGAGCTCGTTGCTATTGATGTGTTTGTCCCCATGTCGCATGCTCATATGTTTTAGATTCCCCATCATGTGATCTTTGCTGTGGTGCCAACCTTTTGCCATGATATGCTTTGAGGTGACTTAAACATGCTCACAAACATGCCATGATAATATTGTTGTTTTAACACTTAGTGAAATTTCACTAAGTCTGGAATCTGTAATATCCTGATGCTATGTTTGCTTGTTGTTCTAGGCAAATCCATGTTAGTTTTGGGGTGGCCATTGATCATTCCTTGTTGTATATGTTGTTGTCTATCCATCCATGCCCTCACATGCTCATTTGGGTGGCTGTAGCATATTTAATTCTTGCTCCCAAGTTGCTATAAAATATTACTGTCAGGTTTTTATTGTCATGATCAAAATCTTGTAGCTTGTTGCTATTGATCCATGCCTCCTATGGAGATGCTCCAATGGAGTTGTTTGCTGTAGGATATGTCTACTTCATGTCCATGCTTCTTTTCACCATGTTTGAGTGATGTAGAGTATATAATTATTGCTCCAAAGTTGCTATGTGGCTGTTAGTTTCAGCTTTGCATTGTTTCTCGTTTCGGTTGTATCTTTTAGTCCGTTGCTCCATTTTGAGCAAGTCCTATATGAAACTTGTGTGATTTTGCATGTAGATTCATAATATCATCTTGTTAACATGTTTGGAGTATGTTTGCTTGATGTTTGGGTGCATCTTGCACCGTTGCCATGCTTATCTTGTTTTGATCATATCTTCTAGACCGTAGCTCCGTTTTAAACAAACTTTATATGAAACTTGACTAGAATTTCGTGTAGATTGTCATGGTGCATGTTAACTTGCTGTTTAACAACTTTAACTTAAGGTTTGTTCAGATCTGGACTAATTTCAAACTATGCATATGAGGACTTACCGGATTTGTCTTAAGTAGTTTCCGGCCTCATTTAAACCTGTTGTTTCTTGTGTTGTTTCTCTGTGCTTCCTACCCTGCCATGTTTTGCATTGTAAATAGACTTGTCTTGCATCCTACTTGCTAGAGTAAATTGTCTTGTTCTTGTACTGTTTCTCTGTGTTTCCTATGTTGTCTTATTGTGCATCCTAAGTGCATCTGCAGTGCTTCCTTAGTGCATCAGCCATGCATCCTGTAGTTTGCACATTGCACCTTGTTTGTTTTCGTGCCTCATGTGTTCTTGTGTTGAGTAGAGCTGAAAGCCGAGACCGAGTACGAGAACGAGGTTACTACCGAGGTTGAGAACGAGGAGCCCTCTTACGATCCCATCGACGACTCGACATGCAAGATGACCTGACCCAGATATCATTACTATCTTTTCCTATTGCTAGAAGTCTCGCTCTTTAGCTTATTGCCTCGATGCCCATGTTTTTTTGTCAGCCTCCTATTGTAACCATGAATCTGTTTAACCACCCAACCTATGCAAACCTTTGTTTGGCTACGTAGGCTTCGCTCAGCCCCTCTTATAGCATTGCTAGTTGCAGGAAAAGATTTGAAGATTCATGCTTCATGTTGAAGCTTGTTGGGATATCACACTATATAATTTCTTAAATGAAATCATCTATATATTGGTAATGGGTGGAAGGCTGAGCCTCTTGCTCGGTGATTTGTTCCACTCATGCCGCCCTAGGAACCGTATAAACCGGTGTTATGTTCCTTGATTATGCGTTCCTCACACGGTTGGGGTTATGGGACCCCCTCGATAAACCGCTTAGCGCTAAGTCTTTTCCAGCAAGTCCCGACATTGGTACTCCATTTGCCTAATAACTAAAAACTTGCATAGGGACTAGCTATCCCCTTTTATTAATCAACCCCCGGGCCAGTGCTCCACACGAGTGTTGGTCCAAACTAGAGCACTGTGCGGGTCCGCCCCTTGGCAACTTGGGGTATCTGGTATCTGTACGCTTCGCTCATCCGGTCGTGGCCTGAGACTAGATACGCGCGGCTACTGTCAGGGTGTCGGCACGCCGGGAGGATTTGCTAGATTAGTCTTACCTTAGTCGGAGTATCTTGAGCACGGGATTCCGAGGATACTCGGGCCTTCCCACCTTGGAGTTGCGACTCCGCGGATCGTGGGCTTGTAATGGGCCAAGTTGGAACACCCCTGCAGGGTTTTGAACATTCGAAAGCCGTGCCCGCGGTTATGTGGCAGATGGGAATTTGTTAATATCCGGTTGTAGAAAACTTGACACCATGTTCAGAACACACTACCAGCGTGAGTACCGTGACGGTCATTTTTCGAAAGGGGTTCGGGAAGTGAACACGGTGGGGTTATGTTTGACGTGTTTAGATAGGATCACTTCGTGATCACCTTGTTGCTCGTGGCACTTCTCTTCTCGCTCTTAATACGTAAGCTAGTGCTAGTGCAGCTGCAACCTTTTATTCTTTCTTCAGCCTTGTTCCACACCCAAGGCTTAGATAGTCGTGTTACCCGGGAACGGGATTGCTGAGTCCTCTGTGGCTCACAGATTCTACACCACACCAGATGCAGGTACCATGGTGAGCTACTCAGGTGACAGCACAGAGCTATACTGGGAGTACGATGAGGAACGTAGCCGTTACTATGTGCACTATCCCGATGATCAGTAGTGGTTTCTACTAGGGGCGATTCGAACCTGTGGCTTTATGTATGTTTGGTATCTTTCATTTGGATCTTCACCCGTAGACGGGTTGTGATGTTATTTGAATGATGATTTGCTATGTAATGAATTGTGTGACGTGGCGAGTGTAAGCCAACTATCTCTTTTGCTTTTCATCCCTATTTTTACATGAGATGTGCAAAGATACCGAACTTGAGATCATTCCAGAATGGGCTTATACCTTTAAGTCGTGCCTCGACACGTAGGAGGTATAGTCCGATCCTGGGCATTACACTTTAGCTTCGGTTTCGCTCCGGAGTTGTGAGGTTTTGTTCGACTACTTCATGGACTCGTTCTTCTTCCTTGCGGAATCCTAGGCAAGATGACCATTCCCCGATATCACCCCTATCTTTGCCTATGCTAGTTGTCTCGCTCTTTAGATATGCCTCGATGCCTATTCCTGTTTGTCAGCCTCCTATTGTCGCCACGAAACACTCTAACCGCCTTCCTAGCAAACCGTTGATTGGCTAAGTACGCTTTGCTCAGCCCCTCTTATAGCATTGCTAGTTGCAGGTGAAGATTGAAGATTGCTCCATGATGAACTTGTTTATTGGGATAACACAATATATATCTATGTTAATCAATGCACATATATATTGGCAATGGGTGGAAGGCTTGGCCTTCTGCTTGGTGTTTTGTTCCACTCATGCCACCTTAGGACCCGTAAAACCGGTGTTATGTTCCTTGATTTTGCGTTCATAACACGGTTGGGGTTTATGGGCCCCCCTTGATAATTCGCACTGCTTAAAGCTTTTCCAGCAAGGCCCAACTTTGGCTTTACCATTTGCCTAACAACTAAAACTTGCCGAGGGAGTAATTAACCCGAGGATTTATTAATCAACCCCCTGGGCTAGTGCTCGTCTTGAGTGTTGGTCCAAACTGGGCAACCTGCGGGGCCACCTTGGGGAAACCCGAGGTCTGGTATACACCTGTAGCTTGTCCCATCCGGTCGTGGCATGAGACAAGATACGCGCGGCTACTATCAGGGTGTCGGCACGCCGGGAGGTCTTGCTGGATTAGTTTTACCTTTGTCGAAATATCTTGAGCATGGGATTCCGAGGATACTCGGGTCTTCCCAATTTGGAGTTGCGACTCCGCAGATCCTGAGCTTGTGATGGGCTAAGTTGGGACACCCCTGCAGGGTTTTGAACTTTCGAAAGCCATGCCCGCGGTTATGTGGCAGATGGGAATTTGTTAATATTCGGTTGCAGATAACTTGACACCATATCCTTAAGATTACACTACCTGTGTGAGTAACCGTGATGGTCTCTTTTCGAAGGGCTTCGGGAAGTGAACACAGTGGGGTTATGTTTGATCGTGAGTAGCTAGGATCACTTATTGATCAACTTGGCGATCGTTGGCACTTGTTCTCTTCTCGCTCTAAACTCGCAAGCTAGACGCGTAGTGCTTGCAGCAAACACTTTTATAGCCTTTCCTCACCTAAGGCTTTGGTAGTTTTTGTTGGGGAACGTAGTATTTTAAAATTTTCCTATGATCACGCAAGATCTATCTACCAGATGCATACCAACGAGAGGGGAGAGTGAGTCTACGTACCCTTGTAGACCGAAAGCGGAAGCGTTAGAACAACGCGGTTGATGTAGTCGTACGTCTTCACGGCCCGACCGATCAAGCACCGAAACTACGGCACCTCCGAGTTCTAGCACACGTTCAGCTCGATGACGTCCCTCGAACTCCGATCCAGCCGAGTGTCGAGGGAGAGTTCCGTCAGCACGACGGCGTGGTGACGATCTTGATGTTCTACCGTCGCAGGGCTTCGCCTAAGCACCGCTACAATATTTATCGAGGAGAACTATGGTGGAGGGGGGCACCGCACACGGCTAAGAGATCAAGAGATCAATTGTTGTGTCTAGAGGTGCCCCCCTGCCCCCGTATATAAAGGAGGGAGGGAGAGGCCGGCCCTAGAGGGGGCGCACCAAGTGTGGGGAGTCCTACTAGGACTCCCAAGTCCTAGTAGGATTCCCCTTTCCTTTCCGGAGTAGGAGAGAAGGAAAGATGGGGAGAGGGAGAAGGAAAAGGGGGCTGCACCCCTTGTCCAATTCGGACTAGAAGGGGGGTGCACGCCTCCTTCCTTTTGGCCTCTCCCCTCTATTCCCGTAACTCCCCGGTACTCCGAAAATACCCGAATCACTCGGAACCTTTCCGATGTCTGAATATAGTCGTCCAATATATCGATTTTTACGTCTCGACCATTTTGAGACTCCTCGTCATGTCCCCGATCTCATCCGGGACTCCGAACTCCTTCGGTACATCAAAACTCATAAACTCATAATAGAACTATCATCGAAACCTTAAGCGTGCGGACCCTACGGGTTCGAGAACTATGTAGACATGACCGAGACACGTCTCCGATCAATAACCAATAGCGGAACCTGGACGCTCATATTGGCTCCCACATATTCTACGAAGATCTTTATCGGTCAAACCGCATAACAACATACATTGTTCCCTTTGTCATCGGTATGTTACATGCCCGAGATTCGATCGTCGGTATCTCAATACCTAGTTCAATCTCGTTACCAACAAGTCTCTTTACTCGTTCCGTAATACATCATCCCGCAACTAACTCATTAGCTGCAATGCTTGCAAGGCTTATAGTGATGTGCATTACCGAGTGGGCCCAGAGATACCTCTCCGACAATCGGAGTGACAAATCCTAATCTCGAAATACGCCAACCCAACAAGTACCTTCGGAGACACCTGTAGAGTACCTTTATAATCACCCAGTTACGTTGTGACGTTTGGTAGCACACAAAGTGTTCCTCCGGTATTCGGGAGTTGCATAATCTCATAGTCATAGGAACATGTATAAGTCATGAAGAAAGCAATAGCAGTAAAACTTAAACGATCATAGTGCTAAGCTAACGGATGGGTCTTGTCCATCAGATCATTCTCCTAATGATGTGATCCCGTTATTCAAATGACAACTCATGTCTATGGCTAGGAAACATAACCATCTTTGATCAATGAGCTAGTCTAGTAGAGGCATACTAGGGACACTCTGTTTTGTCTATGTATTCACACATGTATTAAGTTTCCGGTTAATACAATTCTAGCATGAATAATAAACATTTATCATGATATAAGGAAATAAATAATAACTTTATTATTGCCTCTAGGGCATATTTCCTTCAGTTTTGATACCCGGGAACGGGATTGCTGAGTCCTCTGTGGCTCACAGATTCAACACACACCCGTTGCAGGTACATCCGAGTACGATGCAGGAGATGGATCAGAACTTCAGTGGGAGTTCGATGAAGAGCGTGGTCGTTACTCTGTGTCGTATCCCGACGATTAGTAGTGGTTCCTACTAGGGGCGATCCGGGCTTGTGTTCTTTGTGGTATCTTTTCTCGATTTGATTTCGTCCGTAGACGGACCCTGTGTTATTTGGATGATGTATTGTTATTGTATTCATTGTGTGACGTGGCGAGTGTAAGCTAACTATCTTTTCTATTTCATCCCTAAATTTTACATGAGATGTGCAAAGATACCATAATTGAGATCATTCTAGTATGCGCTTATGTCTTTAAGTCGTGCCTCGACACGTGAGAGACATAGTCGCATACTGGGCATTACAAGTTGGTATTCAGAGCCTTCTCCGACCTAGGAGCCCCTGATTGATCGAACCGCTCACGGTTGAGTCTAGGCACACACACACAAAATGTTTTGATTCCTATATATATATCGGAGAGTAGGATTTCTTTTTACTCCTCATCCCCTTCGTCGCTCTGGTGAGGACTTCTGACGTTGTTTTACCTTCACTATTCTCGAAATTTCACCAATTTTTTTAGGATCACGCGGGTATTGTTTGGATTGTTCCGATATCTTTGTGACGAGAACATTGTTCTCGATGCCTCCTGTCATTTAGGGGTTGTGGCAGTGTCCCGGGGAGTTGAGCTCCGAGGTATTGTCGTCACAAATGTATCGTAGCGGTTCTAGAATACTTAAGACGACTGACATCGAAAACTCTTCTATGCGGTTAGTGGTGAGATAACCCCGACGTCAGCCAGTACTGGCTGGATAGTTCGGGAGTATTGCCACAGCTAGTATAGCAGATGCGTTTCAAAGGTCTGAGGTAAACAGTTTTTGAAGATGACTGGTTATGTGTTGACGGATGGATACAGCTGGATGTAGGTTTAGAGTTGAGTGCGTGGTGCTTCCCCTGTATTCCCAACACCAGATTGCATAACCGAAAAGCTTCGGGAATTAATAGGTGGGTTTCAAGTAGCTCGTAGGTAATCTTCCAAGGAGTGCAAGGTATGAGGTTGGGGTTCAACATCGAGTGAAGAGGTTTCATGGGCGCTGTTCCAATTGGGAGTTGCATCTTAAAGGGTCCTTGGCTATGCTGATTCGGGGATTGCAACGCCCTTTGTAACACGTACCATGGGGCATTCAGCACGAGCATGTGGGACGAAACCTCTATTATGTATTTGTTCCATCTGTACCTTGTTGTTTTATTCTATCATTTTGTTCTCCCAAGTGGCTTCTCGACAATTTGAGGTACCATTGAACTATGGAATTCATTCGTTCAATTCTCTGTTCGAATGATATTGTGAAGATAATGTTGCAACATATCTATCCTTTGTTTTTGTTTTGATTCTCGTATTCGAGTTGCTTCAACGTGAAGTGTTGATTCCATACATTTCTTAATCGGTGTTCTTATATTTCCACGTGAGTGCTATTCCTTCTGATCATCGAGATTTTCATGTAAATTCTTTTCAACCGGTGCGCTTCTCTTCAAGTTAACCCGATCCTTTCAATTTGTGCAAGACCAAGTCTGGGTTTTTCTCAACGGTGCCTGTTTCATTCATCCCAAGTTGTCTTTGTTTTTCCCCACCCTCCCACCCTTTTTCTTTATGGAGCCTGAGTCCTTAATCAAGTGTCCTTATATTCTGTGATGCCTCTTCATCAATCTTATTTAATGTTTCATCTGGTGATTTCTCGTGAAGATGCTCAGGAAATTCAAGTTTATCACTCTTTGTTCTCGTTTCTTCTCCGGTGGACTAAATTCAAGCTTCGTTCATGATCATACCTCTTCCTTTTTGTTTCACATGTTTTCACATGTTGAAATTTCTTATCCGAAGTCTCTCTTATTATTCAACTCTCTCTAATTCTTATCTGGAGTGTACAAGATATCTCAGAAGATTTGTGTTTCCATTTTTAATTCGGTCAAGCTATTTTTGAGGTTGTTATCTTATTCAAGCCATTTAATTCAACCAGTGCAATATCTCTTAAGCAATCTTTCCCAACGGTGTTTCTTTTGAGTGGGCCCTAACCCACAGGTTTTTTGCCAGGTTCTTACCAGACTCTTCTAATTTCGTTCCGGAGTTATTCTCAAATTCCTTTCAAGTTTGACGTAAGAATGGATCTCTCATCGGTCAAATGTATCCTCCAAGATCGCTTTCAAATTCTTTTCACCATTGGTTCAACCTTTTAATTCTTCATTCCGGAGTGCCTCAACAATTCATGGTGGTGTATCTCATCGTCTTCTCAGATTTGAAGATCGAAGAAGAGTTCCTCTTGAATCCTTACCCGTTCTTCCAAAGATTCATGCTTCTAGCTTCATGCCATCCTCATTATTGTTCCGATTGCGAGGAATTCTTTTTATACCCACCCGAAGCATTTCATGAATTCTTCAAATTGTGATCCTCTGGAGGCCATCATTTCAGAAGATTTCTTCGTTCTCAGTTTTCAACTTCACCCTCCAACTATTCATAATTGATGCCTCTCCGTTCGTCTCAATATTCTTATGGTGGTTCGTTCAAAAATTCATTTTCCTTTGTCATCATATCATTTCATTCGTTCTTCCCAAATCCTACCGATGATTCGTTGAATACTTTCTCAAGTTTGTGCGAGATCTCTCTTTAATTCTTTGCAACAAGAATAGATAGTAGGCCAAATATGTTGCTTGTCATCAATTTAATTTGATGAAGGATAAGCATCAGTAAATCTTATTCTTATTTCCTCGAAGTGATTAATCTCTTTTTCCGGAGCTTGTTCATCATATCATATTCTCGGTTCCAAGTTGTTCATCTTGTTTTCCGGAGCTCCAAGTTATTTCAATTATATCATTTCAAAGCTCCATCTAATCATCGCATGCTTCAATCTTATTCTTTTCATCCTTCACTTCTCATCCTTTTGTTACCGGAGTTCTTCACGGTGGTTCATCATGATTTAATTCATCCTCAAAGTGTTCTTCAAGATTCTTGTTGGAGCTCAAGCATTCGTCATCATGCATTCCGAAGTGCAATTCTTTATACCTTATCTTTTCAGATGGTGTTATGTCATTCTTGACAATTTCCTTTCGTGTTTCATGATTCACAAGTTATCAAGAATGAGATATTTAAAACCATTATTTCTCTTTCTTGAGGAGATCTTTCGACCCTTCAATCTCTATGTTGGAGTAATCTTGGGTTGTATTTCTCCTAAAAGCTTTCCGTAAGGATTATTGCTATTTATGGTGCATATAAATGACCCAACTTCTTCATCTATCCTTCCGGTGATATAAATTTTTCATCTCTTTGGTGCCTTCAATCAAATCAATTGTTTAAGTTAGTGGCAGAATTTCACCTGAAGTTTTGAGATGTTTTCCATAAGCCACATCAAGCTTATTCTTTTCGTTGTTGAATTTCCAACAACTCCGTTCAACCCGTCTTCGTAAGGACGATTTTCAAATTCAATTGTGGGAGAAGTTGTCATTTTTCTTCTCCATTCGTTTCTTTCATTGATCTATATTCTACTCTTTCATTCCGGATGCATTGTGATATTGCTCTCTTTGACCATCACCTCGTTTTATCAAGATCCTGTTCTTTTCCTTTCTACTCCATTCAAAATGAGTGTTGTATTCTCCATTCAAGTTCTCTCATCCTATCAAGTTTTGCCTCTCCTTTCAACTGGAGTTGTCGTGGATTTAGCACGGCAGATGTCCGGATTAACGGACTTAGGTGTGAGGCCATCGCTCGGGTTAGCTTAAAAGGGTTAAAGCGGACGAAGGACACGGGGATTTTTATACTAGTTCGGCCCCTTCGATGAAGGTAAAAGCCTACGTCTAGTTTGGTGTGGTATTGCTTGGGCTTCGATGACCAGGGAGCGAATCCGCTTGCCTATGTCTCGAGTTGTTGCTTCGTGTCCTTGAACCGTCGTCGGGTCGTCCCTTTATATAGGAAGCGACGCCCGGTCCGGTTTACAGAGTCCCGAGGCCGGCTCATAAACGTGTCCGCCTCGGTCTCTACTCTTTCTATCTTACATCCCAAGTTACATGGCACGACGGTTTACAAACCATGGGCCTCATACATGGGCCCTAAACCTCTATGGGCTATGATCCCTTGTTATACATTCTACTGGGCTTCTGATAATATAACTTTACTAGCGTAATCCGGACCCTCCTGGCCGGTTTACACCTGCTAGTAGTATCCCTGACATTAGGCCCCAGATTGATTTGAACTTGTTCATGTCAGTCTTCCAAGTCTTGTACGAATCTCCCTTTCTGCAATTCTTGTATGCTTCATAAACCGGCCATGACGTCATCTCCCGAGATCGCTTTAATCTGTCGTGACATCATCTGCACATTTAATGCCCGCACCCGTTTGTTACCTTTCTTTACTGCCGCACTGAAGATCGAGGCGACAGCTCAATCTTTATCCGATTTCCGGCCTCCTCGATTCCCGCGCTTGGCGTTTTAACCCCTCGGCCTATAAATACAGCCAAGGCACATCTCTTTTCCCCTTCTGCTTCTTCTTCCTCCGTCTCCAGCGCTCGAACCTCCGCCACTGTTCTTCGAGCTCGCCGTCATCCACAAGCCCGGCCGCTGCATCGACCTGAACATGTCCAGAGAACTCTGCCGCCGTCTTCTGTTTCCTCGGGTACGCCATCTTCTTCCCCATAGATCTCAGTTTCTAGGGTTTCTTTTGTAGCTCGCCATGAACCCTTGTCTCTTCGTAGTTCATCGCCGTAAGTCAGTCTTAGCTGTAGATATAAACTCGTTAGGCTTGATCCTCATCCGTGCGCTTCCGCTCCATCATTATACTTTAGCTTCTCCAGCATTGCTAGTTTAGATTGAATCTGTAGAGAACCTCCGCGGCCTTCACTGAATATAACTTGTATTATTCTGTCTTTTTCTTGCGCCTTAGATCCATATTTACCCCAGCTTCATGTGAAAACTGTTTTTCACACTTTTAGATATGTAGCTCGCTTACAAAGCCTGTTTAACCATACCCTGCGCGTCATATGCTTGCCTTGTCGGTTTTAGATTTTAACCCGTATTCCACAATTGACGGTTTAACTTTCTCCATCTATCATCGTGAACCGGTAGTTGTCTCACTCATACCTACTTCCGGATTAGTAGATACCATTAGTCCCTTGTTTAAACCGCCAATTAAGTCCATACCTTCACAGAATGCACCGGTTTATATCTAGCAGTTGGTAAACCGGGTCTTGTATTATGTTTTCCAGTATTCCTTTCTTGGAGAAATGGCATCCACAGCAAAACAATTTGTTGCTTGCAACTGGGTTCCATCCCGGATCACGGAAGACGATTTAGTTGAAGCGGCCTCAATTGGTGTTCTGGGCCCTAAGGAAGTTCTGCACTAGCGGGCCCCTAGAAAGGAGTGCCCTCCTGAGCCTAAGGAGGGAGAAATCATAGTCTTATATAATCATCTGGCCCGGGGTTTTAGTCCTCCCGGTTCGAAGTTCTTCCGCGACGTGTTAACCGCTTTTCAACTCCACCCACAAGATATAGGCCCAAATTCTGTATCGAACATCTGTAACTTCCAAGTCTTCTCGGAGGCATACCTTCAAGAAGAACCATCAGTGGATCTGTTCCGGGATTTCTTCCATCTGAACCGCCGAACTGAGTTTACTGATGGGCCTCATTAGGAGCTGGGAGGTGTCAGCATCCAGAAAAGGAAGGACGACAGTTTTCCCCACGCCACTCTCCACAGCCACCCTAAGGAGTGGAACCAGACATGGTTCTACTGCAAGGACACTTCACCAGAAGGAGAAAACCCACTGCCGGGTTACCGCGCTTACCGTCTGGCGTCAACCCATCCTTTGCCGCAGCGTTTAAGCGCCCAAGACCGGGCTCGATATGCCCCTCAACTTTCCAAGCTCAGGGCCTTCGTGGCAAACGGTTTAACCGGAGTTGATTTCGTCCGCTGCTGGCTCTCTTGGAGCATTCTTCCACTAAGCCGGCGCTCAAGCTTGATGTGCAAATATACCGGTAAGACGGAAGATCCTCAACACCACACAAAAATAGTACTTCCTGACAATGAAGTTACTGAGTCTGCGAACAAAATGCTGAACATCCCTCTGGAGGATTGCAGCTGAACCGGTTTAGCTCCATTCTGCTTAACCAACAAACTGCCAGCGGTAAAGCTCTTCCGACCCTTTCTTTTCATCTTAATCCGTTCATATCAGTTGTCTTCAACTTGTTATTATTCCTTTTGCACAGGCCAACGATCCTTTCTGGAAGAGGAAATCTCAGGATAAGCCGGCCAAGCAATCCCGCAAGAAAACCTTTGCTGTCAAGAAGAAAAAAGCTGCTGCCGCTTCCGGTTCAAACCCTGAAGAGGATGATCCAGCTTCTGAGGTACTAATTAACCCTTATGTCTTTTGATCTTCCTTTGTCTGAATTTTTGTTAAGAATGCCTTTTCGCAGGACCTGGCGGAGGGAAGTAAAGCGGAGGGAGTTGAGGTAATTTCTCTCTCTTCTGATTCAGAGCCGTTGCCACCCAAGATCCGCCGGCTGTCCCGGAAATATCCATTTTCTCACCCTTATGCTCAATTGGATCCCAACTTTCTTTTGAAGAAACAGCAACATGAAGCTCGCCGGACCACACGCCATAGCGGCCATGTGGTTGAATCGTCCTGAATACCCCTTACACCGACTCGCAGACGCCGCTCCGAGGTTTTGCTCACTCCAACCCTCCTTTATCCAAAAGCAGGCCTTATACGTAAACCACTTAAACCGTCTGATCCCAACTATCAGGAGGCTCCTCTGTCTTCTTCCGGCGAGTCGATCGATATGCAAGTCCCAGTGCTCAAAACCGTTCCTGGGTAAGTCCTTCTTTCAAACGTCCGGTTTATTTTCCATTTTTTAACTTTGTGATTCTCATTGTTCTTTTGACCTTTATCAGAATGCCAAAACCTAGCAAAAAGGCGAAAGCAAATAAACCGGCTGCGGAGACCACTGCCGCTGAACCAGCCGGAGACCCTGAAGCGGCCATCCCTCCAGAGGACAAATTTGAAGTTCAGCTCGATGATCCCACTCCTATGGATCATGAAGATGTTGCTACTCCGGGAGGTGATGACATGGAGAACACGGCTGAACCGGCAAGCCCTGTCTGGGTTAGTCCTCCTCGGGCTAGCCCGGCTCCTGTTAGTCCGGTGCACACCGCTGATCCTCTCCAGCCAACTGCTGCCTCGACAGCAGATGTTGAGATAACCGGGTTAGGATTCACTGCTCCCACGGAGCCTGTCACCTTGGCTAGGCATACTGCCAAGGAAGAGAAACTTCAACAAGATAAAGGCAAGTGGAGCACAGACCTATCAAGCTATGCTCAGCTGAGTGCCCAGGAACTTCATTCCGGGTATCTGAACCGGCTCTTCACCAGCCGCGATTATGAAGCCGGCTTAGTTAACACGATGAAGGACAAATATGAGGTGACTTTCTTTCCTTTTGCTTTCTGTTTCTGCTTTGTACTTTGCAATCATACCTTTAGACCATAGTAGCCCCCAAGTGCTGGTTTAGCTTCTCTGTAGGTGAACCGGGACTTAACTTATGTCTGAGAATGAATGTACATTAGCCCCCAAGTGCCAAGGGCATAACTTGTTTATGTATTTGGGACTTGTCTGAAAAACTTTGCTTTCTTGACTTCAATTGTACATTAGCCCCCAAGTGTCGAGTGCATAACTTGTTATGTGCTTGAGACTTTGAATAATCTGTCCTTCTCATACGTTTGCTTTTCTTACAGGCTGACTTGAACCGGAGGGCTTCGGAGGCAACTGAGCTCCGAAATAGCTTGGCTTTCCATGAGACTGCTTCAACCAAAGCCAAGGAGGAACTTGTCCTTGCTTTGACTAGCATGGAAAAATTGAAGAAAGATTTTGAAGTGGAGCGGTCCACATGGGAGGTGCAAAGGGACGCTCTCGAAAAAAGAGCAAAGGATGCCGAAGCCGCTCTCAATCCGGTTACGCAAGAACTATCCGGTTTGAAACAGCAAATAGAGAACATGACTTCTGCTATCTTCGGTGAGAACCTGTCTTTGTATATTTGTATCCTTGCAATCTTTGTTCTGCTCCAGTTTAACTCGCCAATTGCATACAGGGAGGCGCATAACTCATCTTGGAAACGATGTCCGGAAGAAGCTCAAGGCAGCTTATACCCTGGTGGAGCAGCTCTACTCCGGCGCTCAAAGGGCTATCAGTGCCATGTCACATAATGAACCGGCGCCGACCACCATCCAAGCCACCCTGGAAAAGTTGTCTGTCCTACCTGTACGTCTTGTTGAGGTGAAGAAGTCTGCTCGCGAGCTGGCTATCTCATGGCGCTGACCCGGGCCAAAGCATGGGTCCCTGATTTTGATCCGACTGAAGCCATGAACGGCTATCCTAGCATGAAAGAGGATGGGTCAGCCTTCTCTGCTAAAGATCTCCGCTCTTTGACCAAGGATATGCGCCCTCTCGCCAGTAAGCTTGTCGATGAAGCAGATTTGACAAGGTATCATCCGGCTTACGATCTAGAAAATTCGCGGGTGGAGCGACCGGTTTACGACACTGAAAATCTGATCCCACCAGTTCATAACCACACTTTCGCTCCAGATATTGACCCTTCAGGTCTTATCAATGATGAAGTGTATTTCCGTGCCCTCTCCAAGATTGACTGGAGCGCTCCTGGTTTCCTGCAATTGCCTGAAGTCGATGAAGACCCGGAACAAGTTGACCCTCTGCCTTCGCAGCGTGAAGAGGAGTCGTAAACTGTCTGGTTTAACTTGTAGTTGCTGAGTACTTTGCCAGAAACTTTTGATCCATTCGGGCCTGCAAGTGCCTTGTAATAGGATAATTGAAAGACTGCCTTTGTCCCATTGTTTATGGCACTATTTGAATTGGTATCTCTCAATTTAATCTTCTGTTTGCAATGCGTGATCAACTTATGTTACCTGTGCCTGCATGAATGAAGCTAAAAGATGTCCTGGCGATTTACCACCGGACGGATTATACTGCTCTGATATATATATATATATATATATATATATATATATATATATATATATATATATATATATATATATATATATATATATATATATATATATATATATATATATATATATATATATATATATATATATATATATATATATATATATATATATATATATATATATAGGAGTAGATCTCAAACATATACCATACCTCTGATTAAGTGTGCTTGTCAACCTTAACCCGGTAGGAATAATTGAAGGCGCAGGCGCTGACGAG
>LR738711.1:12699791-12719116 GCA_902687465.1 Secale cereale
ATATATATATATATATATATATATATATATATATATATATATATAGGAGTAGATCTCAAACATATACCATACCTCTGATTAAGTGTGCTTGTCAACCTTAACCCGGTAGGAATAATTGAAGGCGCAGGCGCTGACGAGGCTCTTGGCTCTTCTTGTTTGGCTTAGCCTGATGGCCGATCCGGGTTACAATGAACGCCGGTTTAACTCTCGCTGGTGTTCATGACCCAGACTTTAACTTTGCAGATATATGGTCAACTTTGTAGTTGTCCAGTCTCGCATCAATGGACTTGGTTAAAAACCAATGATCATGACGAACAAGATTTGTGAAATCATAAAAAATAGAAATAAGGTTTTTTGGGCAAATAAGACCATGTAGTCGAGGCCTTTTACGAGCTGCCAGGCTCCAAATTCGAGGATTTTTATGAGCTGCCAGGCTACTGTCATTAACCATTTTAGCAAAGCCTGTCAAGATGCTCCGCAATCCTTAACCAAATCATCGATGACAAGCTACCCAATGTTTCAAAATCTCGTAAGGATTTTGTCTTTAGGTAATCAACACGATGATCGTCAATTTAACGTGGCCAAGTTCAGGGTCCCGAAGGAGTAACTTGTGGCAGGTTCGACGGGTCATACCAGTTTTACCTGGACGACGTGATTTACTTGAGGCAGGCAGATTAATCCGGGGTTTTAGGTGCATGCACCGGGCTTCCAAGCCATGTTCACTACAAGGGTATTCAACTCTCTGCGAGCCCCCCGGTAGTGTGTGAGCCGTTTTGCTCATCGGGGCATATGTTTGAGCTGGGTTAGGCACCAACACTCTCTTTTACCCCTCATCATCATGTGGAAATTGCCGAAGCAACCAGAGCAGTGCTCTTATGATGGGCTTCATTCCGCCGCCGGCTCAAGAGGCCATGGGAAACTCCCTTGCCCGCGGAAGCCCCCATGTGATTCTTGTTTGATAAGATGGCTGATTCCTTGATGTATCAAGGGCGCCGGTTTAGGAGGCCATGGTAAGTTTCTGTAGAAACTCCCATGTGATACTCCTTCGAAAAACACGGCTGATTCCTTGATTCTGTCAAGGGCGCCGGTTTAGGAGGCCATGGTAAGCTTCTGTAGAAACTCCCATGTGATACTCCTTTAAAGAACACGGCTGATTCCCTGATTCTATCAGGGGCGCCGGTTTAAGAGGCCATGGAGGGTTTCTTTCGAAGCCCCCATGTGATACTCTTTTTGCGAAGAAGATGGCTGATTCCCCGGTGTTCCGGGGGCGCCTGTTTATTTTATTAAAATAATATATACATTGTACATAAAGTGGAACCAATGGCTCACGCATAGTAAGGCCGAAGAAGGGCGATGTTCCACGGCCGCTTGGTCTCCTCCTCTGCCGTACGTGAGTCCTTATGCTCTCGAACGTCAACAAGGTAGTATGATCTGTTGTGTAAGTTCTTGCTGACCACAAAGGGTCCTTCCCAAGGTGGGGATAGCTTATGCATATCTGTCTGGTCTTGGATGAGCCGAAGCACCAAATCTCCCTCCTGGAACGTTCTGGTCTTAACCCGACGGCTGTGGTACCGGCGCAGGTCTTGTTGATAAATCGACGATCGCGCTGCTGCCGTGTCCCGTTCCTCATCCAGCCGGTCCAAGCTGTCTTGTCTTGCTTGCTCGTTATCCGCTTCAACATAGGCCGCCACGCGTGGTGAATCATGCCGGATATCACTAGGAAGCACCGCTTCAGCGCCGTACACCATGAAAAAAGGTGTATATCCTGTAGATCTGTTAGGCGTAGTGTTGATGCTCCATAAGACAGAAGGCAACTCCTCCACCCAGCAACCTGGTGTTCTTTGCAAAGGAACCATAAGCCGGGGCTTGATGCCTCTCAAGATCTCTTGGTTGGCTCTCTCAGCTTGGCCATTGGACTGAGGGTGAGCTATTGATGACACATCAAGGCGAATATGTTCTCTTTGACGGAACTCTTCCATCTCTCCTTTAGATAGGTTGGTGCCATTATCAGTTATAATGTTGTGTGGAAAGCCAAACCGGAAAATTACCTTTTTGATGAACTTAACCGCTGTTGCCGCATCACACTTACCGATAGGCTCTGCTTCAACCCACTTTGTAAATTTGTCCACTGCTACTAACAGGTGGGTTTTCTGATCTTGGGATCTTTTAAAGGGTCCAACCATATCAAGCCCCCAAGTCGCAAATGGCCAAGTGATTGGAATCATCCGCAGCTCCTGCGCCGGTACATGAGCATGCCGCGAAAATTTCTGGCAAGCGTCACATTTTCTGACCAAGTCCTGTGCGTCGGTGTGAGCCGTCAGCCAGTAGAACCCATGACGAAAAGCTTTAGCTACCAAGGACTTTGAACCGGCGTGATGACTGCAATCCCCTTCATGAATCTCTCGAAGAATATCACAGCCTTCCTCTGATGATACGCATCGCTGAAACGCCCCAGAAACGCTACGGTGATGAAGTTCTCCATTGACGATAGTCATAGACTTATACCGCCGGATTATCTGCCGGGCCTCAACTTCGCCCTCTGGCAAATCACCTCGGCTCATATACGCCAAATAAGGGAGTGTCCAATCCGGAATGATGTGAAGCGCGGCAACTAGCTGTGCTTCCGGATCAGGAACATCCAAATCCTCCTCAGAACGTATCTGTATTGACGGATTATGCAATTTGTCCAAGAAGGTGTTAGGTGGAACCGGTTTACGCTGGGAGCCCAGCCGGTTTAATGCATCTGCCGCTTCATTTTTCTGCCGGTCTATGTGGTCCACCTGGTATCCCTTAAAGTATCCTGTGATTGCATCCACTTCTCACCGATAAGCCGCCATGAGCGGATCCTTAGAGTCCCACTTACCAGATACTTGTTGTGCCACCAGATCTGAGTCACCAAAGCACTTGACCCGGCTCAAGTTCATCTCCTTGGCCATCCACAAACCGTGGAGGAGAGCTTCATACTCAGCAGCATTGTTAGTACCAGGGAACATTAATCGGAGGACATAACATAACTTATCACCTCGTGGGGAAGTTAATACGACTCCAGCCCCCGAGCCCTCCAATTGCCTTGAACCGTCAAAGTGAATAGTCCAGTATGTATGATCCGGCTTCTCCTCAGGTGCTTGCAACTCTGTCCAATCATTGATGAAATCCACCAACGCTTGGGATTTTATAGCAGTACGGGGCATATACTTTAATCCGTGCGGGCTAAGCTCAATGGCCCACTTCGCCACTCTGCCAGTGGCTTCTCTGTTCTGGATTATATCTCCTAACGGAGCTGAACTGACAACAGTGATTGGGTGGCCCTGGAAGTAGTGCTTCAACTTCCGGTTTTCCATGAACACGCCATATACCAACTTCTACCAGTGTGGATATCTTTGCTTCGACTCAATGATGACCTCACTGATGTAGTAAACCAGACGTTGAACCGGGTACTCTTTGCCTGCCTCTTTGCGCTCCACCACAATGGCTACGCTGACTGCACGAGCATTGGCGGCCACGTACAACAATAGCGGCTCCTTGTCAACCGGGGCAGCAAGGACAGGTGGTTCTGCCAATTGCCGCTTCAGATCTTCGAACGCGACGTTTGCAGCGTCGCTCCAGACAAACCGGTCCGTCTTTTTCATCATCTGGTAAAGCGGTATCGCCTTTTCTCCTAAACGGCTGATGAACCGACTCAATGCTGCAATACGGCCCGCCACGCGCTGGACATCATTGATACACGCCAGTTTAGCCAAGGATGTGATCGCTTTGATCTTCTCCGGATTAGCTTCAATCCCTCTGTTTAATACCAAGAATCCAAGGAGCTTGCCTGCTGGAACACCGAAAACACACTTCTCCGGATTGAGCATCATCTTGTAAGCCCAGAGGTTGTCAAAGGTTTCTTTTAAGTCCTCTATCAGCGTCTCCTCCTTCCTGGATTTTACAACAATGTCATCAACATATGCATGGACATTTCTTCCAATCTTCCCTTGTAGGCAGTTCTGCACACAACGCTGATAAGTTGCTTGGGCACTCTTGAGCCCAAAAGGCATGGATACATAGCAGAAGGCTCCAAAGGGAGTTATGAAAGTTGTCTTCTCCTGGTCCTTAACTGCCATCTTGATCTGATGATAACCTGAATATGCATCCAAAAAACGTAACCGCTCACATCCCGCCATAGCATCGATAATCTGATCAATACGGGGGAGAGCAAAAGGATCAGTTGGGCAAGCTTTGTTCAAGTCCGTGTAATCAACACACATCCTCCAGGTCCCGTTTTTCTTTAGCACCAGCACCGGATTAGCCAGCCACTCTGGATGAAACACCTCAACTATGAAACCTGCGGCTAAGAGTCTAACCACTTCTTCACCTATAGCCTTGCGCCTCTCCTCATTGAAGCGGCGCAAATACTGCTTAACCGGTTTAAACTTTGGATCAATATTAAGACTGTGCTCAGCGAGTTCCCTCGGTACACCTGGCATGTCAGAAGGCTTCCATGCAAAGATATCCCGGTTCTCACGGATGAACTCGATGAGCACGCTTTCCTATTTGGGGTCTAGGTTAGCGCTGATAGTGAACTGCTTAGACGAATCGCCCAGAACAAAGTCAACCTGCTTGGTCTCCTCTGCTGATTTGAATTTCAACGCCGGATCATGCTCTGTAGTTGGCTTTTTCAACGGGGACATATCTGCCGGATCAACATTGTCCTTGTAGAACTTCAGCTCCTCCGTAGCACAAACTGCCTTAGCATATGCCGCGTCTCCTTCCTCGCATTCCAATGTGGTCTTGCGGCTGTCGTGAACCGTGATGGTTCCCTTGTGACCCGGCATCTTGAGCTGCAGATAAACATAACACGGTCTAGCCATGAATTTGGCATAAACCGGCCTCCCAAACTGAGCATGATATGGGCTCCTGATCTTTACAACCTCAAAGGTCACCGTCTCCGATCTAGAGTCCTGCTCATCCCGAAAGGTAACTTCCAGACCGATTTTTCCAACTGGGTAAGCCGATTTACCTGGCACCACTTCATGGAATACTGTGTTGGACTGCCGGAGCTTCTTATCTGTCAACCCCACACGTCGAAAAGTCTCATAGTATAGGATATTGATGCTGCTGCCTCCATCCATAAGCACCTTATTGAACTTATAGCCACCCACCTGTGGAGCCACCACCAAGGCTAGCTGACCCGGATTATCAACCCGTGGCGGGTGATCCTCTCTGCTCCATACAATGGGTTGCTCAGACCAACGTAAAAAACGTGGTATCGCCGGTTCAACTACGTGTACTGCTCGCTTCAGAACCTTTTGATCCCGTTTGCACAAACTTGTGGTGAAAACATGATATTGTCCACTTCTTAGCTCCTTCAGATTATTCTGGTATCCAGATTGTTGTTGCTGCTGACGCTGTTGATTGCTTTGGTTGTTGTATCCGCCCTGACCATGCCGCTGGTTATGTTGATGCTGATTGTTGCCGTTGTGGTTATTGTTACCGTCGTGATATCCTGATCCGGATCCACCACCCTGGTAACCCGGACCCTGAAAACCGGGACCTGACCCGCCGGGGGGCCCGTGGTTATACTTGGCCTATTTCATAAATTCTTGCATAATAAAACAGTCCTTCCAGAGGTGTGTAGCTAGGTTTTCCTCTGTACCGTGCTTTGGACAAGGCACGCTCAACTGGCGGTCTAGATTAATGGGTGGCCTCCCGTTGCGTGGGGGCGGTCTACCCCTGCGGCGCTGCCCATTATCTTGAACGTTGCTATTGGCCACAAAATCTGAGCTGCCCTCTGCTTTACGCTTGCCATTGTAACCTGTACCTGCTGGATTGGCTTGCGCCGGTTTACCGTTTTTGCTCGCCTTCCCAGACTTGTCTCCGTCTGCATCTGGATACTTGGTGTTATCAGAGTCTCCATACTTGACCAAAGCGCTCATGAGTGTTCCCATGTTGTTGCAATCGCGCTTGAGCCGTCCCAGCTTTAGCCTCAAGGACTCGAACCGGCAATTGTTTTCCAAAGTTACTATTGCCGTACTTGGATTGATGCTATTGGAAGAGTGCAAGATTTCAGATACTCGCCGCACCCAACTGCTTGTGGTCTCTTGCTCTCCTTGAACACATGCTGCTAAATCAACCGCGGACATCGGCTGCTTGCATGTGTCTTTGAAATTATTGATAAACCGGCGACGCAACTCCCCCCATGATCCGATGGAGTTAGGTGGTAAACCCTTTAGCCATGTCCGAGCCGTGCCCTCAAGCATCATTGTGAAGTATTTGGCACATGCAGCTTCGTCCACATCAAGCATCTCCATAGCCATCTCATAACTTTCAACCCATGCCTCCGGAGCCAGATCTACTGTGTAGTTGGGTACCTTGCGCGGGCCTTTGAAGTCTTTGGGTAATTTTACGTTCCGTAAAGCGGGGATGAGACACTGCACCCCAAAGGAACTGGACATGATTCCTGTTTCCATGGTGGTGGGGTGAACCGGCGTTGCTTGACGGGTGTCGTTGCGGGCAATGTGTCTAGCCTAGTCCACCACCTCTGGGGCATGTGCTCCTGCTCCTGCCGGATTGTCCTGCCTCTGTCGGTGCCGTCTCCGCGCGCTGCTAGATACAACCAGTTCATCCAGGTGCCTCGTGTAACTCCGGCTTGGGCGGGGGGTTGAATGATGTAATGCCCAGGATGGAGTTATACCTTCTACGTGTCGAGGCACGACTTAAAGGCATAATTCCATCCTAGAATGATCTCAAGTCTGGTAATCTTTGCACAACTCATGTAAAAGAGGGGATAGTAAACAGAAATAGTTGGCTTACACTCGCCACGTCACAGAATTACAGTACAAGTCTCAAACATCATACATTAAGAACACTACAACCCTCTAAGGGCAAAAGCCAAATGTCAAGGTACCAAACTCAGATAATTAAACCACAGGCGGATCGAATCCTAGTAAGAGACTCCACTACTGATCGTTCGGGTAGCGCACGTAGTATCGACTACGTTCCTCGTCGTACTCCCAATCCAGCTCGGTGCCATCACCTGGATAGCTCACAGCTGGACCTGCATCTGGTGTGTGAAGTAACTGTGAGCCACAGAGGACTCAGCAATCCCGTCTCCGGGTAACAAGACTATCAAAGCCTTTGGGTGAGGAAAAGGCTGAAGAAAGAACAAGTCTGCAGCAGCAACTAGCATCTAGCTTACGTAAGTGAGAGCGAGAAGAGAAGGCCTCGGCGAGAAGTGATCACGAAGTGATCCTAGCTACAAGCTCCACAAACATAACCCCTCCGTGTTCAACTCCCGAATCCCTATTCGGAAATTGACAGTCACGGAACACACGCTGGTAGTGTATTGGTAACATTGTGTCAAGTTATCTACAACCGGAATTAACAAGCTCCCATCTGCCACATAACCGCGGGCACGGCTTTCGAAAGTTCAAACCCTGCAGGGGTGTTCCAACTTGACCCATTACAAGCCCACGATCCGCGGAGTCGCAACTCCAAAGTGGGAAGACCCGAGTATCCTCGGAATCCCGTGCTCAAGATATACCGAGCTAAGGTAAGGCTAATCCAGCAAATCCTCCCGGCGTGTCGACACCCTGATAGTAGCCGCGCGTATCTAAGTCTCAGGACACGACCGGATGGGCGAAGCTACGGGTGGATGCCAGATACCTCGAGTTGCCTCAAGGCGGCCCCGCAGGCTCCCCGTTTCGGACCAACACTCATGTGGAGCACTGGCCCGGGGTTGTTGATTAAGAAAGAGGGTTAATTACTCCCTATGCAAGTTTAGTTTGTTATTAGGCAAATAGTACCAATGTTGGGATTTGCTGGAAAAGACTTAGCACTTAGCGGTTTATCGAGGGGGTCCCATACACCCCAACCGTGTTAGGAACGCATAATCAAGGAACATAACACCGGCTTATACGGATCCTAACGGCATGAGTGGAACAAAACACCAAGCAAAAGGCTTAGCCTTCCACCCTTGCCAATATATAGATGATTTCATTTTAAGCATTTATATAGTGTGATATAACCCAACCAAACTTCATCATGGAGCAAGCATCTTCACTTCACCTGCAACTAGCAACGCTATAAGAAGGGCTGAGCGAAGCGTACTTAGCCAAGCAACGGTTTGCATAGGTAGGTTGGTTAAACATGGCAATTGGTTACAAGTAGGAGGCTGACAAGAAGATCATGGGCATCGAGGCAAAACTATAGATCGAGACTACTAGCAATAGGCAAAGATAGTAATGTTATCGGGGTTCGGTCATCTTGCCTGAAGAGAAGTCGTTCGGATCGTAAGAAGGGTCCTCGTGCTCAACCTCGTTGGAAACCTCGGGCTCAACTTCGTAACCGGTCTCAGCTTCCGGCTCTAAACAAAACAATCACACCAAGCACCAATCAACAAGATGCAATGCGCACTCGAAAAACATGAATGCATGATGGATGCACTAAGGATGCACAAGGAGCACGGAAAACATCATTCAAGCAAAACACCTCAAAACATGATAACAATCTGATATTATTAATCTACACAGAAAAACAACCAAGTTTGATATAAGATTCGCTGAAATCGGAGTTACGGGCTAAAAGTTATGCCTGAAACAAGATTTGAGCGAAAGCTGAAAATTACAGCAACATAGCATCTTTGGAGCTCAAAATAAATAAGCTACAGCACCCAAAAAGCATGGCAAAGGACTTGAACACAAACTAGACATATAGTACAGCAACTATGTCCAAAGTGCACCCCCAACGGAGTCACGGATCAATAGCAATGATCTTGGACATATTGAACTTGACAATAAAATTCTGGCAGCAGAATTTTATTGAAACTTTAGAGCAAAAGATAAACATGCTACAGCCACTCAAATGGACATGTGAGGACATGAATGGAAAGATAACAATATATACTACAAGGAACAATCAAAATCCACCCCAAAACTATCATGCTTTGTCCTAGAACATCACACAAACATGGCATCGGAACGTTACAGGTTTCAGACTTAGTGAAAAACCACTAAGTCCTAAAACAGCAATATCATCATAGCATACGAAAGAGCATGTTTAAGTCACCTCGAAACTAAACATGGCAAAGGGTAAGCACCTCATCAAAGTACACATGACGGTGATCCCGAAACACACAAGCATGCATCATAGAGGTGAACACAACGATTGCAACGAGCTCAACAAGATGGCATTTCATAACAAGTGAAAACACCTCATATGAACATGGCACTTTGCAACGATGATAACAAGGCAATAATAAATCTACCATGCAACCTATCACAAGCAACACGTAGTTCGTGGCAAGACGAACACGTGGACATGTCATTTGCATCGTTTGGACAAACGAGCTAAAAGATATCACATGTCAAAGGTGGCACAAAAATAACACATAGCAGCAGTTTATATCATGATGCACTCTTACAACAGCAAAACAAGCCCCTAGATGATCTCTAACATGCATGACAACAACAGGTAAAACGTAGAGCACAACTCCACGAACGTCTGGACATATTACACGCGCAAAACGGAGCAACAGGCACAAAGTTAGAGCAGTTCAAACTTAGCATCTCCGAACAGGTAAAACTGGACTTAGTGGAATTAGAGTCAACCTTAGCAGAAAAAAAAATAGATCTAAAGATGAACGGGCCGAACTGCTGCTGCCGAAACGGGCCGCGGAGGGAAGAGGCATGGGGCCCGACGCGCTGGAAGGCGGCGGCGGCCCACGGCGCTGGCGTGGAGGCGGCGGCCCAGCTGCTGGCCTGGGCCCGCGGCTGGCTGGCGGCGATGCGGTGGCCCGCAGAGGAGGCCCGCGGCCTGGGGCTGGTGCGGAAGGAGCGGAGCCGAGCGGCCCGTCGGCTGATGCGGCCCGGCGGCGCGGGCTGGAGCGGGAGGCGGCCCGCGGGAGGCGCGGCGATGGCCTGGTGGCCTGCTGGGGGTGGAGGCGAGACGGGCCCGCTCGGGCGCGCCGGCCTGGCGCGGCTGCGGCCCGCGGAGAAGAACGGCGAAGTGGGGACCGGGCTGCGGAGCTGGCGATCTGCCGCGTCGATCAAACGGAGCGAAGGGCTCGGCCCGTGGCGATGGATCGATGGGATCCAGGCGGCCGGTGCGGTCGTTGACCCCGGCGCCGAAGTGACTGCGCGAGGCGGTCGGTCGAGGGAAACCTCCTCGGGATCCAGAGGAGAAACTAGGGATTGGATCTGAGATCTGAAAGAAAGGGGAAAAAAAATAGAGGGGAAGGGGAAGAAGAAGGGGACATGCCAAAATAGACTAGGGTCTATTATATAGCAGTTTTTAGGGTTAGGAGGGAGTTTAGGGGTGCTAGGGGCCCTCCGATCGCGATCCGACGGATCCGATCGCGGGGGTAGATTTAAAGGGCCTAGACGGAGATAAAAGACTGCAGCAGGGGTGTTTCTGGGACACGAAGAGAAGGCACTTCGGACCCACACGGACAACGGATGGAAAAACCAACGGAGTCCAAACGAGACGAGATTTGAGAGGCGGGTTGCACACAACAAAACAACAACACACACAACAACCTCGCGGCACACCGGTAACGTAAAACGCCCGAACAACAAAGTAGGCCTACGGGACGTCACGGACACGTGAGGGAGCTCCGGAACGCGAAACGGACAACGGGAAGAAACACGACGAACCGGATGCAACCCACAACACAAATGCAATGCAATGCACATGTCTACATGATATGAATGAATGCCACACACTCACACAACAAAACGACAAAAGCCCGAAAGACAAAGAACCCGGAATGGAAATCGATGAAGCCGGAGATATATTATATACCCAAAAGGGAAAGTATTACATCCGGGGCATTACAAATGAATCCTCTCCCACCTATAGGAATAAGCTTGCTGCTGTGTTAACGCCGTGTCCAGCAACTCCTTAGCCCGTCGCGCCTCCATTGCTACGGGGGACGTCCCTTCAATGGGAAGAGCGGCCAGCCATGAAGCGGCGGCGACAATGTCGTCCAACGGGTTAGAATAATGACCGGGAGGGGTGGATACGTGCTGTGTTGGCATAACTTGGCGATTTGGCTCCGCGGCTGGTGATACGTCCAAAACGTATCTATAATTTCTGCTTGCTCCATGCTTCTTTTGTGTGATATTGCTATGATATTGATGCACTTCCATACACTTTTGATCATATTTGGACTAACCTATTAACTCAGTGCACCACAGTGCCAGTTCCTGTTTTCTGCTGTTTTTCTATTTCAGGTTTCCCCCATATTAAAAGTGCTCCAAAAAATCCAGGAAAAATACAGGAAAAATCAGCGTACAGGAAGCTTCGCGAAGAACCAAAGATGGGCCAGAGGGGAGCCAGGGGAGGCCCAGGCGGCCACCTGGCGCGGCCCCACCCCTGGTCGCGCCAGGGGGGCGCTTGGGGCCCCTGCTCCGCCTCTGGCTGCCCCCCTTCGCATATATATCCCTCTCGTCCCGAAACCCTCGAAGACAGAACCCTTTTTCGCGATCTCGCCTCTGTTCCGATGCCGCAGCGCTTCCAAGATCGGGAGCATCAGGAGAACTCTTTCCGGCACCCTGCCGGAGGGGAGAACCACTACCGGGAGCTTCTCCACCACCATGGACGCTTCCCGGATGAGTCGTGAGTAGTCCACCTTGGACCGTGGGTCCATGATCAGTAGCTATGTGATGTTCTCCTCCCCTCTTTGCTCTTCATGGTTTAGACCTCGTGCGCTGCCCTACATGATCGAGGCACATATGTAATCTTTCTGCTGTTGCTTTGCTGAGTTTGCTGGGATCTGATGGATTATGAGACTATGTTCAGATTGTGTTTGAGTAATATATTTGATTCACCTCTTTTATATCTTTGTTCTTGAGTAATTCTTGCATGTTCTCCGTGGCTGTTTATTGCTTTGGCCAAGTAGTAGGTAGTAACTCCAAGAGGGAGCGTTATGCTTGATTGTGGGTTCATGCCCCCTGATGACTAGCTTGAGTGACAGAAACATGAGTCTAGGGGATGTGTTGTTGCCACAAGGGAGAAAACAACGGTGCTTGTACTTGCGGGTGCAAGGATTGTTTACTTTACGCAAAGTTCTTTTAATGCAGTTGTGTGTTGCTTTGAGTTTACACTTTGGGTGGGATTCACAACTTAATACCAGCGAGATGTTCTGGATAGATATCTCAAGGTGGATGATTAGTAGTAGATGCAGATGGATTTCGGTCTACTTGCCTTGGCGTACCGCCCATGCTTTTGAGCCTCTACCTTTCTTTGCAGCATAGTTAGCATTGGTTTGCGCACATAATCCTGTCAATTGCCCAGCTGTAATTTGTTTACCTCGCTTTGCTGTTTTATCGTCTTTTGGGAGAGAGACATCACTAGTGAACATCATGGGACCCCGGTCCATATTACCACCGCTGATCACACCTTCTATTTACTTCCTGTTTTTATTTCCTAGTTGCAGTCATAGCTATCATTATTATCTCTTGTGTTTGATCCTTTGTAAACAACAAGGCCAGAGGGATTGACAACCTCTCTGTACTCGTTGGGAGCGAAGTTATCTGTATCTGTGTGCAGGTCCCGTCAACCGCTAAGTTTCTGGCGCCGTTGACACCTACTTGTCAACCCTCGGAGTCTCACGGGATTCGATCCTTGGTATCTTTGCCAAGGGAAATTTGCCGCTACGCTACATCTCAACCTTCCACTTGGGGTAACCAACGAGGGGCGAGAAGCCATCAAGCAAGTTTCTGGCGCCGTTGCCGGGGACTCCACTCTTCAAGATAGGGGAGTTGCACGCTATCTTTTATCTTTGCTTTTTAGTCTTGTTAGTTTACCTTGCAGTTTTTGCTTTAGTGTCCCTTACCAAAAATCACAAAAATAGTTATCTTGCTTGCTGCTGCTATGGGTTCCACCGAGAACACCAAGTTGTGTGACTTCACTAGTCATAACAACAATGACTTTATCTGCACGCCTATTGCTACACCTGCCACTTCAGCACCTTCTTATGAGATTAAACCTGCTTTGCTAAACCTAGTTATGAAAGATCAATTCTCCGGTGCTGGAGATGATGCTGCTTTGCACTTAAATAATTTTGTTGAGCTCTGTGATATGCAAAAGTACAAAGAAGTAGATGGTGATATTGGTAAGCTTAAGCTTTTTCCTTTCTCCTTCAGTGGATGCCGCCAAAGGGGACCCGGTTCGCCGATCTTGCCGATGAAGACGTGGATGCCGCCGAAGGGGACCCGGTACCCGTATTCGATTGAATCTGCCTCGAGGCCCCAGCCGGCGTCGTCGATGTAGATCCGGCCATGACGACTCTTGGTCATCCGGCCCACTGCGTAACCCTTGAGCCCTTCAAAGCTGCCCTTAAAGAACTCGAAACCATCGTGCGATAGCCCCACGGTGGGCGCCAACTGTCGTGGATTTAGCACGGCAGATGTCCAGATTAACAGACTTAGGTGTGAGGCCATCGCTCGGGTTAGCTTAAAGGGGTCAATGCGGACGAAGGACACAGGGATTTTTATACTAGTTTGGCCCCTTCGATGAAGGTAAAAGCCTACGTCTAGTTTGGTGTGGTATTGCTTGGGCTTCGATGACCAGGGAGCGAATCCGCTTGCCTATATCTCGAGCTGTTGTTTCGTGTCCTTGAACCGTCGCCGGGTCGTCCCTTTATATAGGAAGCGACGCCCGGTCCGGTTTACAGAGTCCCGAGGCCGGCTCATAAAAGTGTCCGCCTCGGTCTCTACTCTTTCTATCTTACATCCCAAGTTACACGGCACGACGGTTTACAAACCATGGGCCTCATACATGGGCCCTAAACCTCTATGGGCTATGATCCCTTGTTATACATTCTACTGGGCTTCTGATAATATAACCTTACTAGCGTAATCCGGACCCTCCTGGCCGGTTTACACCTGCTAGTAGTATCCCTGACAGGAGTGCTGTCTGAAATCATTGTTCCGGAGGTAGTGTGTTGTTGATTTCATCAAGTATCATCCCATCTCCTCAAGTTCATGTTCAATTCCTTCCATTTACAGTCGGAATGTTGTCAAAATTATTTTGTTCTTATTCCTTCTCCATCTTGTTTTAACCGGAGTGGTTTTGAAATTCTTTCGTCATCCTTGAGCTCTTCATTTATGTCTTTCAACCTACAAGGTTCTCGTAATGCTCCTTGTTCCTCTCTTCTAACAGAGTGTTTTAATCTTCGTTCATCTCCGTTGTATTCTTCTTTCAATTTGGTCATCCTCTTAAGTTCGTGGTTTCACTCATTTGTCGAAGAAGTAACTTTGTTTTACCTCTTCCTTTTTCCGTTTTATCCGGTGCCTTCTTCAGGATCTTGGGTCGAGATCCTCTGTTAGTGTGGGAGAGTTGTGACGCCCCAAGACCGGTGCTCGAGAAGACTTCCTAATGTTCCGGGTTTTTCACCATGTGTTTCTTTTGCTTGCTCTATTTATTTTTGCATTGCATCATGTCATCATGCCATCATGTCTTTAATTTCTGCAACTCAACTAAATAAATCATATGGATCTTCGGTCCATTTAAATCGAGGGACGGATGACTTCTCTTTATAACATATCCTCCTAATATTTAGGGAGCTATTAATAAATATTCTATTCTTTGGAAACACCTTTAACACACTTGCGATATTCCCCAGGCCTCTTATGCTTCAAGTTTCGACCATCTAACCTTGCCAACTTTCTCTTCCCTTTTACCGAGGTTCCTCCAAAAATCTCAACATTTTTGGACCTTCCAAACACCCACCTCTTTTCACACTCATTTGAATTAAATTCAAATGAATTGTTTTCAAGACCCTTCATCAAGTCTCTTTGCAAATTTTCTGGATCAACCACATTTAAACGAGTCCAGAAAAATTACCTGCATGCCTAAATTCTACCCTATTTTCCTTCTCTTATCTTTCTCTTTTAGTAAGAGGGAGAGAGAGAGATGGCCCAAGGCTAGGCATAGCCAGCTCAGGCCCAGCCGCAGCTGGCAGCCCAGCTCGACCGCACCTCCTGGCCCATCCAGGCCCAGCCGCCCCTCCACCCTCTAACCCTAGCCAGCCCACCTAGGGCCTCTGCTTTACCCCCTCGCTCTCCTAGCCCGATCCCATCTCCTCTCCCTCTCGCTCCCTGATGGCTTCTCGCCCCTCGTTGGTTACCCCAAGTGGAAGGTTTGAGATGTAGCGTAGCGGCAAATTTCCCTTGGCAAAGATACCAAGGATCGAATCCCGTGAGACTCCGAGGGTCGACAAGAAGGTGTCAATAGCGCCAGAAACTTTCGCTTGACAGGACCTGCACATAGATACAAATAACTTTGCTCCCAACGAGTACAGAGAGGTTGTCAATCCCTCCGGCCTTGTCGTTTACAAAGGATCAAACGCAAGAGATAATAGTGATAGGTATGACTGCAACTAGGAAATAAGAACAGGAAGTAAATAACGGGTGTGATCAGTGATGGTAATATGGACCGGGGTCCCATGATGTTCACTAGTGATGTCTCTCTCCCAAAAGACGATAAAACAGCTAAGCGAGGTAAACGAATTACAGCTGGGCAATTGACAGGATTATGTGCGCAAACCAATGCTAACTATGCTGCAAAGAAAGGTAGAGGCTCAAAAGCATGGGCGGTACGCCAAGGCAAGTAGACCGAAATCCATCTGCATCTACTACTAATCATCCACCTTGAGATATCTATCCAGAACATCTCGCTGGTATTAAGTTGCGAGTCCCACCCAAAATGTAAACTCAAAGCAACAGACAACTGCATTAAAAGAGCTTTGGGTAAAGTAAACAATCCTTGCACCCACAAGTACAAGCACCGTTGTTTTCCCCCTTGTGGCAACAGCACATCCCCTAGACTCATGTTTCTGTCACTCAAGCTAGTCATCGAGGGGCATGAACCCACAATCAAGCATAACGTTCCCTCTTGGAGTTACTACCTACTACTCGGCCAAAGCAATAAATAGCAACGGAGAACATGCAAGAATTACTCAAGAACATAAATATAAAAGAGGTGAATCAAATATATTACTCACACACAATCTGAACATAATCTCATAATCCATCGGATCCCAGCAAACTCAGCATAGCAACAGCATAAAGATTACATATGTGCCTCGATCATGTAGGGCAGCTCACGAGGTCTAATCGATGAAGAACAAAGAGGGGAGGAGAACATCACATAGCTACTGTTCATGGACCCATGGTCCAAGGGAGACTACTCACAACTCATCCGGGAAGCGTCCATGGTGGTGGAGAAGCTCCCGGTGGTGATCCTCCCCTCCGGCAGGGTGCCGGGAAGAGTTCTCCTGGTGCTCCCGATCTTGGAAGCGCGGCGGCGGCGGAACAGAGATGATATCGGGAAAAAGGGTTCCGTCCTCGAGGGTTTCGGGACGCGTGCTAAATATATGCCAAAGGGGGTCACCAGAGGCGGAGAGGGGGGCACAGGCGCGCCCCCGGCGCGGCCAGGAGGGGGGCCGCGTGGGCAGGCCGCCTGGGCTGCCTCTGGCTCCCCTCTGTCCCCACTTCTGGCGCGTGGAAGCTTCTGGAGCACTGATTTTTTATATATTTTTCCCGGAATTTTTCTGGCAATTTAAGTAATGGGAAAACCTGAAATACAAAAACAGCAGAAAACAGAAACTGGCACTGGGGTGCACTGAGTTAATAGGTTAGTCCAAATATGATCAAAAGTGTATAGAAGTGCATAAATATCATAGCAATATCACCCAAAAGAAGCATGGAGCAAGCAGAAATTAGAGATACGTTTTGGACGTATCAACATCCCCAAGCTTAATTCCTGCTCGTCCTCGAGTAGGTAAATGATAACAAGCATAATTTCTGTGGTGACATGCTATCAACCATATAAGAACTTTTAAGTAAAGCAATCAAGGCATGTAATCCAATTCAAGTCATAACGAGCAAGAGTCTATATTAGCATTGTAACAAGTAACATAAGAACATAAAGGTGCAAGAGCTCTCGCTGTCCGTGACTCGAATGTCTCCAAATGGTGTTTGCGTACAAGAGGGATATATGAGAGAGTAAAACATAGTTTTTGTATTGTTGAGAACTTAGTCAACTAAAGTTTCACACTTGGTCTTCTTTGGAATCTTATCTTGACTCATCCCCAGACCGTCAGCCAGGTACAAGTCAAAATGATCCACTCCCTTTCGATATTTTGAGCACTCATGCAATGGATGAGCGTAAGCAAGAAAGTCGACACTTAGGATGGCAAAGAGAGAAAAATGATAGAGGGGGAAGACAAAAAAAGGTGTGAAAGGCTCACATCAATGAGGACAATCATCGGCAAGAGAAAGCCAAATGATAGATATGATGCGAGGAGTAGGGATTGCCATGCAACGGATGCACATATGAGCTGAGGTAAGCTCTCCAATGGAACTAGTGGGGGTGCATCCAACTCGCTTACTCAAGAAGACCTAGAGCTCTTTTGAGGAGGCTCATCATTGGAATATACAAGCCAAGTTCTATAGTGTAAAGGTCCCCACATAGCTATATGCATAAATGATAATCTCTATGGAGTACAAGGTATAAGATGGAGTACGAGTGTGGATCTCTCAAAAGGAAATAGTAGTGTGCCCCCTTCTCTCTTTTTATTTCTTTTTCTCTTTTTTCTCTTTTTTTTTTATTTTTTGTGGCCTCAATGGCTCTTTCTATTTATCTCTCATTTGTCCTCTTTGGGATCTTTTGATTTTGTCCTCTTTGGGATCTTTTGATTTGTCCTCTTTGGGATCTTTTCCTCACTTTAGGGGCAACACTCTATGTATTACAAGAAGTATAGAAGATCTTTCACACTTTACAAAAGTACTCAACATAAAGAAAATGAAACTATCATGATATATGCAAATGTATGCCTCTGCCAGTGTAGCAGGATATGCAATGATACTAGCGCGTCATGTAGCAATGATTAGGGCAAGGCCCAACTAGCATGCGGCTCATCGATCAAGCAAAAAGCATGTATGACATGAAGATCGAGTCATGAGAAGATGGATGTTGCATGGCAATGTATCTCGGAAAGGCTATGGAAATGCCTTAATAGGTAGGTATGGTGGCTGTTTTGAGGAAGGATATAATGAGGCTTATGATGACAGAGCGTATCATGCCAAGTATTTGGATGCACCGGCGAAGTATGCACCAACTCTCGAGGTGAGAAAGGGCAATGCACGGTACCGAAGAGGCTAGAAAATATGGATAGGTGGAAGCGTCAACTTTCGAATACTCACATTAGTCCGAAGAACTCATGCACTTATTATCGGTAACTCTCAATCTAATTAGGAGGTTCACAAAGAGACAAGTACCCCGAGGAGGTGTGTATGGGGGTTTGGTTACCCTTGCGCATCCTCGACCCATGGTACGTGAGTGTACTCTAATATTCGATCCCTCCAAAGATTAGTGATCCATTTAGTAGCTAAAGTTCTCAACTATTTTGTAGGTTTTCGAAAATAAACACGGATTGCCCAAAATACGACATCTATCACTAATAGGCTAAAGCTCTTGTCACCAAAAGTTCAGACATTACTCATGGCAATACCTCAAAACTATTGCAAGTTACTACTAAAATTAAATAGCAACCTCAATTACCTACTTTAAGTTAAGACACACAACTCAGTGCAACAGACAAACTCTCTTAACAAGATAATCATGAAAACTCAAGAGAGTTCAGCAACCAACTAAACAAAAGCTCTTTAAAAAGAAAAGCATGAAAACTAAGAGCTAAAGATGACAGTAGCTATTGAAAGACAAAGAACATACACATCAAAGATAAGCATGAAAATCCTATGTTGTGTTCTAGGTTGAAGTCGAGCGTGTTTCTCTCCCACACAAAGAAAATTGGGTTCTAACTCGTGGGCAGGCCGCCTGGGCTGCCTCTGGCTCCCCTCTGGCCCCACTTCTGGCGCGTGGAAGCTTCTGGAGCGCTGATTTTTTATATATTTTTCCCGGAATTTTTCTGGCAATTTAAGTAATGGGAAAACCTGAAATACAAAAACAGCAGAAAACAGAAACTGGCACTAGGGTGCACTGAGTTAATAGATTAGTCCAAATATGATCAAAAGTGTATAGAAGTGCATAAATATCATAGCAATATCACCCAAAAGAAGCATGGAGCAAGCAGAAATTATAGATACGTTTTGGACGTATCACTCCCCCTCTACGCCGCCTCCCCATCGATCTCCACCTCGCCTCCCGCTCTTCTCTTCCGCCACCAGCACCTCGCCGCCTCTCCTTCCCCGTCGCGCCAGGAGGCCGAGGCCACCTCGCGCCGGCCACCCTCAGGCCTCCTCTGCGCCTCCACGGCCACCGGCGCCGCCAAGTCCTGCTGCTGCCGCGCTCTGCGTCGCCCGCTCCACCACCTCCCCCCC
>LR738711.1:12719217-12730394 GCA_902687465.1 Secale cereale
CCCGTCGCCAATCCTCCAGGTGCCAGAGCGCCACTGCCGTCCCGCGCCCCTCCTCCTGCGAGCATGCCAGAGCCATCGCCCCCGCCTCCGGCGACGACCACCACCCCGCGCGCCTCCTCGCCCTCCGACCTCCTCCGCGCCAGGGCCGCTGGGTGTCGCCATCGAGGTCCTCCGCGGGCCAGTGCCGGGGCCGCTGGAGCTCTTCTCCGCATGTGCTTCGAACCAGGGACGACGCCATCCATCGCCGTCGTCTTCAGGCCAAGCTGCCGCAACCGCTTCTTTTGTCTGTTGTTGTCGTTTCGCCGCTGCCTGCTTCGTCCACAGTTGCACGCGCCCGCGTTGACTCAAGGGAGTCCAGCACCATGACCAGCCGCTACCATGATCGAAGACCCCGAGTACCCCTGCGGATTCGTCAAGAACCTCATGTACGACTACACCCGGTGATGCGCCAAGTACACCGACGACATGTACAACAACCGTCGCCAAGTCTCGAGACCGGCAAGTCCGAAGACTCTGATAACCCACAAGTGTAGGGGATCAGTTCTAGCCTCTTTCGATAAGTAAGAGTGTCGAACCCTACGAGGAGCTAAAGGCAGAACAAATATTCCCTCAAGTTCTATCGACCACCGATATAACTCTACGCACGCTTGACGTTTACTTTACCTAGAACAAGTATGAAACTAGAAGTACTTTGTAGTTTTTGCGGGATAGGTTTATAAGAATATAAAGAGCACGCAAATATAAACTAGGGGCTGATAAGATACAGAAGCAATAAAGTTAGTGATAGCGAGTGCGGAAAAGTGGTGGTAGGAGTTGCGAAATTGCCCCTAAGCAATTGACTACGTTACTAGATCGATAGCAAGTTTTATGTGGGAGAGGCCACTGCTAGCATGTCATCCCTTACTTGGAATTCTATGCACTTATGATTGGAACTATTAGCAAGCATCTGCAACTACTAACGTTCATTAAGGTAAAACCCAACCATAGCATTAAGATATAATGGCCCCCCTTCAATCCCGTATGCATCAATTTCTATGCTAGGTTGAAGTTTCTGTCACTCTTGCCCTCCAATACGTAGTCCTATCAACATACAACTAACCCTATGGTGTGATCCACGCGCGCGCTCATATGATGGTCACCAAAGGACAGCAACATAACCACAAGCAAATTAAATCAATCATAGCAAGTCATCAATCACCGATAGGACAATGAAAATCTACTCAGACATCATAGGATGGCAACACATCATTGGATAATAATATGAAGCATAAAGCACCATGTTCAAGTAGAGGGTACAACGGGTTGCGGGAGAGTGGACCGCTGTAGATAGATGGGGGATGGTGATGGAGATGTTGGTGAAGATGACGGAGGTGTTGGTGTAGATCGCCGTCACACGATGATGGCCCCGGTGGCACTCCGGTGCCACCGGAAGCGAGGGGGAGAGAGCCCCCCACTCCTTCTTCTTCTTCCTTGACCTTCTCCCTAGGTGGGAGAAGGGTTTCCCCTATGATCCATGGCCTCCATGGCGGTGGAGGGGCGAGAGCCCCTCCAAGATTGGATATGTCTCTCTGTCTCTCTCTGTTTCTGCGTTCTCAGATTCTGGCCCTTCCCCGTTTCTTAAATTCCCGGAGATCCGTAGCTCCGATTGGGCTCATCTTTTGACATGATTTTTATCCGAAAATTAGCTTTCTTGCGGCGAACGAATGACATCAACCGCCTTACGGTGTGGGCTCGAGGGCCTAGGGCACGCCCTGGGCAGGGGGGCACGCCCTGGGCGGGGGGCGCGCCCCCCACCCTCGAGGCCCACTCGAGCATCTTCTCATGTTTGTTTCGCTTCCCAAAATTCACATATATTGCATAAAAAATCTTCGTCCATTTTTATTCCGTTTGGACTCTGTTTGATATGGATATTCTGCGAAACAAAAAAATGCAACAAACAGGAACTGGCACTGGGCACTGGACCAATATGTTAGTCCCAAAAAATAGTATAAAAAGTTGCCAAAAGTATATGAAAGTTGTAGAATATTGGCATGGAACAATC
This sequence comes from Secale cereale, assembly GCA_902687465.1. Lineage (NCBI taxonomy): Eukaryota > Viridiplantae > Streptophyta > Magnoliopsida > Poales > Poaceae > Secale > Secale cereale. The sequence continues at coordinate 12,721,259 of LR738711.1, forward strand.
AAAAATTATAGATACGACGGAGACGTATCAGCATCCCCAAGCTTAATTCCTGCTCGTCCTCGAGTAGGTAAATGATAAAAAAGATAATTTTTGATGTGGAATGCTACCTAGCATAATCTTTATCATGTAATCTAATCATGGCATGAATATTAAGACACGAGTGATTCAAAGCAATAGTCTATCATTTGACATTAGGACGATAATACTTCAAGCATACTAATAAAGCAGTCATGTCTCTTCAAAATAACATGGCCAAAGAAAGTTATCCCTACAAAATTATATGGTCTGGCTATGCTCCATCTTCACCACACAAAGTATTTAAATCATGTACAACCCCGGTTTTAGCCAAGCAATTGTTTCATACTTTAGTATTCTCAAACTTTTTCAACTTTCACGCAATACATGAGCGTGAGCCATGGACATAGCACTATGGGTGGAATAGAAGGTGGTGATAGACAAAAGGTGGGAGAAAGTCTCACATCAACTAGGCAAATCAATGGACTATGGAGATGTCCATCACTCGATATCAATGTGAGTGAGTAGGGATTGCCATGTAACGGACGCACTAGAGCTATAAGTGTATGAAAGCTCAAAAAAAGAAAACTAGTGTGTGTGCATCAACTTGCTTGCTCATGAAGACCTAGGGAATATGAGGAAGACCGTCGTTGGAATATACAAGCCAAGTTCTATAATGAAAATTCCCACTAGTATATGGAAGTGACAAAACAAGAGACTCTCTATTATGAAGATCATGGTGCTACTTTGAAGCACAAGTGTGGAAAAGGATAGTAGCATTGTCCCTTCTCTCTTTTCTCTCATTTTTTTGAGGGGCTTTCTCTTTTTTTTAGCCCCTCTCTATTTTTTTAGGCCATCTCTTTTTTTTGGCCTTTCCTTACATGGGACAATGCTCTAATAATGAAGATCATCACACTTTTATTTACTTACAACTCAAAGATTATAACTCGATACTAGAAAACAAATATGACTCTATATGAATGCCTCCGACGGTGTACCGGGATGTGCAATGATCTAGCGTACCAATGACATCAAAAAATGGACAAGCCATGGAAACATCATGCTAGCTATCTTACGATCATGCAAGGCAATATCACAATGATGGTGCATGTCATAATAAACGGAATGGTGGAGTTACATGGCAATATATCTCGGAATGGCTATGGAAATGCCATAATAGGTAGGTATGGTGGCTGTTTTGAGGAAGGTATATGGTGGGTGTATGGTACCGGCGAAAGTTGCGCGGTACAAGAGAGGCTAGCAATGGTGGAAGGGTGAGAGTGCGTATAATCCATGGACTCAACATTAGTCATAAAGAACTCACATACTTATTGCAAAAATTTATTAGCCATCAAAACCAAGTACTACACGCATGCTCCTAGGGGGGAGGTTGGTAGGAGTTAACCATCGTGCGCCCCCGACCTCCACCCAAAGGATGACACTCAATAAATAAATCATGCTCCAACTTCATCATATAACGGTTCACCATATGTGCATGCTACGGGAATCACAAACCTCAACACAAGTATTTCCACAATCCACAACTACCACTATCATGACTCTAATATCACCATCTTTATATCGCAAAGCTATTGCAAGGAATCAAACATATCATATTCAGCGATCTACAAGTTTATGTAGGATTTTATGACTAACCATGTGAATGACCAATTCTTGTCAACTCTATAAATAGATATAAGTGAAGCAAGAGAGTTTTAATTCTTTCTACAAAAGTTATGCCCACGCTCTAACAATTATAAGTGAAGCAAAAGAGCATTCTAAAAATGGCGGTTTTCTATGTGAAGAGAAACAGGCAATCCAAACTTCAAATGATGTAAGTGAAGCACATGAAGTATTCTATAAAGCCATACTCAAAAGATATAAGTGAAGTGAAAAGAGAATTCTTTAAATCAACCAAGGACTATATCATACCAGCATGGTCCATTTATTAAAAGTAAAAATAGAAAGCACACGACGCTCCAAGAGTTGCACATATCACATGAATGAAACGAATCCGAAAACATACTGATACTTGTTGAAGAAAGAGGGGATGCCTTCCGGGGCATCCCCAAGATTAGATGCTTGAGTCTCCTTGAATATTTACTTGGGGTGCCTTGAGCATCCCCAAGCTTGAGCTCTTGCCTCTCCTTCTTCTCCTCACATCGAGACCTCCTCGATCTTCGGACACTTCATCGACACAAAACTTCAACAGAAAACTCGGTAAGATCCGTTAGTATAATAAAGCAAATCACTACTCTAAGTACTGTTGAAAACCAATACATATTTTGTTTTTTCATTGTAGCTACTTTAATATAACTTTTACATGGCTTAATCCACTGATAGAAATTGATAGTTTCATCAAAACAAGCAAACTATGCATCAAAAACAGAATCTGTCTAAAACAGAACAGTCTGTAATAATCTGAACATTCACCATACTTCTGATACTTAAAAAATTCTGCAAAAATTAGGAAAAATAAAAACTTTGTATAGAAAGACAGTGCAAAAAGTTTCAGAACCATTTTACGTTCCAGCAAAGAATGTAAAATCGTGCACTACAGCCAAAGTTTATGTCCTGCACCGCACAAACCAACAAGCATTGTAAACATCCTAAAGGCAAACTTGGCACATTATTTTTTATAATACAATGAAATTGTACAAGGGGATAATTATTTTTGATGAAAAGTTTTTGTAATTCAAGATTTGCAAAGTTTCCATGGGCATGAACAAAGTTCAAGGGGCTCCCCCATTTCAATGGTGCTCGTCCTTCTTACTTTCACTTTTCTTTTTGAAAAAGTTTTAGGTTCCCCTCTTAATTTTTTTGTTTTTAAACTTTATAAAAGCACACAACAGAAATAATTGACTCTCTAAAACTTCCGGGTTGTCTCCCTGGCAGCGCTTTCTTTAAATCCATTAAGCTAGGCATATAGTGCTCAAGTGATGGATCCACCCGGATCCCAAGGTATATCAAAGCCAATTTTAATTAGCAATGATTTGGCATTTAGTAGTGAGCACAAAGTGATATGTGTCATGCAAAAATGAAGTCTAACTCTCTTCCTATGCATCGGCATGTCATAAAAGAACAATTCATGCACATCAAGTAAAGGCCAATGCATAGTATAAGCAGTTTCTTGCAATTTTATCGTGTTGGAAACATAGAGAGGCGGAGATGTAGTTCCTCTCTCATAATAATTGCAAGTAGGAGCAGCAAGCACATGCATATTATATTCATCAAAATCATCATGTGTAACGGAAAAAGGCAACCCATCAATATAATCCTTAATAAGTGCAAACTTCTCCGATATAGTGTAGTTTGGAGAATTCAGAAAGATAATAGGACTATCATGTGTGGGTGCAATAGCAACTATATCATGTTTAACATAAGGAACTATAGCTAGTTCATCTCCATAAGCATAATTCATATTGGCATCTTGGCCACAAGCATAGCAAGCATCATCAAAAAGGGATATTTCAAAATAATCAACGAGATCATAGCAATCATCATAGCATTCATCCTTCGGTAAGCATGAAGGGAAATTAAACAATGTATGAGTTGAAGAGTTACTCTCATTAGAAGGTGGGCACGGGTAGCCAATCCGCTCTTCCTCCTTTTGTTCTTCGCTCTCCTCCTCATCTTTTTCATCTAATGAGCTCACAATGTCATTGATTTCTTCTTCCATAGACTCCTGCAAAATATTAGTCTCTTCTTGGACAGCGGAGACCTTCTCAATAAATGCATCAATATTGTAGTTATATTAATAATACAAATAGCAATATTTCAATATAGCAAGATTTTCAGGCCTAGAAACATCATCATCAAAAGCATCATTCTTTTTAAACAGAGATTCAATTTCATAAGCACCCTTAAAAGCAACGAATTCTTCTATTTGTTCCACATCATAATAATCATATATACCATTAGCATAAGAAGCTAAGGTTTCATTATCATTAAATTTGCATGAAAAGGGGTGTGGAGCCTTCATCCTAGAGCAACAAGTATAATCATATCTCACACATAGTTGCCGAGCATACCAATGCAACAAATGAATTTGATCCCATAACAGTTTCCCTTTTTGTGTCAAGCGATAATCCCTAAAGTATTCACGTTGATCCAACGTTACTCCCATTACATAGTTGAATGGGCTTTTCTCAGGATTATCAAAGTAGTACATAATATCTTTCACATAATGAGCATCGAGGGTTTTAGGAGGTTCCCCATCTCCATGAGTAGCAAGTACACCTAAGTTTTTTGGTATTTCGTGTTCCATATCCATAACTGAAGATAGAGAACAACTTAGAACAACAAATAAAATCTACTTAGTGATAAAGCAAACAAGCACACACGAGAATATTCACCCCACGCTATTGCTCCCCGGCAACGGCGCCAGAAAAAGGTCTTGATAACCCACAAGTGTAGGGGATCAGTTGTAGCCTCTTTCGATAAGTAAGAGTGTCGAACCCTACGAGGAGCTAAAGGCAGAACAAATATTCCCTCAAGTTCTATCGACCACCGATACAACTCTACGCACGCTTGACGTTTACTTTACCTAGAACAAGTATGAAACTAGAAGTACTTTGTAGGTTTTGTGGGATAGGTTTGCAAGAATATAAAGAGCACGCAAATATAAACTAGGGGCTGATAAGATATAGAAGCAATAAAGTTAGTGATAGTGAGTGCGGAAAAGTGGTGGTAGGAGTTGCGAAATTGCCCCTAAGCAATTGACTACGTTACTAGACCGATAACAAGTTTTATGTGGGAGAGGCCACTGCTAGCATGTCATCCCTTACTTGGAATTCTATGCACTTATGATAGGAACTATTAGCAAGCATCCGCAACTACTAACGTTCATTAAGGTAAAACCCAACCATAGCATTAAGATATAATGGTCCCCCTTCAATCCCGTATGCATCAATTTCTACCCTAGGTTGAAGTTTTTGTCACTCTTGCCCTCCAATACGTAGTCCTATCAACATACAACTAACCCTATGGTGTGATCCACGCACGCGCTCATATGATGGTCACCAAAGGACAGCAACATAACCACAAGCAAAATAAATCAATAATAGCAATTCATCAATCACCGATAGGACAATGAAAATCTACTCAGACATCATAGGATGGCAACACATCATTGGATAATAATATGAAGCATAAAGCACCATGTTCAAGTAGAGGGTACAGCGGGTTGCGGGAGAGTGGACCGCTGTAGATAGATGGGGGAAGGTGATGGAGATGTTGGTGAATATGACGGAGGTGTTGGTGTAGATCGCCGTCACACGATGATGGCCCCGGTGGCACTCCGGTGCCACCAGAAGCGAGGGGAGAGAGCCCCCCTCCTTTTTGTTCTTCCTTGACCTTCTCCCTAGGTGGGAGAAGGGTTTCCCCTCTGGTCCATGGCCTCCATGGCGGCGGAGGGGCGAGAGCCCCTCCGAGATTGGATCTGTCTCTCTGTCTCTCTCTGTTTCTGCGTTCTCAGATTCTGGCCCTTCTCCGTTTCTTAAATTCCCGGAGATCCGTAACTTCGATTGGGCTCATCTTTTAACACGAGTTTTATCTAGAAATTAGCTTTCTTGCGGCGAAAGAAGGGCATCAACTGCCTTACGGTGTGGGCTCGAGGGCCCAGGGCGCGCCCTGGGCAGGGGGCACGCCCCCCACCCTCGAGGCCCACTCGAGCATCGTCTCGTGTTAGTTTCGCTTCCCAAAATTCACATATATTCAAAAAAAAAACTCCATCCGTTTTTATTCCGTTTGGACTCCGTTTGATATGGATATTCAACGAAACAAAAAACATGCAACAAACAGGAACTGGCACTGGGCACTGGAGCAATATGTTAGTCCCAAGAAATAGTATAAAAAGTTGCCAAAAGTATATGAAAGTTGTAGAATATTGGCATGGAACAATCAAAAATTATAGATACGACGGAGACGTATCAGACTCCAAGTACCACGACGAACGCTTTGAAGCGTCAAGTACCTCTCCGAAACGAACGTGAACCACTACTTCCACGACGTCCGTGAACGACTACTTCCCCTCGATGACTTGTTCCACCCCGAAAACGCTCGCTTCGAAGGTATAACCCCGAAACGATGCCCATGAACGAATGTGGTTGTATGAGATGCATCCCTTGTTTGCACCGTGTCCGTTGTGCCCCTCTTTTGTCGCTGACCCATGGGAACCCGTAAACCGGGAGCACCCCATCACCTTGCATGACACGCTCATGCCACCCTTCTTTTGCATCGGTATCTCAACGAGTTACCGGAACCGAGATGTTGCCGTGGCATCATTTTCGGATTCGTTGCCGTGGCACCCCTTTCCTTCCACCGCGGTGGCTAAATGCTTCATATCTTGCTCTTGTCAACTTTTAACTAAAATTGCATAAAACTTGCATTTTTCATTCGCGTCATGATAACAACATTTAAATTTTTTAGATTGTTGTTTGCTTCAATAATTGTTAAATGACATGGGGAGTTTCCGAAATTGTTGTTGTTATTTCCAGACTCATTTAAAATGCCTAGTTAGGTAGTTTACTTTTGCTTCACCTCTTGCCATGTTAACAAACATTTAACCTTGTCTTGTAAATAAACAAGAGTCAACTAAATAAATATAATGTGGTGTTTCGTCAATATGCAACTCGTTGCATATTGAGCTCCACTTAACTTGTAGTATTGCTTGTGCACTTTGCCATGCCATGCATATTTAAACCAGACATGCATCATACTTGGTTGTGCATCATATGCTATGTTTATGCTTGTGTGTTTACCGTGTTGTTTGCTTCTTTCCGGTTTGCTTCTATCTTTAGCTTCGGTTTCGCTCCGGAGTTGTGAGGTTTTGTTCGACTACTTCATGGACTCGTTCTTCTTCCTTGCGGAATCCCAGGCAAGATGACCATTCCCCGATATCACCCCTATCATTGCCTATGCTAGTTGTCTCGCTCTTTAGATATGCCTCGATGCATATTCATGTTTGTCAGCCTCCTATTGTCACCACGAAACACTCTAACTGCCTTCCTAGCAAACCGTTGATTGGCTAAGTACGCTTTGCTCAGCCCCTCTTAAAGCGTTGCTAGTTGCAGGTGAAGATTGAAGATTGCTCCATGATGAACTTGTTTATTGGGATAACACAATATATATATATATATATATATATATATATATATATATATATATATATATATATATATATATATATATATATATATATATATATATATGTTAATCAATGCACATATATATTGGCAATGGGTGGAAGGCTTGGCCTTCTGCTTGGTGTTTTCTTCCACTCATGCCACCTTAGGACCCGATAAACCGGTGTTATGTTCTTTGATTTTGCGTTCCTAACACGGTTGGGGTTTATGGGCCCCCCTTGATAATTCGCACTGCTTAAAGCTTTTCCAGCAAGGCCCAACTTTGGTTTTACCATTTTCCTAACAACTAAAACTTGCCGAGGGAGTAATTAACCCGAGGATTTATTAATCAACCCCCCGGGCTAGTGCTCGTCTTAAGTGTTGGTCCAAACTGGGCAACCTGTGGGGCAACCTTGGGGAAACCCGAGGTCTGGTATACACCTGTAGTGTCGTGAAAATAACACGGCAGATGTCCGGTTCAACGGACTTGATGATGGAACCATCGCACGGGTTAGCTTGAAAGGATTCATGGCACACAAAGGACACAAAGGATTTATACTAGTTCGGCCCCTTCGGAGAAGGTAAAAGCCTACGTCTAGTTGGTTTGATATTACTTGGGCGTCGGTTTACAGGGAGCGGATTCGCTTTACCTGTGTCTCGACGGGTTGATTGTTGCTTGTCCCTGAACCGTCCAGGTCGTCCCTTTATATAGAGGTAACGCCCGGGCCGGTTTACAGAGTCCCGAGGCCGGCTCATACTTGTGTCCGCCTCGGTCTCTGTCTTCTCTTTCTTATCTCTCAAGTTACATCTCTTGGCGGTTTACAAACCATACTTCTATACATGGCCTTAAAATCTCACGGGCCGTACTCTCTACTAAAATATTACAACCAAGTATAATAAAATTAAGCCGGTTTACAATAGCCGGTTTATACCTGCTAATCATATCCCTGACATGTAGCTTGTCCCATCCGGTCGTGGCCTGAGACGAGATACGCGCGGCTACTATCAGGGTGTCGGCACACCGGGAGGTCTTGCTGGATTAGTTTTACCTTTGTCGAAATATCTTGAGCACGGGATTCCGAGGATACTAGGTGTAACAGTGCGGGAACAGTGAAGCTACAGTACAGAACAGTTGTATATTAAGATAATACCCCTGCTCCTTGCTGGCGGAGGGGCCGGTGGCCGGTGCAGCATCCGATGCTCCCGCCACCTCCGGGTCGGCGGTGCGGTCACCGTCCCCCTCCCCGGCCGCTGCGTCCGCAGCCGGAGCAGTCTCCTGCGCGGCCGGCTCGGCGGCCTCGGCCATCTCCTCGACGACAGGAGCATCACCACCGCCGTCCTGCGCACCCTCCTCCTCGAGGTTGACAACCTCCGTCTCCATAGGCTCAGGAGGAGGAAGATCTAAAAAGAAGAAGAAGAAAAAGAAATTCAAGATTCAAGCAAATATCCAAAAAGAGACGAAGCCAAGAAGACAAATCACAAGACATACCTTGCCGGACGTCCTCAGCGGCGGGCTCCCTTGCCGGGGAGCTCGGCCTTGTCGGAGTAGCCACCCTCGCCGGGCTGCTCGCCCTTGGCGGGGTACTCTGCCTTGGCGGAGTACCCGCCCTTGGCGGGGCACTCTCCCTTGCCGGAGAGTTAGGCCTTGGCGGGGACGGCGGGGCCTGCGGCTCCTCAACGATGGTCTCCGGGCGCTCTTCTCGCTGTGGCTCCACCTCTGCACAAAACAAGACAAGAAACATCAAGATATGAAGACAAGATCAATTCCTCAGGCGTACCCCGACAAGCAAAAGAACAAAACCCCAGACTTACGCTGGGGGCTGCGCTGCGGGCTGCGCTGGGGGCTGCTCCTCGGAGCAGCGCTCGGGTCCGGCAGGCTCGGCTCCGGCACACCCCCTGTTGCCGCAGCTGCTGAGTCTTCCGCGACCTCGACCTCGGGCGCCTTGGCCTTCTTCGTCGCGCGATGGGCCAGGGTCCTGAAATCAGAGCGATGAACA
>LR738711.1:12734191-12819518 GCA_902687465.1 Secale cereale
TTTTTTGTTGATGCTGACTCTGTTCATCGCTCTGATTTCAGGACCCTGGCCCATCGCGCGACGAAGAAGGCCAAGGCGCCCGAGGTCGAGGTCGCGGAAGACTCAGCAGCTGCGGTAACAGGGGGTGTGCCGGAGCCGAGCCTGCCGGACCCGAGCGCTGCTCCGAGGAGCAGCCCCCAGCGCAGCCCGCAGCGCAGCCCCCAGCGTAAGTCTGGGGTTTTGTTCTTTTGCTTGTCGGGGTACGCCTGAGGAATTGATCTTGTCTTCATATCTTGATGTTTCTTGTCTTGTTTTGTGCAGAGGTGGAGCCACAGCGAGAAGAGCGCCCGGAGACCATCGTTGAGGAGCCGCAGGCCCCGCCGTCCCCGCCAAGGCCTAACTCTCCGGCAAGGGAGAGTGCCCCGCCAAGGGCGGGTACTCCGCCAAGGCAGAGTACCCCGCCAAGGGCGAGCAGCCCGGCGAGGGTGGCTACTCCGACAAGGCCGAGCTCCCCGGCAAGGGAGCCCGCCGCTGAGGACGTCCGCCAAGGTATGTCTTGTGATTTGTCTTCTTGGCTTCGTCTCTTTTTGGATATTTGCTTGAATCTTGAATTTCTTTTTCTTCTTCTTCTTTTTAGATCTTCCTCCTCCTGAGCCTATGGAGACGGAGGTTGTCAACCTCGAGGAGGAGGGTGCGCAGGACGGCGGTGGTGATGCTCCTGTCGTCGAGGAGATGGCCGAGGCCGCCGAGCCGGCCGCGCAGGAGACTGCTCCGGCTGCGGACGCAGCGGCCGGGGAGGGGGACGGTGACCGCACCGCCGACCCGGAGGTGGCGGGAGCATCGGATGCTGCACCGGCCACCGGCCCCTCCGCCAGCAAGGAGCAGGGGTATTATCTTGAGGCCCCCAACGGCGTCTTCATCCAGATGCCTTGGGGGTCTTCATCGCGAGCTCCCGCGGAGGGCGAGGCGTTTGACGGAGAAGTCCTCGCCTCCGCGGGCTTGAAGATTGTCGAAGCGCCCGGCGGGAATGAAGGGCCCGAGGAGGAGAAGCTGCTCCACCAGCTCCTGGCCCTTTACCTGGCCAGGCAGGCGAAGCTCGCTTCCCGGGAAGCCCTTGCCGCCAAGGCCGCCAATGAGATGGAGAAGCGCGCGGCGGAGCTCAGCGCCGCCAACCAGGCGGCCCTCCGCGGGGTGGCGGAGGAACGGGAGCGTCTCGCCGGCGAGTACCAAGAGTGGTTGCTGGAGAAGGCCGAAGCTGAAGAACAGCAACGGCTCGCCGGGGTGGAGATGTCCCGGCGAGAGGGAGAGCTCGCGCAGCGGAAGGTCGAGCTCGACTCCCACGAGGAGGACCTTGCCGCTCGCGAGGCAGCCCTTGGCGGGGAGCTGAAGGAGGCGAAAGCCGCCGCAGTTGCCGCGGAAGACGCCAAGAAGGAGCTTGCCGCCAAGGTCGAGCAGTTGGAGAAGGCGCTGAAGGTGAGCGCCGAGAAGGTTGCCGCGCTCGTCTTGGAGCGCGAGAAGGACGCTCACACAAACTCCGAGCTTCAGGTGAGTCTCTCCAAGAGGGGCGACGAGCTGAAGGCCGCCAAGGACTCCATTGAGGACTTGGAACTGAAGGTCACCACTCTGAAGGATTCGCTCGACGCTGCCCGGGCTCAGGAGAACAAGTTGAAGGAGGAGCTCCGCAAGGAGCGGACCTTGGTGGACAGCGTCAACAAGGCATCCGAGCTCTTCCGCCAGACCATCGAGGTATGGACCGAAGACTTGGTTTCTTCAGCGTCCAACATTGACCAGGAGCTGCTGGCGCTAAAGGTCGAACACCTCATCTACTCGCCGGATCCGGATCTCCCGCACAGCGCCAAGCTCAGCCTCTTCTTCAGAGGGATCGCGCCGGCCCTTGCAGGTCTCCGGAACCAAATCCCCGCGCAGCTGGCTGAGGAGTCGCGCTTGCTCTGCGCGGGAACTCTGGAGCGGGTGCTGACGAAGATCGTGTACCGCAACCCGGGGATCAACTTGACCAACGTTCTTCGCAGCTTGCCGGCTGATGCAGACACGGAGGCCCTGAAGGAGCAGGTCGCCCACATCATCGCCAAGGTGGCGAAACTTGGCAGGAAGGAGGGCGACCGCGTAGACTAGGGCTCCAATATCTTTATCTTTTTGTTGCTGCACATTATGTCGTGAACTTATTAGTCCATTGCGACAAGTTATCCTTTGTAAGATATTTACTTCATTTTGATCAATCAGTGCAATGTTATCTTCCTTGTCTTAATCCTTGACTTTGTATGTTTTTCACCCTACGCTCCCGGGGAGCTTGCCGGCAAGGGACCTTTGCCGCGAGCGCTGAGTGCTGGACTCTGAGCAGCCTGCTGGCCAAGGGCTTACCGGCAAGCAACCTTGCCGCAGCTAGTCGCAACGCACTTAGCTTGCTGAGCGTACTCGGAAACGAAGCAAGGGCGCGACACTTGTCGCAGCTCACTTAAATCGCTGAGCGAACTCGAAAACAAGATAAGGGTGCGGCAAGCTACGGGTAGGTTCCTCCGCGCACAGGTTTTCCATACAAAGTGTGATTGTTCAAGGAAGACAACTAAAAAATTCAAAAATTTGAACTGGTCAAATCCAAACAACTTAGCTTTTATATGTCGCTTGCTTATATTGCTTGCTTTCCGGTAAGGCTTCTCTTTCTTGAACAACACTTGGTTCTTCCTCCACCTCCTTCCCCCCCGGCAAACTTGTGCGCGAGGAACATTCCTTCTGCTTAAGAGGAAAGAAAAGGGAGAGGGAAACAAGTATATGGCCTTTCGGCGTGCTACTACTTACCGGGTGTGTATGTTGCACAAAATGCCAAATAACGCATGCAAATAGCGAAGAAAAGCATGGAAAAGGCAAATGGTGCAAAACACAAAGCTTTACTGATGCACGGGGTCTGCGCCCGGCTTTGTACAAAGGGTTACATGCAACAGCGGCAAAGCTTGTACAAAAGGTGGTTGCCGGAGCGGATCACGGCAACCGCGCCTTATGGGTGAAACTTGCGAAGATGCTCTATGTTCCAGGAGTTGCTCACCGGTAAGCCTTCTTCGGTCTCGAGGCGGACAGCGCCGGGCCTCGTGACTTGTCTCACCCGATAAGGGCCTTCCCACTTCGGCGTCAACTTGTTGGAATTCTTGGCGGACTGAACACGCCGAAGAACAAGGTCGCCTTCCTCGAGACTCCTGGCCTTGACCTTGCGGCTATGGTAGCGACGCAAGGCTTGCTGGTATCGAGCAGCTCGTACAGCAGCCTGGAGACGTTCCTCCTCGAGGAGCAATGCATCATCTTGCCGCAGTTGCTCTTGCTCGAGCTCATCATAAGCGAGCACTCGAGGAGATCCGTATACGAGTTCCGTGGGGAGAACTGCCTCTGCCCCATAGACTAGGGCAAAAGGTGTCTGCCCGGTGGCTCGACTTGGTGTCGTTCTGATTGACCAAAGAGCCGCCGGTAGCTCCTCTATCCAATTTCTTCCGCACTTGTGCAGCCTGTCAAAGGTCCTCGTCTTGAGTCCGCGCAGCACTTCAGCATTGGCCCTCTCCGCTTGACCGTTGCTCCTCGGGTGAGCAACAGAAGCGAAACAGACCTTGGCTCCAAGGTCTTGGACGTATTGCATGAAGGTGCGACTAGTAAATTGCGTACCGTTGTCGGTGATGATCCTGTTAGGGATTCCGAAACGGCAAACAATCGACCTGAAGAACTTGACTGCTGTCTGTGCTGTCACCTTTCTCACTGCTTCCACTTCTGGCCACTTTGTGAACTTGTCGATCGCAACGTACAAGTACTCAAAGCCCCCGACAGCACGGGGGAAGGGGCCGAGGATATCGAGCCCCCAGACCGAGAAGGGCCAGGACAAAGGTATTGTTTGGAGAGCTTGAGCTGGCTGATGAATCTGCTTTGCATGAAACTGGCACGCTTCACACTTGGTTACTAGTGCAGTTGCATCTTGGAGGGCTTCTTGCCAAAAGAACCCTTGCCGGAAAGCTTTCCCGGCAAGTGCCCTTGCGCCAATGTGGTGGCCACATATGCCTCCATGGATTTCTGCCAACAGCTTCTGTCCATCTTCCCTGGAAATGCACTTCAACCTGACACCATTGAGTCTTCTTCTGTATAGCTCGTTATCCACGAACTGGTACATACTTGACTGTCTGGTTATCTTCTCTATTTCTTGAGGGTCGTCGGGAAGTTCTCCAGTTTGCAGAAAACGGACGATCTGCTGTGCCCATGCCGGAGCCTGAGGCTCAACGGCAAGGACTAAAGGCTCGAGGGCCGCTGCGGGGACCCCAGCTTCTACGGCAAGGACCTCTGGTTCTGCCGGAGCTGATGGTCCCCCGGCAAGCTCGCCGGGGCGAGGCTTGTCGGGAACACTTGCTTCAACTGTACAGGCCCGAGGACTTGCAGGAGCAAACTGTTCCTCAGCGTTCTGGTCGTTGATCTTGGGGACCTTGGCGGCGAGCTCTGGAAGGTCCGCCGGCAAGTAGTCGCCGGAGACCAACTTTCTCTTCTTGGACTGCCCAACTGATGGTGTAACGGATGGCTGAGTCAGCTTGAGCAAGAAGGTTCCTGGTTCCACAGGTAACTTCATCGCGGCGCACTTTGAAAGGCCATCTGCTATTTCATTTTGAGCTCTCGGGACGTGCTCCATTTGCAGACCTTCAAAGTGCTCCTCAAGCTTCCTCACTTCATCGACATAAGCTTCCATCAAAGGGCTCTGGTAGCTCTTGTTGACTTGTCGGACCACCAACTGAGAGTCTCCCCGCACAATCAGCTTCCTGATCCCAAGTTCGGCCGCAATCCTGAGGCCGGCGAGCAAGCCTTCATACTCAGCAGTGTTGTTCGTCGCTTGCTCCCTGGGAAAGTGCATCTGGATAACATATTTGAGGTGCTCTCCGGTGGGCGCGATGAGTACCACGCCGGCACCGGCGCCTTGCAGCGAGAAGGCACCATCAAAATACATTACCCATTCACTTGTCGCTTCTTGTACGGGTGCACTTGTTTCTCGAACTTCCTCATCTGGCGTCGGGGTCCATTCAGCTATAAATTCTGCCAAAGCTCGGCTCTGTATGGTTGAAGTACTTTCAAACTTGAGTCCAAAGCTCGACAGTTCCAGTGCCCACTCAACGATCCTGCCTGTTGCTTCTGGATTGTGCAATATCCTCTTCAGCGGAAAGCGAGTGACCACTGTTATCTCATGGGCTTGGAAGTAATGGCGCAGCTTTCTCGAGGCCATGAGAAGGCCGAAAAGCAATTTTTGCACACCAGAGTACCTTGATCTAGCCCCCTGGAGAAGGGAACTTACAAAGTACACTGGGCGCTGCACCACCTTCTTCCGCACCCCATCTTGTTCCTGCGCAGAGCTGTCCTTGTCGGGGCCAGAGCTTGTCGGAGCTGCCCCCTGCTTGTCGCTGGATTCGCTTGCCGGTGGTGCTGACTCCTCGTCGGACTCCCTCTCCGCTACTAACGCAGCACTAACCACCTGGTTGGTTGCCGCTAGGTATAGCAACAACTTTTCCTGTGGTCTAGGTGCGACAAGTGTTGGAGTGGAGGACAGGTACCGTTTCAAATCCTGCAGCGCTGCCTCCGCTTCTGGAGTCCACTTCATGGGACCTGCCTTCTTCAAGATTTTGAAGAAAGGAAGGGCGCGTTCTGCAGACTTCGAAACGAACCTACTGAGGGCAGCCACGCAGCCTGCAAGTCTTCTGACATCCTTGACTCGCTTCGGGGCTTCCATCTGCTCAATGGCTTTGATCTTGTCGGGGTTGGCTTCAATCCCCCTCTGTGACACAAAGAACCCGAGAAGCTTGCCGGAGGGAACTCCAAAGATGCACTTCTCGGGGTTCAACTTGAGCTGTATCTTGCGCAGGTTCTGAAATGTCTCTTCTAAATCTTGGATCAGGGTATCCTTGCTCTTGCTCTTCACCACGATGTCATCCATGTAAGCCTCTACATTTCTATGGATCTGTGGCTCAAAAGCAGTGTATACTACCCTTGCAAAGGTTGATCCTGCATTCTTCAATCCAAATGGCATGCGAATAAAGCAATAAGTGCCACATGGAGTGATAAATGCAGTCTTCTCTTCATCCTCCTTGGCCATGAAAATCTGATGATAGCCTGAGTATGCATCAAGAAAACAGAGTAGCTCACATCCGGCAGTGGAGTCAACGATCTGGTCAATGCGCGGCAAAGGGAAAGGATCCTTGGGACATGCTTTATTCACGTCGGTGAAGTCTATACACAGTCTCCACTTCCCGTTGGCCTTGCGCACGACGACTGGGTTTGCCAACCACGTCGGATGGATCACACCTCTAACTAGACATGCTGCCTCTAGCTTCTTGATCTCTTCGTTGATGAACTCTTGGCGCTCCACGGCTTGCTTCCTCACTTTTTGCTTGATGGGCCGCGCATGAGGACAGACAGCAAGCTTGTGCTCAATTACCTTCCTGGGAACACCGGGGATGTCAGATGGTTGCCAAGCAAACACATCGACATTCGCCCGCAGGAAGGCAACGAGCGCGCTTTCCTATTTGTTGTCAAGGGTGGCACTGATGGTGAAGGTACCACCAGTGCCGTCCTCCTTTGCGGACACTTTTTTGGTTGCCGGAGGAGCCGCCATTCCTTTCTTACTCTTGCCGGTGGAGCTCGATGGAACGTCCTCGACGGCAGCGCAGCACTCCGAAGAGGCGCGGTTGCCGGAGTGGGTCCCAGAGCACTTGCCGGACTTGGTCTTCGTCTTCTTCCCCCCGGGAGCTTCAGCGGCAAGAGTGTCCTTCTCGGCTGCAGCTGCTGCTTCCCGGTAGATCTTATCGGCGCAGACAAGCGCATCTTTCTTGTCGCCGTGGACAGTGATGACGCTTATCGGCCCCGGCATCTTCAGCACGTTGTAAGCATAATGGGAAGCTGCCATGAACTTGGCGAGGGCAGGACGGCCAAGTATTCCATTGTAGGGCAATGGAATATCGGCGACGTCGAAAGTGATGCGCTCAGTTCTGAAGTTGAGCTCCCCGCCAAAGGTCACCGGCAGAGTGATCTTTCCCTTGGGTTTGCTCCTTCCCGGGTTGATTCCTTGGAATGAACCGGTTTCTTCGAGCTCGCCGTCTGGAATCTGGAGTTTCTTGATCACAGCAGAGGAGATCAAGTTCAGCCCGGCCCCGCCGTCAACCAACATTTTGGTAACCTTGAGGTTGCGGATGGTGGGTGAGAGGAGCTTGCCAGGAAGACTAGAAGACCCGGCAGGGGCCCGGGGAGCGGCAAGCTCCCGGACCCGGCAAGATCAAAGCCCCGGCAAGGTGCTTGCCGGGGAGGCTGCGCTGTGTCCCCGCGCTCCAGCTCATCGGCCCACGCGTCGCCCTGGGGCCTATCCAGGGACGCGTGGCGGATGGCTGTGCAGCCTGGGGGACACGGTGGCGCTCCACGGTGATGGATCCATCGCCGTGGCGGACGGAGACGCTATGGCAGGAGCTTTTGGGGTCGACGGCGACGGGCATTAAATGCCCTTGTCCCCCACTGTCAAAGTAGGTATAGACCACTGTTCTGTACTGTAGCTTCACTGTTCCCGCACTGTTACACCTACCACCTCTTTTACGTTTTTACCCCTTTCTCCTACGTTGACACCTGTCGGTGACCCCTTTGCACTATAAAAGGAGGCCCATGCACAACGGGGAGGGGGTTCGAGACCTAGATCACTCTCACGCTCGGTGTAGCTGCTTCTTCAAGCTCCCGAGCACTCTTCCCAATTTGGAGTTGCGATGAGCTTGTGATGGGCTAAGTTTGGACACCCCTGCAGGGTTTTGAACTTTCGAAAGCCGTGCCCGCGGTTATGTGGCAGATGGGAATTTGTTAATATCCGGTTGTAGATAACTTGACACCATATCCTTAAGAATACACTACCTGTGTGAGTAACCGTGATGGTCTCTTTCCGAAGGGCTTCGGGAAGTGAACACGGTGGGGTTATGTTTGATCGTGAGTAGCTAGGATCACTTCTTGATCAACTTGGCGATCGTTGGCAATTGTTCTCTTCTCGCTCTAAACTCGTAAGCTAGATGCTTAGTGCTTGCTGCAAACACTTTTATAGCCTTTCCTCACCTAAGGCTTTGGTAGTTTTGATACCCGGGAACGGGATTGCTGAGTCCTCTGTGGCTCACAGATTCAACACACACCAGTTGCAGGTACAGCCGAGTACGATGCAGGAGATGGATCAGAACTTTAGTGGGAGTTCGATGAAGAGTGTGGTCGTTACTGTGTGTCTTATCCCGACGATCAGTAGTGGTTCCTACTAGGGGCGATCCGGGCTTGTGTTCTTTATGGTATCTTTTCTCGTTTGGATTTCGTCCGTAGACGGACCCTGTGTTATTTGGATGATGTATTGTTATTGTATTCATTGTGTGACGTGGCGAGTGTAAGCCAACTATCTTTTCTATTTCATCCCTGAATTTTACATGAGATGTGCAAAGATACCATACTTGAGATCATTCTAGTATGCGCTTATGTCTTTAAGTCGTGCCTCGACACGTGGGAGACATAGTCGCATACTGGGCATTACACTAATCTTGGACGTGATGCCTATATACATGATCATTGTCTTGGATATCGTCATAATTATTTGCTTTTCTATCAATTGCCCAACAGTAATTTGTCTACGCACCGTATGCTATTTTCTCGAGAGAAGCCATTAGTGAAATCTACGGCCCCTTGGTCTATTTTCCTATCATATACTTTTAGATCTATATTGCCATTTGCCTTTTTCTTTATTTGTAACTTTTATTTTTAGATCTATTTTATCAAAAACACAGAAATACCTTCCTGCATTTTATTTTATTTTATTTGCATCTTTCAATCTACTACAATTTTATTCCATCAACACGTTAATTTCTAGCATCGTTACCCGAAAGGGATTGACAACCCCTTTAACGCGTTGGGTTGCAAGTGTTTGTTCTCTGTGTGTAGGTACCGTTTACATAGTGTTGCATGGTTGTCCTACTGGTTCGATAGTCTTGGTATCATAACTGACGAAAATACTTATCGTTGATGTGTTGCATCATCCCTTCCTCTTTGGGGAAATACCGACGCATCTCAAGCGCACATCAAAGGAATTTCTGGCGCCGTTGCTGGGGAGACATCATCAACATCTATCAGGTTTCTAATCACAAATCTCATCTGAAGGAAATATGCCCTAGAGGCAATAATAAAGTTATTATTTATTTCCTTATATCATGATAAATGTTTATTATTCATGCTAGAATTGTATTAACCGGAAACTTAGTACATGTGTGAATACATAGACAAACAGAGTGTCACTAGTATGCCTCTACTTGACTAGCTCGTTAATCAAAGATGGTTAAGTTTCCTAGCCATAGACATGAGTTGTCATTTGATGAATGGGATCACAACATTAGAAAATGATGTGATTGACTTGACCCATTCTGTTAGCTTAGCACTTGATTGTTTGGTATGTTGCTATTGCTTTCTTCATGACTTAGACATGTTCCTATGACTATGAGATTATGCAACTCCCGAATACCGGAGGAACACCTTGTGTGCTATCAAACGTCACAACGTAACTGGATGATTATAAAGATGCTCTACAGGTGTCTCCGAAGGTGTTTGTGGTGTTGGCATAGATCGAGAATAGGATTTGTCACTCTGAGTGTCGGAGAGGTATCTCTGGGCCCTCTCAGTAATACACATCATAATAAGCCTTGCATGCAAATGATTAATGAGTTAGTCACGAGATGATGTATTACGAAACGAGTAAAGATACTTGCTGGTGACGAGATTGAACTAGGTATGATGATACCGGCGATCGAATCTCGGGCAAGTAACATACCGATGACAAAGGGAACAACGTATGTTGTTATGCGGTTTGACCGATAAAGATCTTCGTAGAATATGTAGGAGACCGGAGATGTGTCTCGGTCATGTCTACATAGTTCTCGAACTCGTAGGGTCCGCACACTTTACGTTCGATGATGATTTGTATTATGAGTTATGTGATTTGATGTACCAAAGGTTGTTCGGAGTCCCGGATGAGATCACGGACATGATGAGGAGTCTCGAAATGTTCGAGACATAAAGATCGATATATTGGAAGGCTATATTCGGACATCGGAAAGGTTCCGAATGATTTGAGTATTTTTCGGAGTACCGAGGAGTTACGGGAATTCGCTGGGAGAAGTAATGGGCCTTATTGGGCTTTAGTGGAGAGAGGGGAGAAGGGTCAAGAGGTGGCGCGCGCCTCCCCCTGCCCAAACCGAATTGGACAAGGGGTGGGGGTGCGGCCTCCCTTTCCTTCTCCCTCTCCCTCCCCTTCCTTCTTCTCCTACTCCTACTAGGAAAGGTGGAATCATACTCTTAGTGGGATTAGGACTCCATCCTTGGGCGCGCCATAGGAGGGCCGGCCCTCTCCTCCTCTCCTCCTTTATATACGTGGCCAAGGGGCACCCCAAAGACACACAATTGAACACAAGTTGATTTTAGCTGTGTGCGGTGCCCCTCCCCACAGATACACACCTCGGTCATATCGTTGCAGTGCTTAGGCGAAGCCCTGTGCCGGTAGCTTCATCATCACCGTCACCATGCCGTCGTGCTGACGAAACTCTCCCGTGAAGCTCAACTGGATCAAGAGCTCGTGGGACGTCATCGAGCTGAATGTGTGCTCAACGCGGAGGTGCCGTACGTTCGGTGCTTGGATCGGTTGGATCGCGAAGACGTTCGACTACATCAACCGCGTCACTAGACGCTTCCGCTTTCGGTCTACGAGGGTACGTAGACACACTCTCCCCTCTCATTGATATGCTTCTAGTATATATATCTTGCATGATCGTAGGAAATTTTGAAATACTACGTTCCCCAACATCATCTCCTTGCAATTTACATTATTTGCCATTTGCCTCTCGTATTCATCTCCCCCACTTCATAAAAATTTGCCGTTTTTATTCGCCCTCTTTTTTGTTTGCCGTTTTTCTGTTGGATCTCTTACCTTGCTTGTCACCATGGATGATTTCGGTATGGCAGAAACAGATGATGGCATGACTCCTAAAATTGGAAGATCAAGCAATCTAAATGCTAAAAACCTTTATTTTGGGACAAGGCAATATAATGGGGAAAGAACATATCCAAGAGTTTTTCAATTGTGTTGGAAATTTGACTCTTGATGACACTCCGATACTCAAGACAACTAAAACTTATGCGGAAGCTATGCCAACACTAGTACTGAAACTTGAAAATAGATTTATTCGTACCCATCCTACCTTGCAAAGATTGTTTTACGAGCTTCCCACTTTAAAGGATCCTAAAGCTAAAAAAGTTAGCCACCCGTATTCTTATGAATGAATTCGATCACATATTTAGGGAAGCTAGGGAAATTTTTGATTTTTATGGTATGAACCGCGAAAAACCGGTCATAGATGAGATCCTTTACAGTAGTGATTATATGTTGAGACACTTTCTTGGTAATAATCAATTTTTTAATGAAAATCTTAAGAAGGCAGTCCCCGTTTTAGATATAATCCAACAAGTTTTTAATGATGTAAATCAATAATTAATACTCTTGGATCGTTGCCGGTAACCAAAGGGGCTATAAAGATGGGCAACTTGACAATGCCAAAATTTCTATGGACAATGTGTTTCAAGTTATTTTACAAAACCTCATGATGCAAACACATCTATGAAAAATAAAGGCAAGGATGACAACACTTGAGATCTTTGTATTATGCCTAGCTAAGGGCGTAAAACGATAGCGCTCGTTGGGAGGCAACCCAACTTGTATCCTTTTGCTTTTTGGTTTACTTGCTATTTTCAATAAAATACCCAATAATACCTTTGGTTTGATGTGTTTTTGTCATTTAAATATGTGTTAGTGCCAAACAAAGCCTTTGGGATGATTTGGTTGATAGTTGATTTGATTGCGTTGAAATTTAGAAACTTTAGCGTGCAGAGTTAGAATTTCTTACGATTACTGGAACGTGATAAATTCTTGAAATTTTTACACGTTATCAATATACAAATTTCCCACATTGTCCTAATTTTTCAGAATTTTTAGAGTTATAGAAGTATGATAAAAAAACATCTTTACAGACTATTCTGTTTTCACATATTCTGTTTTCATTGTGTTATATGCTTGTTTTGATGATTCTATGGTTTCCTTTGATGAATTTTTGCCATGGAAAAGTTAGAATACAGTAGATATAATACAATTATAAAATACGAATTGGTTTGCTACATTACTTATAATAAAGATTGGTTTTGTTATACTAACGGATCTCACGAGGTTTTGTTGAGTTTTGTGTGACTGGAGTTTTCAAGTTTTGGGTGAGATCACGATGGAGAAGGAACAAGGAGTAGCAAAAGGCTAAGCTTGGGGATGCCCGAAGCACCCCAAGATAATGTTCAAAAAGTATCAAGCAACTAAGCTTGGGGATGCCCCCGAGTGGCATCCCCTCTTTCTTCTAACGACCATCGGTACTTTACTTGAGACTATATTTTTATTCGTCACATATTATGAGTTTTGCTTGGAGCGTCTTGTATGATATGAGTCTTTAATTGTTTTACTCTTTAATTTTTAATAAGTATCCTTGTTGTACACACCCGTTTGAGATAGCCAAATTATGATATGCTTGCTCCCATGCTTCACTTAAATTTTTCGAGAGCTATGGAATTGCTCTAGTGCTTCACTTATATCTTTTTGAGCATGGTGTGCTTTACTATTTTTGAAGAAATTCTCTTATGCTTCACTTAGACTAATTTGAGAGAAGAAAATATTATGCTCATGTTCTTCACTTATATTTGTTTGAGCTTACTAAAAGCAACATATGAAACTAGTCCCAAAGTGATAGATATCCAAGGGGGATATAATAAAAACTTTCATGAAGATCACACGACAAAATAAACTTGATTCTTTGTAATAGTTTTTGAGATATGATGATAGTGATATGTGAACCATGTTAATAAGTAATTATGTTTTAGTAAGAATACCGATGTTAAGGTTTGTGATTCCCTATGCAAGAACGAAAGTCAATGGTCATGCAATGAAATTACATCCTACTTATGTTGCATTATTCGGTGTTTGTTATGTTTAATGTTCTCTTATGATGGTTTTCGTTCCTTGGTTGGTCGATTCTCAATCTTTTGCTAGCCTCCACCTTGTACTAAGTAGAAATACTACTTGTGCATCCAAATCCTAAAACCCAAGTTATGCCAAATGAGTCTACCATACCTACCTATATGCGGTATTTCCTTGACGTTCTAAGCAAATTTATATGTGCCAACTCTAAATTCAAAATAAATTTCTCTTTTGTGTGCCTGTACCCCTCATGAAGCGACGAGGGGTGGCTAATATTTTTCATGCTAGATGTGTTATTCTCAAGATGAGTGTTTATTCAGTTATCATTGCACGAGAATATGGCGGTAATAGGGATTCCCAGACCCGAAATGAAAAGAAATTTACTTTATGTTGTCAAATAATATTTTTTTATAGAAAGTATTGGTATGGAGGGCACCCATGGATACGGTTAGCCATGGCTTGTGAAAATTTGGTGGTAAAAGAAATAAACTTTATTTTATGTTTGGGAACCGCCTATGATATATCTAGCATGGAAAGTGTTGGGAACTCTAAGTCGTTCTCGTTGATGAGAAAAGCATGCCACTGATACGTCCATTTTGCATCATGCTTTTGTGTTGATATTTATTGCACTATGGGCTGTTATTACATGTTATGTCACAATACTTATGCATTTTCTCTCTTATTTTACAAGGTTTAGAGGGCGAATGCCGACAGCTGGGATTCTGGGCTGGAAAAGGAGCAAACATTGGAAACCTATTCTGCACAACTCAAAAAGCTCCGAAACTCCACGAAACACCGTTTCAGAAAATATAAAAATATCTGGTGGAAGAGATCTGCCATGGGGGCCATCACCTGTCCACGAGGGTGGGGGCGCCCCCTGCCTCGTGGGCCAACCGGTGACCCCCGATGTCCATCTTCTCCTATATGAGGTGTTTTGACATGGAAAAAATAAGAAGGAGGCTTTCGGGACCAGACGTCGCCGTCTCGAGGCGGAACCTTGGCGGAACCAAACTAGGGCTCCGACGGAGCCGTTCTGCTGGGGATACTTCCCTCCGGGAGGGGGAAATCGTCACTGCAGTCATCACCAACAACTCTCCCATCTTGGGGAGGGTTATCTTCATCAACATCTTCACCAGCACCATCTCCTCTCAAACCCTAGTTCATCTTTTGTATCCAATCTTTGTATCAAAACCTCAGATTGATACCTGTGGGTTGCTAGTAGTGTTCATTACTCCTTATAGTTGATGCTAGTTGGTTTATTTGGTGGAAGATCATATGTTCAGATCCATTATCCATATTAATACCCCTCTGATCATGAACAATAATATGTCTTGTGAGTAGTTACATTTGTTCCTGAGGACATGGGAGAAGTGTTGCTATAAGTAGTCATGTAAATTTGGTATTCGTTTGATATTTTGATAAGATGTATGTTGTCTTTCCTCTAGTGGTGTCATGTGAACGTCGACTACATGACACTTCACCATTGTTTGGGCCTGGAGGAAGGCATTGGGAAGTAATAACTAGATGATGGGTTGCTAGAGTGACAGAAGCTTAAACCCTAGTGACAGAAGGGGCAACAAGGCATGCATGTATCGTTTCTATTAAGGATAAAAAGATGGGGTCTATTCCTACATGAATAGATATTGTCTACATCATGTCATCATTCTTATCGCATTACTCCATTTTTCCATGAACTTAATGAAGGAAATATGCCCTAGAAGCAATAATAAAGTTATTATTTATTTCCTTATATCATGATAAATGTTTATTATTCATGCTAGAATTGTATTAACCAGAAACTTAGTACATGTGTGAATACATAGACAAAACAAAGTGTCCCTAGTATGCCTCTACTAGACTAGCTCATTGATCAAAGATGGTTATGTTTCCTAACCATAGACATGAGTTGTCATTTGATCAACGGCGTCACATCATTAGGAGAATGATGTGATGGACTAGACCCATCCGTTAGCTTAGCACTATAATCGTTTAGTTTTACTACTATTGCTTTCTTCATGACTTATACATGTTCCTATGACTATGAGATTATGCAACTCCCGTATACCGGAGGAACACCTTGTGTGCTATCAAACATCACAACGTAACTGGGTGATTATAAAGATTCTCTACAGGTATCTCCGAAGGTATTCGTGGTGTTGGCATAGATCAAGAATAGGATTTGTCACTCCGAGTGTCGGAGCGGTATCTCTGGGCCCTCTCGGTAATGCACATCATAATAAGCCTTGCAAGCAAATGACTAATGAGTTAGTCACGAGATTATGTATTATGGAACGAGTAAAGAGACTTGCCGGTAACGAGATTAACTAGGTATGGTGATACCGACGATCGAATCTCGGGAAAGTAACATACTGATGACAAAGGGAACAACGTATGTTGTTATGCGGTTTGACCGATAAAGATCTTCGTAGAAAATGTAGGAGCCAATATGAGCATCCAGGTTCCGCTATTGGTTATTGATCGGAGATGAGTCTCGGTCATGTCTACATAGTTCTCGAACCCGTAGGGTCCGCACGCTTAACGTTTGATGACGATAGGTATTATGAGTTTATGTGTTTTGATGTACCGAAGGTAGTTCGGAGTCCCATATGAGATCGAGGACATGACGAGGAGTCTCGAAATGGTCGATACGTAAAGATCGATATATTGGACGACTATATTCGGACATCGGAAAGGTTCCGAGTGATTCAGGTATTTTTCGGAGTACCAGAGAGTTACGGGAATTCGTCGGGGAGTATATGGGCCTTATTGGGCTTTAGGGGAAAGAGAGAAGAGGAAGGTTGCGCCCCCCAAAGGCCTAGTCCGAATTGGACTAAGGGGAGGGGTTGCGCCCCCTCCTTCCTTCTCTTCTCTTTTCCCTTTCCTTCTCTCCTACTCCTACTACTTGGAAGGACTCCTAGTTCTACTAGGAAAGGGGGAATCCTACTCTCGGTGGGAGTAGGACTCCCCTAGGGCGCGCCATAGAGAGGGCCGTCCCTCCCCCTCCTCCACTCCTTTATATACGAGGGTAGAGGCACCCCATAGACACATAAGTTGATTAGTTGATCTCTCCCAACCGTGTGCGGTGCCCCTCTCCACAGAAACACACCTCGGTCATACCGTTGTAGTGCTTAGGCGAAGCCCTGTGCCGGTAGCTTTATCATCTCCGTCACCACGCCGTCGTGCTGACGAAACTCTCCCGTGAGGCTCTACTGGATCAAGAGCTCGTGGGACGTCATCAAGCTGAACGTGTGCTGAACACGGAGGCTCCGTACGTTCGGTGCTTGATCGGTTGGATCACGAAGAAGTTCGACTACATCAACCGCCTCACTAGATGCTTCCGCTTCCGGTCTACTAGGGTACGTAGACACACTCTCCCCTCTCGTTGCTATGCATCTGGTAGATAGATCTTGCGTGATCATAGGAAATTTTTAAAATACTACGTTCCCCAACAGTGGCATCATGAGCCAGGTCTATGCGTAGATGATATGCACGAGTAGAACACAAGTGAGTTGTGGACGAAACTAGTCATACTGCTTACCAGCATGTCATACTTTGATTCGGCGTATTGTTGGATGAAGCGGCCCGGACTGACATTACGCGTACGCTTACGCGAGACTGGTTCTACCGACGTGCTTCGCACACAAGTGGCTGGCGGGTGTCAGTTTCTCCAACTTTAGGTGAATCGAGTGTGGCTACGCCCGGTCCTTGTGAAGGTTAAAACAACACATACTTGACGAAAAATCGTTGTGGTTTTGTATGCGTAGGTAAGAACGGTTCTTGCTAAGCCCGTAGCAGCTACGTAAAACTTGCAACAACAAAGTAGAGGACGTCTAACTTGTTTTTGCATGGCATGTTGTGATGTGATATGGTCAAGACATGATGAGTTATACGGTTTTGTATGAGATGATCATGTTTTGTAAAGTTATCGGCAACTGGCAGGAGCCATATGGTTGTCGCTTTATTGTATGAAATATAGTCGCCATGTAATTGCTTTACTTTATCACTAAGCGGTTGCGATAGTCGTGGAAGCAATAGTTGGCGAGACGACAACGATGCTACGATGGAGATCAAGGTGTCGCGCCGGTGACGAAGGTGATCATGATGGTGCTTTGGAGATGGAGATCAAAAGCACAAGATGATGATGGCCATATCAAGTCACATATTTTGATTGCATGTGATGTTTATCTTATTATGCTTCTTATTTTGCTTAGTACGCCGGTAGCATTATAAGATGATCCCTTACTAAATTTCAAGGTATAAGTGTTCTCCCTGAGTATGCACCGTTGCGAAAGTTCATCGTGCCGAGACACCACGTGATGATCGGGTGTGATAAGCTCTATGTTCAAATACAACGGGTGTAAGACAGTTTTGCACATGCAGAATACTCGGGTTAAACTTGACGAGCCTAGCATATGCAGATATGGCCTCGGAACACTGGAGACCGAAATGTCGAGCGTGAATCATATAGTAGATACGATCAACATAAGATGTTCACCATTGAAAACTACTCCATCTCACGTGATGATCGGACATGGTTTAGTTGATTTGGATCACGTGATCATTTAGATGACTAGAGGGATGTCTATCTAAGTGGGAGTTCTTTAGTAATATGATTAAATTGAACTTTAATTTATCATGAACTTAGTCCTGATAGTATTTGCAAATTATGTTGTAGATCAATAGCTCGCGTTATAGCTCCTCTATGTTTTTGATATGTTCCTAGAGAAAACTAAGTTGAAAGATGTTAGTAGCAATGATGTGGACTTGTTCCGTGATCTGAGGATTTTCCTCATTGCTGCACAGAAGTATTATGTTCTTGATGCACCGCTAGGTGACATATCTATTGCAGGAGCAGATGTAGACATTATGAACGTTTGACAAGCTCGGTATGATGACTACTTGATAGTTTAGTGCGCCATACTTTGCGGCTTATAACCGGGACTTCAAAAACATTTTGAACGCCACGGAGCATATGAGATGTTCCAAGAGTTGAAATTAGTATTTCATACTCATGCCCGTGTCGAGAGGTATAAGACCTCTGACAATACATTGCCTACAAGATGGAGGAGAATAGCTCAACCAGTGAGCATGTGCTCAGATTGTCTGGGTACTACAATTGCTTGAATCAAGTGGGAGTTAATCTTCCAGATAAGATAGTAATTGACAAAGTTCTCTAGTCACTATCACCAAGTTAGTAGAACTTCGTGATGAACTATAATATGCAAGGGATGACGAAAGTAATTCCCGAGCTCTTCGCGATGCTAAAATCGGCAAAGGTAGAAATCAAGAAAGAGCATCAAGTGTTGATGGTTAACAAGACCACTTGTTTCAAGTAAAGGGCAAAGGGGTAGAAGGGGAACTTCAAGAAGAATGACAAGCAAGTTGTCACTCCCGCAAAGAAACCCAAAGCTAAACTCAAGCCTGAAACTAAGTGCTTCTACTGCAAAGGAAATGGTCACTGGAAGTGGAACTGCCCTAGATACTTGGCGAATAAGAAGGATGGCAAAGTGAACAAAGGTATATTTGATATACAGATTATTGATATGTACTTTACTAGTGTTCATAGCAACCCCAGGGTATTTGATATCGGTTCAGTTGCTAAAATTAGTAACTCGGAACGGGAGTTGCAGAATGAACAGAGACTAGTTAAAGGTGAAATGACGATGTGTGTTGGAAGTGGTTCCAAGATTGATATGA
This sequence comes from Secale cereale, assembly GCA_902687465.1. Lineage (NCBI taxonomy): Eukaryota > Viridiplantae > Streptophyta > Magnoliopsida > Poales > Poaceae > Secale > Secale cereale. The sequence goes on from LR738711.1 coordinate 12,752,946, forward strand.
TCATCATCGCACACTCCCTATACTTTCGGGATTAGTGTAGAACCTAAATAAATGTTATTTGGCATTTGCATTAAGCATGAATATGATTTGATCATGTTTGTTGCAATACGGTTATTCATTTAAAGTCATAGAATAATTGTTATTCTTTTTACATGAATAAAGCCTTCGATGGTCATACACCCAATGAAAATAATTTGTTGGATCTCGATCGTAGTGATACACATATTCATAATATTGAAGCCAAAAGATGCAAGGTTAATAATGATAGTGCAACTTATTTGTGGCACTGTCGTTTAGGTCATATTGGTGTAAAGCGCATGAAGAAACTCCATAGTGATGGACTTTTGGAATCAATTGATTATGAATCACTTGGTGCTTGCGAACCATGCCTCATGGGCAAGATGACTAAAACTCCGTTCTCCGGAACAATGGAGCGAGCAACAGATTTGTTGGAAATCATACATACTGATGTATGTGGACCGATGAGTGTTGAAACTCGCGGCGGGTATCGTTATTTTCTGACCTTCAGCGATGATTTCAGCAGATATGGGTATATCTACTTGATGAAGCACAATTCTGAAACATTTGAAAAGTTCAAATAATTTCAGAGTGAAGTAGAGAATCTTCGTAACAAGATAATAAAGTTTCTACAATCTGATCGTGGAGGTGAATATTTGAGTTACGAGTTTGATCTTCATTTCAAACAATGTGGAATAGTTTCACAACTCACGCCACCCGGAACACCACAGCGTAATGGTGTGTCCGAACGTCGTAACCATACTTTATTAGATATAGTGCGATCTATGATGCCTCTTACCGATTTACCACTATCGTTTTGGGTTATGCATCAGAGACAGCTGCATTCACGTTAAATAGGGCAACATCTAAATCCATTGAGACGACTCCTTATGAACTATGGTTTGGCAAGAAACCAAAGTTGTCGTTTCTTAAAGTTTGGGGCTCCGATGCTTATGTGAAAAAGCTTCAACCTGATAAGCTCGAACCCAAGTCGGAGAAATGTGTCTTCATAGGATACCCAAAGGAGACTGTTGGGTACACCTTCTATCACATATCCGAAGGCAAGATATTCGTTGCTAAGAATGGATCCTTTCTAGAGAAGGAGTTTCTCTTGAAAGAAGTGAGTGGGAGGAAAGTGGAACTTGATGAGGTAATTATACCTTCTCCCGAATTGGAAAGTAGTACATCACAGAAATTAGTTCCAGTGATTCCTACACCAATTAGTGAGGAAGCAAATGATGATGATCATGAAACTTCGGATCAAGTTACTACTGAACTTCGTAGATCAACCAGAGTACGTTTCGCGCCAGAGTGGTACGGCAACCCGATTCTGAAAATCATGTTACTAGACCGTGATGAACCTACGAACTATGAGGAAGCGATGATGAGCCCAGATTCCGCGAAATGGCTTGAGGCCATGAAATCTGAGATGGGATCCATGTACGAGAACAAAGTGTGGACTTTGGTTGACTTGCCCGATGATCGGCAAGCCATCGAAAATAAATGGATCTTTAAGAGGAAGACCGACGCAGACGGTAATGTTACTGTTTACAAAGCTCGACTTGTTGCGAAAGGTTTTCGACAAGTTCAAGGAGTTGACTACGATGAGACTTTCTCACCCGTAGCAATGCTTAAGTCTGTCCGAATCATGTTAGCAATTGCCGCATTTTATGATTATGAAATCTGGCAAATGGATGTCAAAACTGCATTCCTGAATGGATATCTTAAAGAAGAGTTGTATATGATGCAACCAGAAGGTTTTGTCGATCCTAAAGGTGCTAACAAAGTGTGCAAGCTCCAGCGATCCATCTATGGACTGGTGCAAGCATCTCAGAGTTGGAATATACGCTTTGATAAGTTGATCAAAGCATATAGTTTTATACAGACTTGTGGTGAAGCCTATATTTACAAGAAAGTGAGTGGGAGCACTACAGCCTTTCTGATAAGTATATGTGAATGACATATTGTCGATCAGAAATGATGTATAATTTTCTGGAAAGCATAACGGAGTGTTTGAAAGGAGTTTTTTTTTCAAAGAAAAAACCTCGGTAAAGCGGCTTACATATTGAGCCTCAAGATCTATAGAGATAGATCGAGACGCTTGATAAGTTTTTTCAGTGAGTACATACCTTGACAAGTTTTTGAAGTAGTTCAAAATGGATCAGTCAGAGAAGGAGTTCTTGCCTGAGTTGTAAGGTATGAAGTTGAGTAAGACTCAAAGCCCGACATCGGCAGAAGATAGAGAAAGAATGAAAGTCATTCCCCATGCCTCAGTCATAGGTTCTATAAAGTATGCCATGATGTGTACCAAACTGTTGTGTACCTTACCATGAGTTTGGCAAGGAGGTACAAAAGTGATCCAGGAGTAGATCACTGGACAACAATCAAAATTATCCTTAGTTACTGGATGACTAAGGAAATGTTTCTCGATTATGGAGGTGATAAAGAGTTCGTCGTAAAGAGTTACACCGATGCAAGCTTTATACTAATCCAGATGACTCTAAGTATCAATCTGGATGCATATTGGAAGTGGGAGCAATTAGCTAGAGTAGCTCCATGCAGAGCATTGTAGACATAGAAATTTGCGAAATACATACGGATCTGAATGTGTCAGACCCATTGACTAAACTTCTCTCACAAGCACAACATGATCACACCTTACTACTCTTGGGTGTTAATCACATAGCGATGTGAACTAAATTATAGACTCTAGTAAACCCTTTGGGTATTGGTCACATGGTGATGTGAACTATGGGTGTTATTCACATAACGATGTGAACTATCGGTATTAAATCACATGGAGATGTGAACTAGATTATTGACTCTAGTGCAAGTCGGAGACTGAAGGAAATATGCCCTAGAGGCAATAATAAAGTTATTATTTATTTCCTTATATCATGATAAATGTTTATTATTCATGCTAGAATTGTATTAACCGGAAACTTAGTACATGTGTGAATACATAGACAAAACAAAGTGTCCCTAGTATGCCTCTACAAGACTAGCTCATTGATCAAAGATGGTTATGTTTCCTAACCATAGACATGAGTTGTCATTTGATCAACGGGGTCACATCATTAGGAGAATGATGTGATGGACTAGACCCATCCGTTAGCTTAGCACTATGATCGTTTAGTTTTACTGCTATTGCTTTCTTCATGACTTATACATGTTCCTATGACTATGAGATTATGCAACTCCCGTATACCGGAGGTACACCTTGTGTGCTATCAAACGTCACAACGTAACTGGGTGATTATAAAGATTCTCTACAGGTGTCTCCGAAGGTATTCGTGGTGTTGGCATAGATCAAGAATAGGATTTGTCACTCTGAGTGTCGGAGAGGTATCTCTGGGCCCTCTCGGTAATCCACATCATAATAAGCCTTGCAAGAAAATGACTAATGAGTTAGTCACGAGATGATGTATTATGGAACGAGTAAAGAGACTTGCCGGTAACGAGATTAACTAGGTATGGTGATACCGACGATCGAATCTCGGGAAAGTAACATACTGATGACAAAGGGAACAACGTATGTTGTTATGCGGTTTGACCGATAAAGATCTTCGTAGAATATGTAGGAGCCAATATGAGCATTCAGGTTCCGCTATTGGTTATTGACCGGAGATGAGTCTCGGTCATGTCTACATAGTTCTCGAACCCGTAGGGTCCGCGCGCTTAACGTTTGATGACGATAGGTATTATGAGTTTATGTGTTTTGATGTACCAAAGGTAGTTCGGAGTCCCGGGTGAGATCGGGGACATGACGAGGAGTCTCTAAATGGTCGAGACATAAAGATTGATATATTGGACAACTATATTCGGACATCAGAAAGGTTCCGAGTGATTCGGGTATTTTTCGGAGTACCGGAGAGTTACGGGAATTCGCCGGGGAGTATATGGGCCTTATTGGGCCTTAGGGGAAAGAGAGAAGAGGAAGGCTGCGCCCCCCAAGGCCTAGTCCGAATTAGACTAAGGGGAGGGGCTGCGCCCCCTCCTTCCTTCTCTTCTCTTTTCCCTTTCCTTCTCTCCTACTCCTACTACTTGGAAGGGCTCCTAGTTCTACTAGGAAAGGGGGAATCCTACTCCCGGTGGGAGTAGGACTCCCCTAGGGCGCGCCATAGAGAGGGTCGTCCCTCCCCCTCCTCCATTCCTTTATATACGGGGGTAGAGGCACCCAATAGACACACAAGTTGATCAGTTGATATCTCCGAACCGTGTGCGGTGCCCCTCTCCATAGAAACACACCTCGGTCATACCGTTCCAGTGCTTAGGAGAAGCCCTGCGCCGGTAGCTTCATCATCTCCATCACCACGTCGTCGTGCTGACGAAACTCTCCCGTGAGGCTCTACTGGATCAAGAGCTCGTGGGACGTCATCAAGCTGAACGTGTGCTGAACACGGAGGCTCTGTACGTTCGGTGCTTGATCGGTTGGATCGCGAAGAAGTTTCACTACATCAACCACGTCACTAGACGCTTCCGCTTCCAGTCTACGAGGGTACGTAGACACACTCTCCCCTCTCGTTGCTATGCATCTGGTAGATAGATCTTGCGTGATCGTAGGAAAATTTTAAAATACTACGTTCCCCAACACTTAATACACTAGATGCATGATGGATAGCGGTCGATGTGTGAAGTAATATTAGTAGATGCACACAGGAGTCGGTCTACTAATCTTGGATGTGATGCCTATATACATGATCATTGTCTTGGATGTCGTCATAATTATTTGCTTTTCTATCAATTGCCCAACAGTAATTTGTCTACCCACCGTATGTTATTTTCTCGAGAGAACCCACTAGTGAAATCTACAGCCCCTGGGTCTATTTTTCATATCATATACTTTCAGATCTATATTGCTATTTCCCTTTTTCTTTATTTGAAACTTTTGTTTTCAGATATATATTATCGAAAACACACAAATACCTTGTTGCGTTTTATTTGCATATTTCAATCTACTATAATTATATTCCATCAACACGTCAATTTATGGCATCGTTACCCGAAAGGGATTGACAACCCTTTTAACGCGTCGGGTTGCAAGTATTTGTTCTTTGTGTGCAGGTACCGTTTACATGGTACTGTGTGGTTCTCCTACTGATTCGATAACATTGGTTTCATAACTGAGGAAATACTTACCGTCGTTGTGCTTCATTATCCCTTCCTCTTTGGGGAAATACCGACGCTTCTCAAGCGCACGTCAGTGGCCCAGTGGGGCCCAGCTAAGATCTTTGTCGTCTGCCTTTCGGGTCTTTGTCGTCTGCTAGCAGATAGCAAAGAAGGGGCTGACGGCAAAACTCTTCATTGCCATGAGTCCTTTCTTTGTTGTCTGCTTCTAGGAAGCGGAAGTCAAATAGCATCTTTACCGCCTGCTAGCAGACGGCAAAGAAGGCACTGATGGCAAATTATTCGATTCCAGTAGTGTAGCTTTATATAAGAATTTTTTCAGCCTTGTCCTTCGCTATAAAAAGGATTGGGCCAACTTGCTGCACCTTTGTTACACTTGTTATTTATTGCCCGTTACGAATTACCTTGCTATCAAACTATCGTTACCGATAATTTCAGTGCTTGCAGAGAATATTTTGCTGAAAACCGCTTATCGTTTCTTTCTACTCATCGTTGAGTTCGACACTCTTACTTATTGAAAGGACTACGATTGATCCCCTATACTTGTGGATCATCAACGAGCACTCAGGAGCCACAATCGTCGTCGTTGAATCCTTGAACCAACCTGAAGAACCCAATGCCAAATCTCATCGTGCGTACGCGAGGCAAGAAACCCTAATCTCGCCGCCTGTGGAGCAGGCAAAAATCTACGTTGGAGCTTCATCTAATCCGCCCTAGGTACAAAGTAGCACTTCCTTTGGTTTACAGGAATTCTGTAGGAGTTCTAAAGGATATAAATTTTGTAGGAAAAATATATTTGTAAGCCCTTTGGTTTGTAGGAACATATTTGTATTCCTATGTACTCCCTCCGTAAACTAATATAAGAGCGTTTAGATACCTATTTTAGTGATCTAAACGCTCTTATATTTGTTTACAGAGGGAGTAGGATAGAAACCAATCCTTCACATTTTAAAGAAAAATATATTAGCCTAGGCTCTGTGGAATTTTTTTATCCTATGAATCAAATGACATCTATTTCTCTGTGAGAATTGAGATAATTGTCACCTCACTTCCTATTGTTTTCTTATTCCCATGATAGTCCTACCCTATGATCCAAAGGAGACCTAGAGGAGGATCGAAGCCTGAAAAACAGACTTCTAAAAGAAGCGCCGCCATCTGCTCGAGCATCCCCAATGAATGAAAGGACTAAAACTTCACCTATCTACTAGCTGAAGTCGAGGCACCAATATTCCACTCCCCGCCACCGTCCACTGCAGTGGCGGTTGGAGGGAGGGAATCTCTCGGCTCGCCGATGAAACAATGGGGAGGAAGGTTTTCCCTCAGTTTTCTTGTTAGTGGGGAAAGAAAAGCACGATATAATTCTTCTGAGCTATTTCACATTTGCATCACGTTTTACATAACCTCGTTTGGAAGCAACAGTTTGTCAAAAGGCCATTTTTGCGAGGAAAATTCGAATGATTTTTTTACGGGAAAGTTCAAGTGAATTTAGGTGACCCTCAGTGCACTTTGGCACGATATTATGTTTGTACCACGCCCACCAATTTACCACGAAATGGACAGAATTTTGCCAAGACGACACGGGACTCTTTTAAAAGGCCAAGTAGCCAAGATACGCCAACGTGCGGATCCCTTGGATGTAAACCAGGAGCACCAACCAACGGCGTGAACCGAACCGGCTCCAAACGTACCGCCCTTTCACACACGACACGAATTTTGTTGCCTTTACCTTTTGCTTTTACGTACTACATCAGTCGATTCCTGCTTGCCAAAAAAGAAAAGCCGGCTCCCACGGGCATATATTCTCCCTAGGCGACGTGATTCCTTTTCGTTTAATTGCACCATGTACTTTTCTTCCAGGCAAATATTAATACTCCCTCTGTTCACTTTTGTAAATCCTTTAGGACAGCTGAAATTGAACTAGGTGTTGTCTTAAATGTCTAAAAGGTCTTATAAAAATGAATGGAGGGAGTACTACAGGTGCTACTCTTTTTTCCTTTGGGATGTTTATTATTGTATACGTACTGTGCCGCTTGTCGTGACATGTAAGCGGGTGGATCCACGTGCGGCGAGCGTAGAATGCAACATGCAATGCAAGCATCAGCGCGTACGTGTTCGGGAGAGGGGGGAAAAAAACATCAACTCTCTCTCTCTCTCTCTTGGCGATGCCGATGGAGACGGCTCTGCCTTTCGGTAAAGTATATAAAAGCGAGACGAGAACGTCGATGGGGCGGTAAAAAGGAGAGGTGCGGTGAACCGGCCGTCGGCGCATCTTGGTTGGCTGGTTGGCTACTAGTCTGACGCTTTATAATTACTACCCAAACTGCTTGCTTGCCAAAGCTAGTGCACACGGTTCGTCGGTTCAGAGGGGAGCAATGCTACACGTACAAACAATTTACAGGCTTTTACAGGATGTGTTAATCATGATTGGTCAATAAGTGAGCGGGGCGGCCCACCCCCCTTAAAATCAGGGAGGAGAGGTTTGTGATTGGTTGTTAGATGAAAAGAGCGTGTAAAAAATTGTAAATCTTTGTATGTCTAGCATTTTTGGTCCAGATGGTGATCACGCCAAAGTCCCGTGGTAAATATTTGTCTAATCAAGCGTCGGGCAGGTGTTGTAGATTTTGGCAGGATATTTGCATCCACATCCTATGTAACTTTGGTTTGGCCGACCCTAAAAAAAAAACTTTGGTTTGGCCGTGTAGACGCTAGGCAGTAGTGGCGTAGTAGTATCATCACTTCGTAGATGTGGAGTAGATCTGAGCCGGGTCCCGTGCCGTCCCGTCCCGTCCGGATCTTGACCGGTCAAAGAGGACACGGGGCCCGCCACTGGCGCGCATAGTGCGATGCATGTCGGCCTCGGGAGTCGCGCGCGCCTCGGGACAGGGTGGCGAGGGCGACGTGACTCTGCCGCTCCGCCCCACCTCTGCTCCCCGCCCTCGTAACTCGCCGAGCCTCGATGCATGTGTGTGCGCGTATGGTCATCTCAGCGCTCTCGCGCGTGCCTGGAATCGAATCTTTCCCTCCACTCCACCCACCGGAAATTACAAATTTATTTTAGTTTTTTCTGTAAAAACACACATGTACAATACATTGTGCAAATTGGCATAACTTTTTATTTACACACGTGGCGTACAAGGAAAAAAAGATAAACATGTAATTTTTAAAGGAATCTAACAACTCCCGAACGTTCGAATTTTGAGCATTTCGTCCCGAACGTTTTTACATGGCAACTTTAGTTCATAGAGGATGACAAGTTTATCTATCGTCAGAAAATTGCCTTCGGGAGTTATCATTACCATTTTTAAATGCACCACTTTTTGACCGTTTTGGGGCTAGTTTAGTTTTACAGTTTACAAATTCATTTTTTCAAAACAAATTTTCATCGGTATGTGGTGAACTCATACATGTAGTCCTTGTTACGTGGTCTATTAATCTGAATGTAATTTTGACTACATTTTATTTGACTGTCGTGTTGTAGATTCCATCAAACATAAATCATTCCGAAGAGAAGAGAAAGCACGGCTTGATTATCTTTGTTGGCAAGTGCAAAGCAGCCTACGTGTTAGAATAAATCCGAGGCATACCGTCGATCATCCGAGGACCAAGCAATCACACGAGCATGACACCGAGATTTGTTAACGAGGTTCACCGATATGGCTACATCCCCGAGGCTTGACTACGGGCGCTCCTCCCCGTGACACCGTCACAATACCGCACACCGGCCACCCGGGCGCCGGCACATGCCGCCGGCTCCCCCTTGCGCGCCTGTGCTATTATGTTGGCATAGGTTACATCGTGTGTCTACCCTCGCTATATAAGAGAGGCCTAGGATACAAGTGTCCTACTAGGACACGACTCCATATCCTATCTAAACACAATATTACTCAGAGTCCAACTGTAACCTACCTTGTACACAATATTCGACACAACTCTAACACTACGCACCGTCCGTCCGGAAGAAATCTGCTTTCGCGATACTACTCCTCCAGTAGATGTAGATAGATCCTCCTCCTCGTAGGCAGTAGCGCGCCCAGCGGTTGTGACAGGCGGTGGCCCACAGTGTTGAAAGCACTGCCGTCGCTCCATCACGTCTGTCTGTGGGTCAGAGGTGCGCGCAGGGACCGAGACGTAAAAGATGATTCCCTCCCTCGACGAAATAAATTTACTCCTGCTCCGGCCTTGCACCGCGTACCGCCACTGTAGATGCCGCTGCCTGCATCTTTCTTTCAAGCTCGGTGACAATTTACAGCGCTGCCCTTCGAATGATTCTACCACCACTGCCACTCGTTTTTTTTAATCAAACAAACTATGATCTTTTTTTATAACCAATTCGGAAAATATATGACGTGATGCATTATTTTCAAAACAGTGACCCATCGGCCCATCGGCCTCTGTAAGGCCGAAGAGCTACATTTCGGTCCTCCGTGGTGGGCTCTTCGATCTACTGTCGGCCGAAGAGGGGCTGTCCCTGGGCTGGCGACCGAAGAGATTCTCAGCTCTTCCTCTCCCGTTGCTCTATATTTCTTTCGCCACCCCGCGCCCATCTTCTCCATTTTTTCATCCATTTTCACATCCAAGCCGCAGAAATCAGTGGCGGATCCAGGATTGGAGCAAGCCCCGGGCCTAAATATTTTTTCGCCACGAGGGAAAAATTTAACGCCCATAAGGCTCTGGCTACCACAAAAGATACGCTATAGAAAATATGGCTCAATTACACTTTTTTTATATAATTTAAAATCAATGCTTAATGGTAGAACAAAATAAATAAATAAATAAGGCAAAAACCATAAAAGAACAGTATGTGTTACAAAAGAGTACCCCTGTTTGCTTCATCACTGCCTTCCATAATCTTATCAACGGTTGAAGAAGCGCCAACAACCTTCAAGACATCAAAAACAAAATTTGATAAGAGAAGGCAAACATCAAGTGAAATAGTTATCACTATACAATTCTGAAATGATAGGTATGGAAATCCCTGTTGCGAACACCAGTGAAATAAAACCTCTTCGCCTTCTTTTTCTACAATATATATATTCTCATAACACCCCTTAAGACCTTATTCTCCTAACAAAAACCTTATTCTCCTAACACCCCTCCCCCACGCCCCACTTCCCTCCCCATCTCCCTCCCCGCACCGCCCCACCTCCCTCCCCACCTTCTCCAGTGCAGCGCGCCCCTCCCCACCTTCTCCGGCGACGCAGCCCACCAGCACCTCTAACTGTGGCGCCCCACGCCCCACTTCCCTCCCCATCTCCCTCCCCGCACTGCCCCTCCCCTCCCCACCTTCTCCAGTGGGTCATGGCGGGATCCGGCCGCCCACGGCCGCTGGCATGGCCTCAGCCACGAGATCCGGCCGCCATCGGCCACCGGCGCGGCCTCAGTCACCAGATCCAGCCGCCGCCAACCCTCAGCGCAGAAGCTCCCTACTCCCTCAGCCCAGCGCTGGATCCGACGAGATCCCCAACAACCAGTCGTAGGAGAGGATCCGGCCCGACGGCAGCCGCGACCTGTTCGCGAAGGCGACGTCGTGCACGCCCAGGCACTCCTCGGCGGCCTCGGCGGAGGACACGACGGCCACGCGACGGGAGCCGAAGCGGAGGCGGAAGACGACGGCCACACGACGGCCACGCAGCCATCGGGTAGGAGAGGATTGGGACGAAGAGAAGGAGAGGTTGGGGTCGCCGGATCCGACCTTCAGACGCCCAGGGTGAAGAGCAGACGCTCGAACATGCAGTTCCGACGTGTTCCAAAGTGCACGGGAAGAGGAGATGCTCCTACATGCAGTTCGGCCGTGCACGCACCATGTGGACTGCACTCCTCTTCTCACAGCAGGGCTTGGTTTGTTTTTCCAGGGGCAGCTCGGCGTGCAGTGCGCTAGGCGTGTGCGTGTTGTGCGCTAGGCGTGTGCGTGTTGTGCGCTAGGCGGCAAAAGTCAGCCCATGTGGTTTCAGTTAGTTGCTGGAGGTGTTTGAGAGCTAATTCTGATGTATGTATGACTGGATGTATGCTCAGAGTTAAATCTGTATGTATGCGGTCCACTTTGGTTATGCCTAGAGTTAATTCTGTATGTATGTGGTCCACTTTGGTTTATAAAAAGGTTGGAAAACGTTCATAACAAAAGTTATAAAAAACAACAACAAAAACCTAAACGGTTCACATTCAGTAGTGTCGGGCTTCACTTTTGATTGTGTTGTAGTTCACTTACTGCCAAAAAATATGAGGTATAGAAAATTATTACGGAAACGACAAAAAAAAGTAATGCAGTTCGCTTACTTCCGTCAAAAAGTAATGCGGTCCACTTTCCTTTGAAAAAAAAGTTGCGCGTCGACGATAGAAAAACACAATTCCGCAATTTAGTAAATTCAAAACTGCTCTTAATCTGTAACGAATTAGAAAAAATAATAAATACGAAAAAGATGCGCGCCGACGATACCTTTCCAACGGTGTATCATACGTTTCATTCCGGCAAGCGGTTTAGAAAAAAACGTCAAAAAACGCTCGCTGTCATTCGTTGTGAGCCGCACGATTTTCGAAACTGCTCTTAAACTATGATGAATTTTGAAAAGTGTTCAACATGGCGAATTTGTGTCTACTCCATAGCTTTTCAACGGTATATTACACGCATAATTCCGATAAACGGTTAAAAAACTAGAGCAAAAAAGGTACCGAAAAAACAACACGTACAGTTTTTTCAAACATGAAGTTCGCTGGTCTCTGTGGTACAGTGCGCATAGCTTTCCAATGCAGTTTTACAATGCAGTTCGGAAGTGTTATGAGAATATTATTTTCATAATGTTATGAGAATAGACAGGCTATATATATATATATATATATATATATATATATATATATATATATATATATTTATATATATATATATATATATGAAATTAACAGTTTCATCAATTTGAGCTCAACAATACCATGTATACATCACTGAATAAATACACAAATTATTCTCAGTTCAATTTTAGTTCAAAAATACAGGCCAGACACTAGCAGCGGCAGTCAAACAAGCAGTAGACCGGAACCGAGCATGCGGCGCGGTGGTATTGAGCGCGCGGGCGAACCGAGCACAGGAGCAACCGAGCAGGGACTGAACGGGAGGGCGGTGCCCTGGAGCAGATCACCAGGACCTGTCTGGAAACGTGGGGCGGGGGAGGGGGCGACGCTACGACGACGTGCGTCGGCCAGTACACGGCGACAACCTGGAGGAGGAGTCGAGGTGGACGACGGGCAGTAGAGGCGGCGGCGCGAACGCTGGATCAACTCGCCGAGCTCTCGTGTGCCTGCGTCCTGCGTGAATTAGGTCGTGGGGTGGAAGCTGGCTGGATCGATGGTGGGCTGGTGGCGACTGGTTTTTGGTGAGACAGCCCATCTGGCTGTGGGCCTCCTTCCTTTTAGTGAGCTGCACCCCGGGCCTGTTGAAAAACTTGTATAGGTAATAGCTGGTTATTTTTTTCCACGCCCCGGGCCTGGGCCCTGGGTGCCCGGAGCCCAACTCCGTCCCTGGCAGAAAGGGTCAATCGTAGTCATCCTCGGCAGCCTACGGACATTTTTTTCCTATGGGATTGTTTTGTGTGTACAAGTGAGGAAGAGCCATGGTGGGTGGAGGTGGTGGTGAGGAGGAGGTGCGGCTGGGGAGGATGAGATGGTGAGGCGGAGTTGCGGGTTGGGGGATAGCCGGAGTCCAACCTTCGGGAGCCAAGGGGGCGGCAGTGGTATTGTCCGGTGGTGCAAGTACTCCGCGAGGTGGCCGGTGCCGCTTAGTTGAAGAGCGGAGCAAGAAGCAGGGAACACACGTGTCGAAGGTATAACCATGTCCTCACAAATTGTCTCTAAGTTGTACTCCCTCCGTCTCATAATAAGTGACTCAAAAGTGACTTCATTTTGTACTAAAGTTAGTACAAAGTTGAGTCATTTTTGAGTCACTTATTTTGGGACGGAGGGAGTACAATTTAGTTAGTGTAGATAAGTCATATTGCGTACTTCGAGTGTCAAATTTGTCTATGGTGGCATTTTGACGGTTAGTTAGTGTAGCGGATAACAATTTTGTTCATTCTAATTAATAAGAATATGGAAATATCTGACAGGTGAAAATGTCTGAATCAGTAAATTTGACGGTTTACTATGGCCCTGGTAATCTTCGATATAATAAGTTGGGGGTTGATCTTAGCGAGTATAAAAAAGGTGTCATGACACTTCCAGACCCGGACAGACTGGACATTAGACACTTGAAGTACTGGTTAACTACTAGTTTTGATCAGAGGGTGATGAAGGAAGAAGACGATGATGAATTGGCGGAGGTTATGTATTCTGAAAATTCCAACGATGATGAACTGGAGGTGCCGATTCCTTCTGCATGGGATCAGGACATATCGACATGCCTTACGATCAACGACGGCCATGAGACTCCATGGCAATACAATCTCAACCAAGTCCAGATTGGGGCTATGTATAGTAAAAAGACAAAAATGAAGAATGCGGTGACAAGGTGGGCTATGTCTGAGCAGAGAGTTTTCCGGACACACGTATCAAGTCCAACAAACTATACCGTGAAATGTGTTGATACAAATTATCCTGGGAAGGTACACGGGCACGTGCCGAAGTATAGCATCCACTGGGTTGTCACCATTGTTGTCCCACATAATTGTGTGAGGAAAAACCTTCTGGTGAATCATACAAACCTGACTTCACCACCACCACCGACGCAGGCGACACAGACTGCGACAGACGAGATTATCTATGGTCGTGGTGATCGTGAGTCTCACCCACTGCCTCAGCGCTTATCACCTTACGGTCCTCGTCCGAGGAGGACCCAGATTCGTCGTCGTCCCCAACTGTGATATTGTAATCTATGTATGACACATATGTACATCCATGTTAGTTTCAGAATTTTCCCATGTGTGAGTCATTATCTATTATCTATGTATGAGACATGCTTCATGTATGTGTTACTATCGCACTTGTTTTTATCTGATCAGGAGACATATATCTACCTATGTATGTGACAAACATATTACTATTAATTCGCATTGCTATTCCAGTTACATTATCAAAGAGACTGCAATAGATAATTAAGATACAATTACATCTGAATTAAACGGTAGGGCTGAACTTAAAAAAGTACAGCTTACAAACTACATGAAGGCATCATCGTCATCCTCCATCGATTGAACTCTCTTGCCCTTAAACGATGCGGTACTCTTGGCTTCGACGATGCGGTATTCTTGGCCATGGTGCTCGGCATGTAGATATCGTCTTCGTCTTCGTTGTCGGCAGTCTATAAATAAGTATGCTCAGCTGCAGTCTTTAGGAAAATTTCACTATTATATTGTTGCTTTTTACACCTTCCATGCAATCTAAGAAGTTCTTTCCGTATCTCCTCATAGATCCTTAGACTAGTCACAATGGGTAGTAACATAGAGTAGTAACATGCTCATGTTACTACTCTATGTTACTACCTCTATAGTGGGGAGTAACATATGTGTGGTAACATGCAACACTTCATTTATTAGGCTATAGACTCATCTTGCATTGATATGTGTGATGTTACTCATACTACTAGTAACTAGCTATGTTACCACATGCCTCTCTTTCTTCATTTATTGCTTGCCACATCATCTATTTCATCTAGATATGTGTGATGTTACTACCTAAGTTACTCCCACTATGGGTAGTCTTACAAGCCACCCACACCAAGTTAATGTGTGACCCAACTCATTCAGTGCGATGTCATTAATGAGGAGTTTGTCCCAAGGAACTATCCTATTGTCTATCTTAAGATCGCCGGCTAACCTCAGAAGACATTGGCTCATCCTAGGGTGAAAACAACGATCAAAAGGATAACCAGACATCTTGACAAGACTACATTGGACTGCTTACCCACCTTAGTGTGGAGGGGTGTTTATAGGTTGAGAAAAGAAGATGGCGGGAAAGAACGACGGGAAATATCAAGTGAAAGGATTGGCTGGAAAGAACGGCGAAAAAGGGTTAACGAGAACATATGGCGGGGAAGGGTCACAGGAAAGTATACTTTTTTCAATATTTAAGATGGAGAATAGTTGTACAGGATTCATAAGTCAATTTAAAAAAAAAAGACACTTCGGCCTAACATAAGCAAGAGAGCTGCCATGCAACTTCGACCTAACATTTATGCGAAGAGCTGGCCCTTAGAGGACTCTTCGTCCTGAAATGACCGAAGTACACTCTTCGGCCTAAAAAAACGAAAAGAGCTTTTTGACCCAGCTCCGCCTCTCTTCGCCCAACATGAGACGTTTGGCCGAAAAACTAGTCTACGGCCTTATAGAGGCCGACGGGGTAAAATCATGCATTAGGTGATATAATTTTAGAAATGATTATAAAAAAAATTATAGTTTCAAAAAAATAATCCTGCCGCTCGCCACGTTTTGTTGCTAGTACAGCATGCCGTTGCCATCACCGTTAAGATTATCAGCTCAACAAAAAACATCAATCATCAATGGTTGATAATGTGGCCGAGGTCAAAAATTGCTTTTGGTGGCCGACCTCCATAGAGGCCTTTTGCAAAATTCTGAAATATATATATAGATATACATGAAGGCATAATGTACATGTGTATAAATTTTCAGAATATAATAAGTTGAAATGAGGGCTGAGTAAAAAAACAAACCCGGATCCTTTTAACACATGGTACTGTTCATCCTTAAAGTTCAGAAATTTGTCTTTTTGATACAAGTCTCATTTCAAGGTATTCCGTCCTAAATTTTTACACATATATACATTTCATCCTTGTATACTTGCATAATTTAATTTTTTTCTGAAAGCTGAAAGTTTGAATTTTTAAAAAAATAAGAGGCTCCATGAAGCTCGGTCACCCTAACGCCATTCTCCGCCGGGTTAAGTACAACTATCACTCTTAAAAAAGGCTTGGGACATAGTAGTTCCAAACATAATTAGTGGTAGCACCATAATATAAGGTCTTCTCGACGTGGAAGCAAGGTACTAGCTTGTCGGGTCGGTCGACGTTGCTGTCGGAATGACGAGCGAGACCCTTTGACATCGCGTGCATTCGTCGTTGGAGCGTGCCGTGCCCGTAATGCTGCTGCTTTATCTACTCCTACTTGCAAGTGGTGTCAGACCGCGGGATTTAGTGATGCTAATTAACCATCATACATTACGCGGACGTCACTCTCTCGCTGTCTAATCTATCTACCTAGCTAGGTAAAACATATCCTGTCCGCCGAAATGAAGCTTATCGGCTCCGGCTACGTCGTCATCCGGAGACTCTAGGGATTCCAACGTTTGTTTAATCCAGATGATGGTTCAGCCAAGCACTTCATTCTGCGGGCACCGGTGGCTGGTAGCCTGGTAGACAATATTAGTAATTTTTTAGCGGTAAAAATATTAGTATTTCTTTGACGGGTTACCACACAGAAGGCTCATGCTACAAAACTCGGGCCCAATATTTGGGGTTTCTGTAACAAAGGCGGCAGTGCCCATGGACTAGAGCAGGCGTGTATTCATCCAGCAAAGAATTAACAGGTTTGCTATTTCACATCTAGATGTGAGATATTATCTCACATCTAATTCTCTCGTCCTTGATTTTTTTTAAAGTTTCTCATGGAATTTTAAGGATGAGGGAGTTAGATGTGAGACATCTAGATGTGATATAGACAGACCCAAGAATTAAAGAGCAACCGAGCGGACAATTCCTATTCAACGCTTATGGCGCTCGTTTAAACTTTATATTGTTACCACCACCCAACATTTGCTTAGTGGGTTGGCCCATGTGACATTTTTTCTGCACCAGCTTTGGCAAAGTTCTAGAAGGTTCAACCAATTTTCCTGCCGTTTATTCCCGAACGGGTTTTGTTCTTTTTTTTTTGTTCTCACTTTTGTTTTTCTTCTCTTAATATTTGAACTTTTTACAGATTCGTGTTTTTTCCAAAAAAATCATGAACTTCTTTCAAACCCAAGGTATTTTCCAAATCCGTGAACTTTTTTCAAATCCATGTACGTTTATCAAATTCCTGATTTTTTCACAAATCAGCAAAAAATTTGAATCCCAAGTTTTTCTTCAAGACGTACGACTTTTTGCAAATCCGTGAACTTTTTTTTCCAACCTACTAATACTTTTCAAAAGTTAACGACCATTGGTCAACTTACTTTTTTGTTGGACCTGGATATCAGACTGACGTTCGTTCTGGGGGGTTCCTAGATCAAACGTGTTGTTCCCCGAGCGATCATTCAAATCGAATATCTGCTAGGCTTGAAGCCTCCGCTTAGTTGCTCCCCGCACCATCTCGCTGCCCTTCAAGCTCGCCGCCACCACCAAGCTGGTCGTTGTTGTGTTCCTCGTTGTCAAGCACCGGCTGATGCACCTTGCTAGAAAGGGGATCATGGGAGAGATAAAAGTGAGGGGAGGGGGAAAAGGGTGACCGTTAGGGGATTAGGGATGTTTTGGGTCTCGCGTTACGTTTCAACTCCCTATGCATCAAGATTAGTATAGTCGATACAATGGTGAAAAATGCGTTCGCCGTGTCTTGCTAAAAAACTATCATCAGATTTTCAGCTCTATTCTTTTATTTTCCCTTAACACCCAACGAACTAGTCAACTTGTTCTTTTGAGTGGATTGCCAAGTCAACTTTGTTAGGGGAAGACTAAGCTTTATTGCTCGGTAATGTTTACTGGGATATAAAAGGGGTCGTGCAAGCACCAAGTCATAAATGGCGACCCTTACCAAACGAAACTGAGTACTTAGCCAAACTATGAGCATTCGAGTTGTTCTCGTGACTTTCAAAAATAACCTCGCAACTCTCAAATTGAAGTCGAAGTTGAACTGCCCTGGTCTCCATAACTATAACACCATACCTATCACTAGTTTCGTGCTTAATATCATCTACCACTGTATCACAACCACATGAAATAATAACCTTTTGTAGTGTAGTAGATCGTGAGCTAGAGCTTGAGCTTCTCAACACGCAAGAGCCTCCTGGCTTGCCGGGTCTTTAATGTTCAAAAAGACCATAGCTTAGGATCTCAAGAACATGCACGTATGATCCCTACATACCGCCGCAAATGCATCAGACTCCCCATTACATGCAAGTCCGTCGTCAATGTTTATTTTGGCCACCCACCACAGTTGATGGCTACCATGACCTTTGTAGCCGAACCAGTCAACTAGTTAGCAAAACGAAGGAAGCAGACCGACCGAGCGAGCTGATTCAACCTGTTGGGTCGGCCGAAACATGCAAGTCGCGCGAACCTACCCGACTCCTAAGGAGTTGTGTAGAAGCTTCACTCCTATTCAGCGTGTAGATTGACAAAAGTAGACCATACACGCACCCCCTACGCTCGCTAAGTGCATTTGGTCGGCCAACGCACATCCTCTCTTTGTTTTGGACCAGTTTTCCGTTTCCCTTTAATTTTATCTATTTTTTATTTTTATTTTTACTTTTGTTGTTCCATGTCCTTATTTTATTTTTCGATTTTTACTATTTCTATGGTTTTTTTTTCGTGAATATTTGTGTCAAAATAAGTAAAGATATCTGAAAATTATGATTTTTTCCATCAAATTCATTCAATTCAACTTTTAATCAAATTCAAAACACCTTAACACATTCAAAAAAATCAACAAATATTTTAAAAAAATCATAAGAATTCAGAAATGGTCGTCATTTTTTTGCTATTTTTTCGTAAATTCCAGAAAATTTTCATTGAATTAAGACTTGTCCATGCAATTGAAAATATGTTCCTAAAATAAAAAAAATCACATCTAGAATAAGTAAACAAATTTTAAATCGGCAAACATTTAGACATGTTCATGATTTTTTTACAGTTCAGTGAAGAATATTGTAAAATTCAAGAATAATTTTGAAATCCATGAACATTAACATATATAAAATTTTGGAAATTTGTATGCATATTTTTTATAAATCATGAGTTTTATTGCATATCCTGAATTTTAATATAAGTAAGAAAAGAAAACACAAACAAAAAAAGTGTTCCCTGCCCCGCACACGGGCCGGACCAAAGGCGCGCGAGGTTGAGTGGGGAGTGGGGGTGTAGGTGTGCGCTTTCCAGCGCTTCCGATCGCGCTGGTCGTGGAATAGGAGGTCCCGACTAGGAGCTCTCGACCCAGCCTAAATTCAATTTGATGCCCGAAGCCCCAATTAGAGTCCATTTTGCTAATGGGCGTTCAACCCCTGTAAAATTCTGGTATAGAAATGCGCCGGCCTATGTATGATTTTTGCCATCAGCTTATTCATTTTGTTTCCCTTTTTCTTTATTTTTTGTTTTCGGTTTTAAACAAATCTGTGCATTTTTCTCAATTTTCTGAACTTTCTGATTTTTTTTGCACTTTACATTTCAAATATGCTAACTTTTTTCTCAAATTCATGGACATTTTTAGAATTTATTTATTTAAAAAACGTGACCTTTTTTGTTTTTACAAATGTTTTTGAAAACATTCAATGCCTTGCAGTTCTTCAAATTCAACAATTTTTCTCAAATATAGGATATTTCTTTTTTCAATTTTATGATTTTATAAAATTCGTTGGACTTTTCATTTACAAATTTCATATTTTTTCTTTCAAAATTTCAATATATTTTTTGTTTTTTGTGATTTTTCTCCTTTTTCGAAAAGTCAACGAAATCACTAATTAAGAGGTATCATTTGCAAAGGTCACTCCCACCCCCCTACATCGTAACTTATGAGTTTATCTTTACTCGTTAGTTTGTTTATTCAAAATATTAAATCTCCGAAATTGTGTGTCCAAATCGTGAACCGTATTCACAATGAGATTTACCGCATCGAGATATCCAAAATAATTAATACATTTTTAAAAATAATAAAAAGGCCCAAAAAATAGAACCAAAAAAGAAGCGAATAAACTACTTCGACCAGCCTAATAAGTTGCCGCGGAACGACGCCTTGAGGCCAGACCAGATTCAGTCTCACACTAGACCTACGGGAGCTCCTATATGCCGCTTACTGCAGCGAGGAGTCCACCATTCACACAGGGGGACCTGGGAATGGAACCAAAGACCATCGTCAGATTCGCTCTCACTGCAGCTATTGCGAGTGGTTGGTACTAGTGCACAACATGCAGCGTGATACTTTAAGATACGACAACAACAACAACAGAACTTAAAACATTAGTTCGCAAAAAAATAAAGCGAGTGAACGTAAGAGAGATCAAACACAAAACCTCCAGCGAGTGAACCACATCACTAGGCACTATAATTATTGCGATGTCTCATCTCACATGGCAGCACAGTTTATATAAACTATAAGCCGTGTAATATTCCTTTTTTCTAAAATTTGAAGGTGATTTCCTTATAGACAAAATGAATAAGTTTTTGAAATATCATTTTGTTTCAAAATTCCTTGACAAATTTATAAAAAATCGAACAAATTGTAAAATTTGATTTTGGAGGAATCCGAAACATAATTTAAAAAAAGGAACAAAATTGAAAATGAGAATATTTATTGAAATTATGAACAATATATTGAAAATCTGAACAATTTTGGGAAAACATGTAAAAAATTGAAAACCGCGAACATTTTCTGAAACTCCGAACAGTTTTTCCAAAACGTGAATATTTTTATGAAATCTCCATATATTTTTTGAATTTGCAAACAAATTTTGAAGACATGACATGCCTATAAAAACGAGAACCTTTTTAGAAATTATGAACAAAAAATTAAAACACAAACATTTTATGAAAATCGCAGAACATTATTTGAATTTCCAGTAATTTTTGAAACAATAAAAGTTTTTGAATTTCTGAACAATTTTTGAAAGAACTGAACACTATTTGAATATGTTAATAAATTTTGAAAATAGGAACATTTTATGAAATTATTGAATAATTGATTCAATTTTGAATATACACCCTGCACATCACCGTGTTTGAATTTAGCACCGAGCCCACCCAGAGTGCGTTTGCCGCACGCGGGTGCGTGGCATGACCCCGGCGCTCTCTCCTCCACCGTCACCGTCGCCACCTCCAACCATGATAGCTGAGGAGGAGGAGCGGCTGGTGCGGGCCGTCATGGAGGACTCCGAGAGGGAGTTCAAGCACAACCAGGAGGAGCAATGGGTTGGGCTGGAGGAGATGGTGTCGTTGTCGGTTGCTAGGGATGTATGTCTATGTGCCGGAGCTCCGCCCACCCCGGGAGGAACCATGCGCTATACGGGCAGTCGTGGTTGTGGACGACCCCGGTGCCATTCAACCCGCCGTTGCCGCCACCACCAGCACAATCGCCCGGGCGTCGTCATGGTTACCACACCTCCACCACCGCAGCCTGCACAGGACATGCTCGACCCTTTTAGTGGGCCGTCGCCCCACCTCAGGACGCCGCCTCCCTACATCGACTTGACCAGGGACGACGATGACGAGGACGATGTCGGCTGAAGACGGCGACAACATCGGTGGCGCGCAGATGGCAGATTTATCTTTCTTAATTTCAGCTTAAGTACTATGTGCGGACCGTGACCATCGTGGATTGTTTAATTATTAAGCTTGTTATATATTCATGTTTTAAGCTATTTTTGGAATTATTTTTTATTTTTTATTTTTCGAGTCCAACACGAATATATTTTTGAGATGCAGCCGCACTTTGAATGCACCGACCAGCAGACGAGTCAAACCGTACAGGATCATCTGTTTTCGCGACCCAAATAAACAAAATTCAAACAAAACATACGTCCGTTTGTATCACGGTTAGAGTCGCCCTGCGGGGACGCAACAGTCGGCTCATGCAGGGATGCATGGTTGCTTTGCTTCGAGCGGCAGCAACCAGGTCCCCGATCGATCGATCGATGGATCTCTCTGAAAGCGGACGGCACAATCCCAGGAAAGAAGGCGGTAAATCAAAACCACGTTTTACGGGGGCCTATTGCCTTTGCCCTTTCCAAAAGCTTTCCGCCAAATTGCCTGCCAAAAGTAAAACAGCCTCCCCTCCGCGTCACCACGCAGCTTTATTCATATTCATCTCTCTATTCTTTTGCTAATGTTTTTTTTATAGGACTTCTTTCGCTAACGTTGATTGATCGAGACCAGAAAAAGTTGGCGCCACTATACTAACGAAATATCTGGACGGACGGGCAGGGCCCACGCGACAGCGACGCACGTTCCACGTTAGCTCTTCTGCTCCTCGCTGCCCAAGGGAAAGCACCACCACGTGGCCGAAAGTACCTAAACTACCCCTCCCGTCGACAGCGCTCCGCTCCTAATTCCCGCGCGCGCAACAGAGGACAGGATCGTAATTACAGCCACCGACCGCAGGCCGAGCAGAGCACGAAGCAGTGGTAGATCCCGGCCGGCCCCACCGCCGATCCACCCTTTCGCGCGCTTTCTCCTCCGCGCACGCACCCGTGCCCCCACCCCCACCCCCATCCAGGTCACCACAACGGGACCCGCTTCTCGCTCGCCGTACGACGGGACCCACGCGTCCACGTGTTCGTGGCGAGGCACCGCGTGGCACGCGGCGGGGCACGTCGCCGCTAGGGCCACCCGGAGGACCGTACACGGCCCGTGCTGCCGCCATGTGATTCTGGCTTCTGCCCGGTGTGCGGCGCGTGACGTGTGTGTGGGAGTGGGACGGGAGCAGGGGCAATAAACACTGGCGGGGACGTGGGCCGGCGAGTGGGAGTAGGAGTAGCGCCGTGTCGTCTGTCGTGTGGTGTCTTCCACTCACTCCCACTCGCCGGCCCACGCCCCCGCCGGACCCCTGCCGCCTTCGTCGCCGATGCGGAGGCCTTGAGCGACCGAGGCCCGATCGGGACGATGGGAGGGCGAGGCGCGCTCGCGGCCGTCGCCTTCGTCTTCGTCTTCGCGGCGGTGGCCGGCGCCGCGGCGGAGGGGGACTCGCTCGCCGGCCTCGCCGCGGGGATCGACGAAGCCGCGCCAGGTGCGTGCGTGCGTGCCTACTTACCGCGCGCGGACGCTCTCTGCGTGCTCGCTTATTTTGCCGGCGGCGGCGATCTGCGCCCCGGCTGATCCGTCCATGCATAGGTCGCGCGAGCGAGGGGGATCGGTTTCGATCCATTTCCGAAGCGACGCGAGCTCCGATCTTATTTTTTTTTTTTGTCTTTTATCATCAGGGCGATTAATCGCAATCGTCGGTCCCGCCTGTGCAAATCGCGCGCTGTTTTTGTTTCCTACTCCCTCCGTCCCGAAATACTTGTTCTAGATACATCCCTTTTTGTCCATCCTGATGACAAGTATTTTCGGACAGAGGGAGTACTTACTAGTTGAGGTTTCGTCGGCGTCTTCAGGTGGGTGATCCCGCCGCCGCGATCGGCTCGGTTCGCGCTTCCGGTCTAGGTTCAGAGAATCGGGCGAGTGCTTATTCTCTTATTTACTGCCGCTAAATTAATTTCGGCGCTCGACTGTTTTTGGCGGTGCGAGGATGTATTTACTGCTATTTTATTCACTGCCGTTGATGTCGGTAGATCCTCTATGACACTCCATCGCGATTTCTTAATCCCATACGGTAGCCTCAGCCCTCAGGCTCAGGCTCAGGGGGGATGCTAATTTTAGCAACCCGTATTTTATTCCTGCTATGGTAGCTACCTCGGCTCGGTTGCTAGGACCAGTCAAACACCAGCTGTTTGCTGGGGGTGTATATTTTTAGTTATTCATTCAGGTCGGTGCTGTCATCGATCCGCCGACGAGGTTGACGACTTCAGCTCCTGGCAACTCCTGCCTCCTAGGAAGTAGAACTGGCCACCCTTTTTTTTTCTTCTAGCAAAGGCCTCTTGATTTTCAGTGCTTCATGTGACAAGAATTGACATCGCCGCAATTTATGCATAGGGAGGACTAGGAACGCGCGCTTTGATGCTTTTCTTACCATAGAAGCAAGTGCTCTTTTTGATTTGCTTCTAGCCTTGTACTAGAAGCAAGTGGAACTTTGTTTGTAGTATCAGTTTAGAGTTTACTAATATATCAGCCATGCTGGTGTTGGTGCTAAAAGGTCTGTATTTTTTTTGTCTGTGCAAATCTTCTGGTACTTTAGAGGTGAAGGAATTGGGACCATGGGCGAAGGGGCTGCTGAACGGGATCCCGGACGCGGCAGCAGGGCCGGCGGCCATGGGCCCTGTCGCCAAGTACCCGCTGGTACTGGCCGAGGACAGGACGCGGCGGCCGGATGTTCTCCGCCATCTCAGGATGTATGGAGGTGGTTGGAACATCACCAGCAAGCACTACTGGGCGGTATGTGTCATTGTTTAAACTTTAATTAACACTTTCATGAGCGGATTGCTTTAATTTTTGTTAGACATGTCATTATACCAAAGTAGTACTAGTATTTATGTGGGTAGTTGGTTTAGTACAGTCCGTGTACGCACTAGAGATTCAGCCCATTGCATAGTATTGAATACTGATCCTACTTTGAGGAATACAGTATAAGGCATGTCATCCCTTTCTAGCTGGTTGATGGTACTTAGTTTACATTTGATGCCCAAAGTGTCCCCAAACGTACCAGGAGTGTACACAGCCTACAGGGAAGTTGCAGGATTTAAGACAGTAGGTTATTGCTTTCTTGGAACCATGTTGAATAATGAACAACTTTGTTGGACAAACTAAGTGCAGATGTTGACTTCGATGTTATGGAGAAGAAAAAGGACAGTGGCTTAAAAATGGAATTGGGTGGCACAGAGTCAAGGCAAATAGCATATGCCTAGTTTTATATAGTTAGCAACGATTGACGAAACCTGTTAGCAGGTCAAATCTGACCATCATCTTTCAAGTTGCCTAGTTACTTTAGTGACCGCTGGTTTCCCCCTTTCCCATTCTGCATTGCACTGCTATGTTAACTGAATCAAGTATGTTTCAGTCTGTATCATTCACAGGAGTTGCTGGATTTCTCCTTGCTGCCCTGTGGTTTATTTCATTTGGGATTGCTGCAGCTTCATTCTG
Organism: Secale cereale; assembly: GCA_902687465.1. Taxonomy (NCBI): domain Eukaryota; kingdom Viridiplantae; phylum Streptophyta; class Magnoliopsida; order Poales; family Poaceae; genus Secale; species Secale cereale. The sequence continues at coordinate 12,778,000 of LR738711.1, forward strand.
CTTTTGTAAATCAAGAGTGGGCAAAGCAAAGGTTTCTCATGCAGATGTAGCAAGACCTGTGTTGCTTGTGGTTGCTGTGCTTGCTTTAATGTAAGACACTGAAGCTCTTTACCGTTCATTCTACTGTCGTATATTTGTCAGTTTGTAATTTTTTGTTTTGTACTCCCTCCGTTCGGAATTACTTGTCGCAAAAATGGATGTATCTAGATGTATTTTAGTTCTAGATACATCCATTTCCGAGACAAGTAATTCCGAACGGAGGGAGTACAAGTCTAGATGAGTTCATGCTTGAGCAACTGCGCATGGGTATCCTTATCCATACATCCAACTTTTATATTAGATCAGCACTTTTCTGTACTCTATGGAAGGCATGAATAGTAGTTAGAACTTAGAAGTATGGCTTCAGGGTTCAGTACTGTATTACTTGATGTATGATTTTTTTTAGATGAAACAATGTCAATATTATATCTGCAAACATGTTTTTTTTCTTAATGTCCACTTAAATCTGATATTTAAGTATTATTCAATATGGTCAAGGATTTGAGGATGGTATGCCCATGCATTTGCCCAAATTTAGTCTGTCAACCACTTCTAATATCTTCCATGATCCTCTTGATGCCAGAACTGGGTGCATTGTCCTTCTGTATGGGCAGAATGAATTCCGTGAAGAAGCTACCGATACTTTGGATTATGTTGTCAACCAATCTGATTTCACTATCCAGACACTGAGGAATGTTACAGATTACTTGTCATTTGCGACGACGATCAATGTGGCAGCACTGTATCTTCCATCAGATGTGCAGGCTCAGATTAACAATTTGAAGGTGGACCTAAATAAAGCAGCTGATACCATATCTTTGAAGACAACAGAAAACTACAAAAGGATCAGAAAAGTTCTCCATAATGTGTACGTTTCGAAACTGTCCTTACTTGCTTGTCGTTTTTACCTCCGGAATTTCACTAAGAAATAGTGTGGATGTGACTATGCTTGCCAGTGGGCTTAAATCTAACTAGAAAATGACACCACTATGTTGGTAAAATACACAATCGCATGACAAATTGGCTAATGGCATTTTTTTTAAGTCCATTTTAGTGATATGCTTGCAGTTATAAATGAAATTCCATTTTTACTACAGGTCTGTTGCATTGATTTGCATAGCCGTGTTAATGCCTGTTCTTGCATTCCTTGGACATGGTAAGCAGTTGACTCTCAATCTACACACTACATGCCCCCCACCCCCCTTCTTTTCACTATGGCTTTGTTAGCACTCACTTCTGAGCTTGCTTGTTCCTCTCTTGTGCAGTGCTGGAGCTATACGGACCAAAATATACAGTTTACACGTAAGCTTTCTGACCTATTTACCGAGTATCATGTATTGAAGTGGGTATGCTTTGCAGTAATTTTGACACCTTTCTACTTGAACTTACAGATTTGCTACCATATGCTGGAACATAGTGGCAGCTCTCTTCATTCTTATTGGGATTCTTTTGATAGTTAGCAGGTATTGTTTACCTTACATACGATCTTTCTAGTTCTGTGATGAGTAATGTTAGGAGTGGTAAGACTTCAGTACACGCTAGGCTGCTAAGTGCTAACAACCATGACCTTGTTGAATCTCAGTTTTTTGGATCCAACCATGAAAGCAAATCTAAACATCTAGTATATAGGACTCAACCCCTGTTTTCGAGCTCGATGAGTCGTAACTGGAAGTCGACTCAAACACCTCGACTAGTCGATCAGCACGGCATGACTCGTCTAGAGTCGCTACCCCAGAACGATTCGTCGACTCGGACTCAACAATGTGCAAGAAACTTCTTTGTCCATTGATACATCCTCTGTTATTAATGTTAGTAATTAGCATCAATTGCTTTCCCTGCCAAGCTCGCAAGCAGTTCTGTTGTTCTAAAGAGGATGCAGTCCATTTTTCTAGTGTTTATGTATTATAATGCTTTTTTATTTGAAACGATAATGCTTTTTTGTTGTCGTTGCAGTGCTTCAAAGGATACATGCCAGGCAATGGACGAATGGGCAGAACATCCTCGAGCAGAAACTGCTCTCAGCAACATCCTTCCGTGTGTGGACGCGAGTACAACCAACCGAACCTTGTACCAGAGTAAACAAGTGGTGGTGCAGCTCGTGAGGTTGGTCAACAGGGCTATATCCGCTCTTTCGAACCGAAAAGAGCGCCATCTGCATCCTGGGCAGCTCATGCCTTACCTGTGTTCTCCCTATGATGATAACCTGAACGATCGGCAGTGCTTGTCCAAGGAGGTGACATTTGACAATGCAACGACAGTAAGTGCTGTTATTCTTCTGCTACTTATTCAAGATCCTGTTGGCATGTACTGATTTGATTCCACGCACAATCTTCTATGATTGTTGTTGATCTGGTTCGCTTCCATTTTTATTTTGGCTGCACTACTGAAATGTAGTAGTATTCTGCATAGATTTTCTTAAAGCTGAACAATCTCTACTGCCTTTCAGGCATGGCAGGACTACACGTGCAACGCTCCGGACGCTGACGCGTGCTCCGGCCCAAGCACCGTGACACCGGAGATCTATGGCCAGCTCGTCACGGCAGCGAACGTGAGCTACGCGCTGCACCACTACGCGCCGCCCATGCTCAACTTCCAGGACTGCAAGTTCGTGCGCGACACATTCAGCTCTATCGCCTCGCAGTACTGCCCGCCCCTGGAGCGCGACCTCAGCCTCGTCTCCGCGGGGCTGGCGCTCCTCGCCTCGGGCCTCGTCCTCGGCCTTCTCCTGATGCTCTTTGCGGACCGCCCCCGAAGAAGGGAGGAGGTGTCCGAGCAGACGTCGGGGTTCAGAGTCACACCTGTAGACTGCTCCCCGTGACAGACAGACAGGGGATGCATGAGTACATTTTTTTACTTCTGTTGTTATCGTAAAATTAGTAAAGTTCCGTGGTTACCGAAATCAGTATAGTACAAGTTTGAGGACTAGTTAGGGAAGGGAAGAAGGCCTGAGCACTACCGGGGTGACAAGAGGAGAAGGAACCCACCCCCATTTTGCAGCGAAGAGTGCATTGTGTGCTTCCTTCCATGGGTATGATGTAAGTGTATGATATGCTTCAGGAAATAGTTCGCGAAAATGATGATGATCAGATCAGTTTCGGGGTCAAAGACCCATTTATTTATGCTATAAATGAAATTTGCTCTGAATACCAAATTGCTTTGCTCGGTAAGATCCATCAGTGCGTGTGTTATCTGGATGATTGGAAGATGCGTTGTGAAGAGTGCGTGTGTTTTTGTACCAGGTTCTTGTACTACAGATTTCTTTCAGAACTCTCATTGCATCACGGTTGCTGCTAGCTTTCGTCTGAGCACTGTCTGATGAAACATCAACAGTCGACAGACAGCCAACCGGAAAATAGGTGAAATGATGCAGCTGTTAGTGACTTGGTGAGGATACGGTGCAGTGTGTGTTAGTACTCTAGAACTGACCATGCGAAGTTCATGGAGAAGCTGAGGAGGGTGATGATGAACGTTAGAGAAACAACATCGTTTTCTCTGTTCAGCTTTGCTTTGGCCATCATGAGATCATCTATCAATTTTTTTAAGCATCTACAACCTTACCCCTTAAACCCGTCAAAAACGCCCGGGCGGGCTGTCCGGTTAGTGTCCGGACAAAAGAGAAAAGCTTCCCAACCGGGCTCTTCATAGCCGTCTCAAACGGCCGGACTCACCGGCACTCCCATATCAGCCCATAGGTGGGGTGGATATGAGGATCATCGGACACGCTGTCCACGTCGAATCCGGCCTGCTCTGACCCACCCGACCTCGTGGGGTGGATATGAGGACGACCGGACACGGCGTCCACGTCGAATCCGGCCTGCTCTGGCCCACCCGACCTCACATAAGTTGGACCATGTCCGCATTCCGGACGAAGCCCTAGCCGCGTTCCACTCCACTCCACTCCCATCCCACAGTATCAAGCTCCTCTTCGGCGTTCTCCTCCATGACAGCCACTGGATCCAACTCCGAGGTGTCCGGATCCTGGGACTGACAGCTCATCCCTTGCAGCCCCGAGGAGTATATAGTCGTTCGCGTTGCTCTTCGACGCTCCCAGGAGGAGTGCACCCTCTCGCGAACTTCCGCGAGCTGGCGTCGTGGAACACCACAACAACCACGATAGAGGTGGGAAAACCAAAGAACCCCACCACGATAAGCTATGCCAGCCATGCCAGAGTCGGAATCCTCGTCGGATTCATCATCTTCTTCGGAGGCTGATGATTCTTCTTCATCAAAATCCATCTCCTTGCCGATGTACGCCTTGGCCTTGCGAGAGATATTCTTGCGGTTGGAGTAACTTGGAGGGATTCCTTGAGGAAGATCTTGACGAGGATTTTGATGAGGAGGTGTCCTTCTTCTTGAAGAACTTCTTCGCCTTCTTCTCATCATCAGAGTCGTGGTTTTGCTCTTGCTTTTTCCTCGATAGTTTCCAGAATCATATCTTCCACTTGCACGGATTTTAGATTCCCAGAGAGGGCAGTCCGAAATGAAGTGTCCATGCTTTTTGCACTTGAAACGAGTGTATTCTCCAGTAGGTTTCGATGATTTTGAACCCCCAGAGTTGGTTGAACTTCTTTTCTGGAACCGACTCTTCTCGTGAAATCGTTTGAACCTTCTCGTGATGAGTGCAAGATCTTTGCCGAGTCTTTTTGGATCATCTGAATCTTCTTCAACATTTCCATCCGAGGAAGAATCAGCTGCAACCTTGAGGGCATGAGTTTTGCGCTGACTCGATCCATAGATATCTCTTTTCTCTTCTTCTTGTTCCTCATGGATGTTCAGTCTTTCCATGATATCAGCAGAGTTGAGGTATTTGAAATCATCACGTTCGTGAATTATCAAGACAAGGGTGTTGAATGAACTGTCAAGAGATCGAAGTAGTTTCTTAACAACTTTATGGTCAGCGATATCTTTGGCGTCGAGACCTTGAAGCTCATTTGCTATGCCACTGAGACAGTCCAAGGTTTGCTGACAACTTTCATTTCCAATGCGCTTGAAGCGATTGAATTTCGCACGAAGAGTGTCGATTCGAGCCTCTTTCTGAGTGGATACTCCTTCATTGATCTTCGCGAGGACGTCCCACAATTCCTTCGTAGTTTCACATTGGTGGACATCTCTCTTGAGCGCAATTTCTTCAGTATAGCCAGAGGGGACTTGAGGTATAGCAACGGTGAACCCCACTTTTACCATATTCCACATGTCAGCATCTATTGCTCGGAGACAGATCTTCATTTTCTCCTTCCAGAAGGGATAGTTCGTCCCATTGAAGATGGGGATCTTGAGATGCGATTTATAGTTCACTGAAGACATACTTAAACTCCAAATTCGTTAGACTAAAATGAGCAGAGTCAAGGAGTACCTCGTTATGATACCAATTGTAGGAACGAAGTATGTCTACCAGAGGGGGGGGGGTGAATGGGAGTTTTCAATTTTCTTCTAAAAACTTAAAACTCTCAGAACCCAGCAGCAGAACAAATGAAAACAAACAATGGAGAACTAAGACTGAGTACCGAAAGGAAACTAAGTTATGCATTGATACAATTCACACGAACAAAATGCATCGAAGGTAAACATGAGTGATAGAGATAACCGATGATGCTCGATGACGATAAGGTATTTGTTTGGCCAGTTCGTCCTTCTGCACAAGGACTACGTCTGGTTGGAGGGAATGTGACTTAACAGGAAGATAAACTCTCTTCACCCTATTCTCCTCGACAATCGATTCGTCAACCGATGTTGATCACTCGTGGTAGATACTTGAAGGCGATCTCCGAACCTTTATAGACTTTTTCTTTGAGAACCACAATCACTCTTGGTCTCTGAAGAAATAAACACCTAACCGTCTAGAGTCTTTGTAGCTCTCAAGAGTAATAGGCGGAGCATACTAAACTTAGATTCCAGTGATGCCGAACCACTATCTAATTCTTCGGTTCTAGTTTTTTTTCTCTCGGTGGATTTTAAACACAAATCTCTCAGAGAGTGGGTTGCTCAACAATCTTCTCAAAATCAAAACGGAGCAGCCACGGACAAAGCCGACACGGGGTGGCTATTTATAGCCGCAAACTTCCCAGATGGGAAATGACCATTTTGGACATGCGGTCCAGTCAATGGCCAACCAACAAGTTCACAACGGTCGGATTTTGGAGCAACGGTAACATTACTTGAGGAACAAGTAATGCTAACTCCTTGGTCCGAGGCAAATCTCTCGCAATGAAGAAGATCACAGTCTCTTGCTGGCAAGTATTTGCTCGGAACACAACGAGATTTCTCTCGCAACTTTCATAGGATTTGGGTTTAGCATCAGAGAGTCAAAGTTTCGAAACGCTACACCCTTCTTAATACTAGGTGGTCCTATGATTCAAAGAAAGAAGAATAACAATGAAATAAATGCTACGTCTTCACTTTGTCTTCATTCTCCTCGAATGTAGTCATTTTTCTTCGGACAGACACTGAACCAATTGCTTCACTTCAGCAATTTTTTAGGGGTCACTCTTATTTAACATCATCTTCGGTGATAACCTTCTCTACAACGCAGGGAGATTATCTTCATCGTTTGCATCAAACTCCTCGATACATCAGGGACCTATTACTCTGTGTGCATTAGCAAACACATAAGTCCCATACTGTTTATGTCAACAAACTCCAAAACATAAGGGGCCTATCATTGCACAAACACATACCCAGGTGAAGTTTGTTCTTGCATGTTGAATCATTCACAACTGCATCCTGCAATGGGGAGTTGATGAATTTGTGCTGAGGGAGGAAGATGTGATCTGATGAGGTGATCATCTCTGGCCATGGTGTGTAGGCGTTCGACAATGAAGCATGGAAGAACAAAAAGTTGGAGTGGGCTCAGGCAATGTGGGATACCAGAGGTCAGACAAGGATCTGAAGTAGAAGAACAAGAGGAAGAAGAAGACAGAGGCAGCAACAGAGGAAGAGGAAGCAACACATCAGCAATAGAGGTTAGCATCCTTGAATTTCCCCTATTTAGCCATGTCGGCTCTTAATAATTTGTACTGTCATTTGCAAGTAGTTAGGATAAACTGCCATTTGTTTATTAGTTAGGACAAAACAATGTTCAATGTGTGTGGTAAGGTCATCACCAGTGAGAAGTGGTGATCACCTCTTTAGCCGTTTGCAACAAAACAACATGTTCTTTGCTTAACATTAGCGATGCAAGCAACCAAACAACATGCTGACTAGTTGATCTCCTCATGCAGGCAACCAGACTACATGCAAATGTTATTTTTTCGCCTGCATTTATCCAACCAGATCCAACTGAAACAAGTATGCAAAATGCCCTAAAACAGCGATGTGAACCAAACACACCCTAATAGTGGATCTTTGATGCACCTGCGCTTCACTTTGCCATATCACCGGTGCACACACACGCATGCCCGTGCATTCGTCGGAAAGCTATGCCTAAACATGGATATCATTCATTCATGTGTTTAGGTACATAAAATGTTTCTGGTAGAGTCGGAACTAAACATGGATCTATTGATTTTGTGCACGTGTTTGTACATGCATGCTGTTGTGTGCTAGTTAGAGGTTAGCATGCACCGAGTTTGTTAGTGGACGTGCATGTAGTTGACTTTGTTAGAGAGACAGAGGAGGATGAGGAAGGTTGATGATGACGTGTGGGTCCCACTTGTCATAATGGTCAATTTGACGGTCAAAACAAACGGAGTTGACTTTGTCGCCACGTGAGCCCTGACAGGTGGGTCCCGCCTGTCATAAACGCGTTTAAATCATCTAAACTGGCCATTTTCCAAAATTGGTTGTTTTAGTCATAGAATTAGGAAATTTTGGTAGTTATCAGTCACTTTTTTGAATGTGGTAGTTCAGTGGGACGGCAACCCCTAATGTGGTAGTTTTTTGTCAAATACTCGGGTGCTGGCCGAGTCATTCATAGGAGCTATTCTAGGAGGTGGGGGTCCGTGTGTGTGTGCATGGATATAGTTTGTTAGACTTCGGGGTAGAGCGTTCAGGCTGCAGACTGGCCAGTGAGTCTGGCTACTTAAGCCATGTAATCGAGTCTATTGAATGGTGCCGGTATGAGCTGAGATACGATGTGTTGCCGAGTGGTGGTATGTGCCATCGAGTCGGGTATGTGCCTAGATTGAAAAGAAAGCCCCATTTGTGTAGCGTGGCGCCATTCATGTGGCGAGGCGTTTGTGCGCCGGAAAAACGGTGTGCTCCTTCTTCCATCTTCGTCCGAGCGAGCGCGAGAGAGGGCTATCTGAGGTTAGTCTCAGCAATCACTGCTCACGCGCGAGCTTTGCCCAACCACGACTATCGAACATTGAGGGGTGGGTAGGCAGAGTAGGGAGGGTCGATGGGAGAGATGGTGGTGGCCCCGTGAGTTCCCCTGGTGGAGAAAGCGACATGGTGATGGGTGTATTCTTTCTCGATTATGTCTCCTTTCTATTTATGTAGGATGATTTTTCTCCATCATACTAATTAGTTAGTAGTAGTTGTTTTCCACCCGGATCATACTAATTAGTTAGTTGTTGTTGTTTTCCACTTGGCCACACGAAAAATAATACTACCTGTAGCACACGCCTGACCCATCAGTATTTAAGACCCATTAGTAGCTGGAAAAAGGAAATTTTGTTTTTTCTTTAAAAGGAAAGCTCACACGAACCATTCAACAGCTGCCCCACTCTCTCTCTCTCATCACAAATGAAGAATTGATAGGTCGACCAACTAGGATGCAAAAACCACAGGATGAAATTGTACCTCTTTTTATGGACGATGTAACCGTTATTTATAATTAATAAAGATAACGGTTTATTTCAAAAAAAAAACTAGGATGCAAAAACCACACGAGCGGTGGCTCGCTGGTATATTTTCTCGCCAGACAATTTTTTGCCCAGCCGGGCCCGCCCATTGACCTCCACACTCATTTAATGGAGAAAATTACTAATGAAGAAAAAAGATGGGGACGCCAGGCAGAACGTTAGCTCTGTGTCTTGGGTATCTCTACTTTTATAAAAACCCGAGTTGGTGATGATGGTGTGCCTGCCGTCCCGCAATATAGACCGTCCGATCTATATCTGACGGACAGACAACAAAGTATGGCAATTTTGCAAAAAGGTACCCCCACATCTCTCCATATTTGCAGATAAGGCCTTCCCTCATTCATGCTTTTCTCTCACAACCTCATTGTTGAGCAATTAAAAAAGAAGCAACTGAACAATCTGGCATGGTGGCCACTACCGGCGTCGTCCATCCGGCCATCCCTATGCCTCCGCTCAGTCCGACCACCAATCGCCACCACACCCAACTCCTACTCACCTTATTTCTCCTCTTTCTTGAGATATTGTTAGTTTTTACACATGGGATTACTCATGTATATATCAATCACAATAGATATTTTGTAAAATAAATGCATCTTGGTGTTCCGTGCAATGCACGGGCATCTTGCTAGTTTCCCTTGATGATTGTAAAGACATTATTATTTGAGTAATAGTACAAGTGTTTCCGCAAAAAAAAAAAAAAAGGTCCCCCATTACCTTACCTGGAGAGATCGGGCACGGATACGGTACTTGATTCCACGTGCCATACTGCACCGTTGCCATGATCATCTCTCCTTTTCTTACACCTGGGAAACAAACCCGACGACATGTGGAAGTCGACCAGAGACCACTCTGTCCTTGACGAAACTCAAAATGAAAATTAATACTAGCACGTAGAGTACGTACTAGATCACGCACACCTAAACAACTATGTTTCCATTCGCATGCATGGTTCCGTTCCGCCTGAAGCATGGATCGAGAGTGTGAGCTAGACGCCTAGACACTTCACTTAATTAGTCTCTGGGGTTCACCAACTAAACCCAACTCTAACCAAAGTCCATACCAAGCTGACTTGTGGACCAAACAAACAGTTCGGAATATTAATTATTGAATTCATGCTCCAGCCAACTCATCCAAAAGTCCGAACTGATGGAAGGAGGCGGGCAATATATTTCAACACTCCCCCTCACGTCTAGGCTATTTTAGTCCTTAGACGTGGGATCGATGTAGGCCGCAGAATCGTTTTATTTAATACTACGTTGGCAGGGTCTTGAACTCAAGACCTCTTGGCTCGGATACCATATTGAATTCATGCTCCAGCCAACTCATCCAAAAGTCCGAACTGATGGAGGGAGGCGGACAATATATTTCAACATTAATGAGCCTCCTTGTTGGGTCACCTCCATTGACCAAACATGTAGATGAATGATTATGGTTTTGTCACGTTTCAGACCAAACTACCCTTGTGTAGGGAGAGTTGATGGAGTTGACAAGTCGGGCACCTTTTCCATTGCCTTTGTTACGGTATCTTCAACTACAATGCCGATCCATAAACCGCCCGCATTCGTCTTGACTGTGTTGAACCCGGCATCATTTTCTTTCGCTTGGCATCTTCTTTCCTTTGTTCTACATCCGCACCTTCCACCTCCTCCATCGTTGTTGTACATCTGCGGCCGCTACAGAGGCAATGCTGGATGTCCGCAACCAGCACCGACGTGACCGCCCGCCTCTATGGTGGCGCCTGTCCACCCTGGAGCCGTTTATACCAAGGTATACTCCGCCCCCCACCCCCTAGACGACCTCCATGGCGGATACCACTCTCAGCAGGTGTTTGATCAAATGCCATTGAACTTATTTTCAAATGTTATGTCGTTTTTTAGAGTATGAAGGATGGCGAGCTACTCGACCATGACGGATGAGTTGTTGTGCGATGAGTGGTTGGCCGTATGCGCATTTCGTTGGCAGGAGCACATGGGGGACCTTCTGACAACAAGTGCATGAATAATTTCACGCACGAAAGCACATTGCGCCCTACGATATGTAAATCATTCAACAACGCAATGTGAGGTCGTTATCGCATCGCTGGTAAGCTATCCAGATCAGTATCACCAAGTTTTGTAACGTGGTTCGTTAGCTGGAGGCAAGGTGTCCATTGCACGCCGCAAAGGGCGAGATCGTAAGTTTTGCTTCCGCTTGCTTAACTTGTTGATTGATTCGTTCACCCAATATTAGTCTACACATTATGTAGCCCACATGTGTTGCCATGATGTATCACAGGACAAAGGGATGGCCATTTATGTACACACTGTTGGATGAAACTGAAAGGGGAGTATATGTGGGAGGGCATGATCCATTAAAAAAAAACTTGTTGAACACCCAATTAATCTAGTCGAATTTGTGACATTGTTGCACTGGACTTAATTTGGATACCATGTATGGATGATTTGTGCCATTTTCTATCCGAATTTTGATGAATATCGACCGATTTGCATGAATTTCGTCCGGTTGATTTAAATGCGGATTGAGATGATTGGTCCCTGTACACATATGGATGCACAAGAAAATTTGCGCGTCGCCATTAGAGATGCCCTTAGGTCCATCCGTGTCATAGAGGGGATAATAGAACAATACGTACGATGTATTTGTACAAGGACACACATGTATATACTCGAGCATATTTCAACGTATTCATAGTGTAAACGAATTACCAGTGGGTTTTAACAAATTTTCAGTCCACACAAGTGCATGAATCACGGCACGAACAGATCTGGGGCCACGTGCCCCTGCGCATTTTCGAGTGTTTGTGTGCGTGCGTGCTTCGATCAACCGTGGCCGTGTGTGTGGGCGCGTTCTTCTTGCTCGTGCTTGATGTCCTTCCTCGCTGCTTGTGTGCGTGCTGCCGCTAGCCGCTAGGTGCCGTGTGCGTGCTCGTGTGCTGCCGCTGGGAGCTACGTGCATACTGCGAGTGGATGTACACGAGGTGTTCTAGTTTTAGTTAAAATGGCTGCAAGTTCTGGACCCAAAAGATGATGGTCACTGTATGCATGTCCCTTCACAACTGCATTTGTGAAAGCAAAGTTATGTCATGATGTACACCAGATGTTCGATGTTGTGCTCATTTGGTTTGCTACTCTAGTTTTAGGCTCGGTGGGTTTAGCTGTGCGTTTCTCCCTGCTCGGGCTGAGCACCCCTTCTCTCTGCTCCGGGTACCATGTGCATGCCTCTTTGTGTTCATGTCATGTGTTGTATTCTTGGTTGCACTCATTCTCCTTCTATCTATCAATGAAAAGATACGCAAGCTTTGCGTATTCGCGAAAAAAATAGAAATATATATTAATATCAAGCATATATCAAACACATCCGGCCTCTGCAACAAGATGCCTAAAAATATTTAGGATGCACACAGCCAAAAAATAATGAGATCAAGTCATTTTTTTATGGACATCTGCCATGACAAAGCCACGACAATAGCAGCACTTTAACCACCATCAAAGACAGCACCCGGACTACAAATGAGGTTTTCCAAAATCAACGCCTCCAGAAAGGAAACAAAGCACAAGCGTTGTCGTGCCCGATCAAAGATCTTAGGTTTTCATCCTGGAGAAAGAACACGTTCCCAAAACAATGCCTTCAACAAGGCCACTACCAAGCACAACCAATAAAGACAATGATGAGTATGTGCAACCTTCATTACTGTTTACAAGTGCTAACGCTCTCTATCACTAGCATATGATGGTATCATGACCGCTACACGTGAGGCAATTGCCGTTAATCTTATACCTTAAGATCAGTCCTTTTATTTACATTTCCCCTTTTGTTACGAAGGGAACTGTAGAAACTTCTTAAAATTGTAATGTTAAGATTCTATGTTATTCACAGGTCGATTTTGTGTCCATCTTTGATGTGAAACGGTTTCAACAAACAAGTGTTAGGAATACGTACAATACACAGTTTCAGTCAGGGGCATTACAGCCTAGCTGATTATATAGATAGTTCCATCACAAACTCCTACAACAATTTTAAATTGGAATCTCATAAAAACACTGGACGACTGACTCTAGGTGATTTTGTGGGCAGTTTTTTAGAACCGGATATTGGAGAATCACGAGCCGAAAAGAACTTACCCTTAATCGATCCTACACATAGTGCTGCGGTGGCCGCAGCTTGCGCACGCCGTGACGGCCGGCGTTGTGGAACAGCACCAGCAACCACGACAGAGGTGGGAAAACCAAAGAACCCCACCATCACTACTGTTGCGCGAGCTTTGCCCAACCATGACTATCGAACAACGAGGGGTGGGTAGGCAGAGTGGGAGGGTCGATGGTAGGGATGGCAGTGGCCGTGTGAGTTGCCCTGGTGGAGAAAGCGACATGGTGATGGGTGTATTCTTTCTCGATCATGTCTCCTTTCTATTTATGTGGGATGATTTTTCTCCATCATACTAATTAGGTAGAAGTCATGGCTCCTTTCTATTTATGTGGGATGATTTTTCTCCATCATACTAATTAGTTAGTAGTTGTTGTTTTCCATCCGGATCATACTAATTAGTTAGTTGTTGTTGTTTTCCACCCGGCCACACAAAAAATAATACCTGTAGCACACGCCTGACCCATCACTATTTAAGACCCATTTGTAGCTTGAAAAGGGAAATTTTGATTTTTCTTCAAAAGGAAAGCTCACACGAACCATTCTGCAGCTGCTTCTCTCTCTCTTCTCTCATCACAAATGAATCATTGATAGGTGGACCGACTAGGATGCAAAACCAAAGGAGCGGTGGCTTGCTGGTATATTTTCTCGCCAGACATTTTTTGTCTAGCCGGGCCCGCCCATTGACCTCCGCACTTGAGCATATTTAAAGGAGAAAATTACTACCTAATGAAGAAAAAAGATGGGGACGCCAGACAGAACGTTAAACCTGTGGTTGCCGAAGCCGGAGAAGAGGAGGAGAGTAGGGGTTTATGCGGAGGTGTCGGCAGCTCGGCGGAGCGGGATGCTCAGGTAGGCCTACGTGATGAGGCGGGGGCGACAGTTCAGGCCGACGGTGGTGGATGATACATGGGTAACACTGCTGGAGGAGAAGAAAATTAGAACGGGAAGAAGACTATGGGATGTTGAATGCATATTGTATGATAAAAAGATTAGAAGTGTTGTATCTTTGTTTTCTTTTCGCCAAGTATATTTGACTGGAGTTTACTTATGGCGGCCAGTGGTCAGCACTTTCCTTTGTAGCGATTCAGGAATTCGAACAAGCTGCAAGCTGAAAAAAGTGATAGTCGTAAGCGATGCGATTGACCTTCGCCTAGTGCTTAGGCGGTGCTTAAGGGCCTCAGGTGCATATTATAACCTTCTTTGGTTCATAGGATAGGATTATCATATGAATAGAAAACTTGTACGAAATGAGATGACATGTATCACAAATCCTATGAACAGGAATAGAAAAAGAGATGTCATTTGGTTCACATCATAGGAATTTTTCCATTGAGTCTAGGATAATAATTTTTTTTCCTGTGAAATGCGGAGGATATGAATCAATCCTATGTAGAAATAGAAATCTATTCCTATGAACCAAAAGGATCTAAAGAAAAAAATTCCTATAAGAATCCTATCATATAGAATTCCTATGAAATTCCTCCATACCAAACGAGGCCTATGTGTAACGATATTAATTTAGAGCATATAGATGAGTGAATTACCAGCTACTGTCATTGAAATATGGCTCGTTTGGCATGCAAGTGCAATATGACATGATCTCACTTGGATTAAAGAAAACTTATTTGCCCTTCCTAGACTTCTAGTTATGCCCTAGGTTGGGCATTTGATCTTTGCCTGGCGCCTAATAAGAACCTTTTAGACACGGCCTTTTCCAGCAGAGGCTGTAATAGAGCTAGCTAAGGGACCATTCAAAGTAAACATGATGTGTCCACGCTCGCCATGTGTCCACGCTCGCCGGCGCTCTGCAGTTGCTGGCCATGGATACCAGGCCCGGCGTCGCGGGTGCTGTTGCCGCGCTAGTGCTCGCCGGCCTGCCGGTGTCCGCCGTCTTCGCGCTGCACCTCCTCGGGCAGGCGGCGGGATCTGTTTTGCACCTTGTTTCTTGATGATTAACTATCATTCATTTATGGTACGTCATTGGCATACCCTCGAAAAAAAAGCTATCATTCATTCGCCGGCAGCGTGTGCTACTGCTATCTGTGTCTATACTCCATACTCTATAGATAATTAGATATATAGTGCGATGTGTCATCGCATCTACTCCCTCCGTCCCAAAACTAGTGATTCGACTTTGTACTAACTTTGTACTAAAGCTAGTACAAAGTTGAGTCACTTATTTTGGGACGAAGGGAGTACATTTTAATGATTATGATAAAAGTCTTACCTATGTCTTTTTAGATATTTCAATAAAAACTACATACAGATGTATACATATATATTTTAGAATATAGATTCACTCATTTTTGCTTCATATATACTGTGGAACACTAGTAGAACAACAACCACATCCAAATTATTCCAAACAACATATGTGTCCCTCAAAATGAAAGTTGTAGAAAATTTCTCTCGTTGCTAGCTTACCTTTGGGTGTGCTGGTCGTGAATGAGGGTAGTTCCTAGATCGACTCACCGGAAAAAACTTGTGCAAGTGTAAGTTGTAGCTGCATCACGGTGTCGCAAACATCACACCTGATCATCCAGTGAAACTGCTGATAGACCTGAAGTGTTCGAGACAATACACACATTTCGCATGTGTCAACCCTGGTATGCTGTGCGCCAGACCATAGGCCGTATAGACAGTTGGCATGATCCTCGATCAACTCAAACTGCAGTGGCGAACTCTGGGACGTGTTGATCTCATGCTTGCTGAACAAGTAATAAGTGCACCGCACAATAACAATATCATACTATTCCGCTAACATCCTGTGCACATGAGATGCCCGATTAACGCAAAGTTCTAGTGTAGGTCGAGCTATGTGGTACTCCCTCCGTCCGAAAATACTTGTCATCAAAATGAATAAAAGGGGATGTATCTAGATGTATTTTAGTTCTAGATACATCCCTTTTTGTCCATTTGAATGACAAGTATTTTCGGACGGAGGGAGTACCTTCTATCCTGTCCTTTGGTTTCCTTCGTGATCTGTGCATCCAAGCATCCCATATTATAATCTATTCAAACTTTTCCTCTGACTCTCTCGCCTTGTCGTTTCACCATCTGTCTCTCACAGTACCAGGAGGCAGAACATGGGACCAACTCTGTCAAAAGCTAGAGAGAGAAGCTGTGAGAGAGGGCGTTGGTCTAGAGAGAGGAAAGAGAGACCCTCCGCTGCTGGGATTCACTCTCTCTCACAAACTGAAAAACGGAAGGAAAAGTGGCACAACCTCTCCTTGTAGACACAAAAACGAATTACCCGTGACCCACACTTCATAGAAATACACTCTTGTTGTCTCTGTAATCCTACGCCTAGTTTAGTCGTCAGTTAAGTTCAGTTAGGAATAAAACGGCTGGTGCATGAGCCTGTTTGTGCACTGACCGATTCTTAGTTTGTTTAGCTAAGTTAGTTAGGCCGCTGTGCGCGCATCGTGGGATGGCACGAGCTCATGCGAGCATGGCGGCGTCATGGGAGGTGGCGAGTGGACGTGGGATGGCACGGCCGTGAGGCTCGGATCACTCTCCTTATCTTTCTGTAATCGCAGTTTAAATAACAGTGAAGAGAAACGAGAAAAGTTGCAGGTTGAGCGCAACACAAAAACCTAGTCCTCTCTCTGAATCCAAACGATCTTGCTGCCGCTGTCTGACAATTGGCATCAGAGCAGCGTTCGCGTGGTTCCTGGATCGCCATGGCCGGCAGCAAAAAGGATGGAGAGTCAGGGGAGAAGGATGGGCGCAAGTCGCCAACGAGGTCGCCGACACGGACGCCGTCGTCGCGGCCGCGCGGAAGGAGCGTAGCTCGGAGGGGCGGCAACGAGGTCGTCGTCCACGAGCGCGTGATCCGCGACGCCGGCGCGAGCTCCCACATCGTCTACCCCACGCTGACGTCGACGAACTACATCGAGTGGGCGCAGGTGATGAAAATCAACCTACGCGCGCAGGGTCTCTGGGAGGCCACGTCCGGCATGGGAGAGCCGGGAGATCGCGAGGACATGGCGGCGCTGTCGGCACTGATCCGTGCGGTGCCACCGGAGCTGGTGCCCATCCTCGCCACCAAGGACACCTCCGCCGAGGCGTGGGAGGCGATCAAGCTGATGAAGATGGGGGTGCACCGCGCGCGCAACGCGACCGCGCAGCGCCTCCGCAAGGAGTTCGAGGCGCTCGCGTTCAAGGACGGCGAGACGCAAGACAGCTTCGCCATCCGCGCCACGAACGTCGCCAACAATCTGCGATCCTTAGGCGACAAAGTGGAGGAGGTAAAGATCGTAGAAAAGATCCTCAATGTCGTTCCCTCTAAATACTCACAGATAGCATGCTCGATCGAGACTCTGCTCGATCTCGAAGATCTGTCTATGGAGGAGCTGATCGGACGCCTCACATCTGCTGAAAAGCGGTACGGGGGCGGCTCCTCGGAGGCAGCGGGGTCCCAACTTCTCCTCACGGAGGAGGAATGGATCGCGCGCGGCAAGAAGATGAAGGAGCAAGGCTCTAGCTCCGGCGGCAGCAGCGGCAAGAAAGGCCGCGGCAAGCCGCAAAACGGCAAGGGCAACGGCGACCGCGACATGTCGCATGTCAAGTGCTGCAACTGCAACAAGTTTGCAGGGCACATCTCGCGTGACTGCAAAGAGCCACGGCGAGAACAGAAGGGGCAACAGCAACATCCCCGGGCGCAGGCACACCTCGCCCAAGCCGGCGAGGAGGAGAAGGCCGCTCTTCTCATCCGCACCTGCACGATCAGCGACGACGATAGCCCGTCGCTGTTGATGGCACGAGTGGACGTGCCAACGACGCTGCTGAACGGAGACGGCGCGCACGTCGATCTGGTGGAGGGACACGTCTTCCTCGCCAATGAGCCGCGCCGTGACGACACCTGGTTCCTCGACACAGGGGCGAGCAACCACATGACAGGGCATCTCTCTGTCTTCTCGGAGCTGGACACCTCCGTCACGGGCACGGTGAAGTTCGGGGATGGATCGCTGGTGGAGATCAAGGGGCGCGGCACCGTGCTCTTCGCGTGCGCGAACGGCGATCACCTCGCCCTCGTCGACGTCTACCACATCCCTCGACTTCGCAGCAACATCATTAGTCTCGGACAGCTCGAGGAAAACGGCTGCCACATCACGATCCGTGATGGGTACCTCAAGCTCCATGATCGTCACGAACGTCCCCTCGCCGTGGTGCCCAGGGCGCGGAACCGCCTGTACGTCGTCACACTCAACATCGCCAAGCCGGTGTGCCTCGCAGCGGTGCGCGGTGACGAATCCTGGAGGTGGCACGAACCCTATGGCCACCTCAACTTTGACGCACTCCAGAAGCTCGCACGCCGCGACATGGTACTGTTGGGGAACGTAGTATTTTAAAAAAATTTCTACGATCACGCAAGATCTATCTACCAGATGCATAGCAACGAGAGGGAAGAGTGTGTCTACGTACCCTCGTAGACCGGGAGCGGAAGCGTCAAGTGACGCGGTTGATGTAGTCGAACTTCTTCACGATTCAACCGATCAAGCACCGAACGTACGGCACCTCCGCGTTCAGCACACGTTCAGCTTGATGACGTCCCACGAGCTCTTGATCCAGTTGAGCTTCACGGGAGAGTTTCGTCAGCACGACGGCGTGGTGACGGATATGATGTATTCACCGGCGCAGGGCTTCGTCTAAGCACCGCGACGGTATGACCGAGGTGTGTTTCCGTGGAGGGGGGCACCGCACACGGCTGGAACAATTCAACTTCTGTGTCTTTGGGTGCCCCCCTGCCCCCGTATATAAAGGAGCAAGGGGGGAGGCCGGTCGGCCCTTCCCTGGTGCGGCTAGGAGTGCAATCCTACTAGGAATAGGATTGCAATCCTATTCCTAGTAGGAATCACCAAAGAAGGAAGAGAGGGAAAGGAAAAGAGGGAGAGGTGGCGCCCCCCCAATCCTAGTCCAACTAGGAACCCTAGGTGGGGCGCCGGCCAGCCCTATGGGCTGCCTCTCTCTTTCCCTTAAGGCCCACTATGGACCATCCCCCTTCGTAGGAGGTTCCGGTAACCCCCTCCGGCAATCCCGTTAAATCCGAAACTTTTCCGGAACACTTCCGGTGTCCGAATATAGTTGTCCAATATATTAATCTTTATGTCTCGGACATTCCGAGACTCCTCGTCATGTCCGTGATCTCATCCGGGACTCCGAACTACCTTCGGTACATCAAAACTCATAAACTCATAATACCGATCGTCATCAAACGTTAAGCGTGCGGACCCTACGGGTTCGAGAACTATGTAGACATGACCGAGACTCATCTCCGGTCAATAACCAATAGCGGAACCTGGATGTTCATATTGGCTCCTACATATTCTACGAAGATCTTTTATCAGTCAGAACCGCATAACAACATACGTTGTTCCTTTTGTCATCGGTATGTTACTTGCCCGATATTCGATCGTCGGTATCTCCATACCTAGTTCAATCTCGTTACCGGCAAGTCTCTTTACTTGTTCCGTAACACATCATCTCGTGACTAACTCATTAGTCTTTTGCTTGCAAGGCTTATTGTGATGTGTGTTACCGAGAGGGCCCAGAGATACCTCTCCGACACTCGGAGTGACAAATCCTAATCTTGATCTATGCCAACACCACGAATACTTTCGGAGACACCTGTAGAGCATCTTTATGATCACCTAGTTACGTTGTGACGTTTGATAGCACACAAGGTGTTCCTACGGTATTCGGGAGTTGCATAATCTCATAGTCATAGGAACATGTATAAGTCATGAAGAAAGCAATAGCAGTAAAACTAAACGATCATAGTGCTATGCTAACGGATGGGTCTTGTCCATCACATCATTCTCCTAATGATGTGATCCCGTTGATCAAATGACAACTCATGTCTATGGCTAGGAAACATAACCATCTTTGATCAATGAGCTAGTCTAGTAGAGGCATACTAGGGACATACTGTTTTGTCTATGTATCCACACACCTGTACTAAGTTTCCGGTTAATACAATTCTAGCATGAATAAAAGACATTTATCATGATATAAGGAAATACAAATAACATCTTTATTATTGCCTCTAGGGCATATTTCCTTCAGTCTCCCACTTGAACTAGAGTCAATAATCTAGATTACAAAGTGATGATCCTCACACCCATGGAGTCCTGGTGCTGATCATGTTTTTCCCGTGGAAGAGGCTTAGTCAACGGGTCTGCAACATTCAGATCCGTTTGTATTTTGCAAATCTCTATGTCTCCCTCCTTGACTAGATCGCGGATGGAATTGAAGCGTCTTTTGATGTGCTTTGTTCTCTTGTGAAACCTGGATTCCTTTGCCAAGGCTATTGCTCCACTGTTGTCACAAAAGATTTTCATTGGACCCGATGCACTAGGTATTACACCTAGATCGGATATGAACTCCTTCATCCAGACTCCTTCATTTGCTGCTTCCGAAGCAGCTATGTATTCCGCTTCACATGTAGATCCCGCCACGACGCTCTGCTTGGAACTGCACCAACTGACAGCTCCACCGTTCAATAAAAATACATATCCGGTTTGTGACTTAGAGTCATCCAGATCAGTGTCAAAGCTAGAATCGACGTAACCGTTTACGACGAGCTCTTTGTCACCTCCATACACGAGAAACATATCCTTTGTCCTTTTCAGATACTTCAGGATGTTCTTGACCGCTGTCCAGTGATCCACTCCTGGATTACTTTGGTACCTCCCTGCTAGACTTATAGCAAGGCACACATCAGATCTGGTACACAACATTGCATACATGATAGATCCTATGGCTGAGGCATAGGGAATGACTTTCATTTTCTCTCTATCTTCTGCAGTGGTCGGGCATTGAGTCTTACTCAACTTCATACCTTGTAATACAGGCAAGAACCCTTTCTTTGACTGATCCATTTTGAACTTCTTCAAAATCTTATCAAGGTATGTGCTTTGTGAAAGTCCAATTAAGCGTCTTGATCTATCTCTATAGATCTTGATGCCTAATATATAAGCAGCTTCACCGAGGTCTTTCATTGAAAAACTCTTATTCAAGTATCCTTTTATGCTATCCAGAAATTCTATATCATTTCCAATCAACAATATGTCATCCACATATAATATTAGAAATGCTACAGAGCTCCCACTCACTTTCTTGTAAATACAGGCTTCTCCAAAAGTCTGTATAAAACCATATGCTTTGATCACCTCATCAAAGCGTATATTCCAACTCCGAGATGCTTGCACCAGTCCATAGATGGATCGCTGGAGCTTGCATACTTTGTTAGCACCTTCTGGATCGACAAAACCTTCTGGTTGCATCATATACAACTCTTCTTTGAGATATCCATTCAGGAATGCAGTTTTGACATCCATTTGCCAGATTTCATAATCATAAAATGCGGCAATTGCTATCATGATTCGGACAGACTTAAGCATCGCTACAGGTGAGAAAGTCTCATCGTAGTCAACTCCTTGAACTTGTCGAAAACCTTTCGCAACAAGTCGAGCTTTGTAAACGGTAACATTACCGTCTGCGTCGGTCTTCCTCTTGAAGATTCATTTATTTTCGATGGCCTGCCGATCATCGGGCAAGTCAACCAAAGTCCACACTTTGTTCTCATACATGGATCCCATCTCAGATTTCATGGCTTCAAGCCATTTTGCGGAATCTGGGCTCATCATCGCTTCCTCATAGTTCGTAGGTTCATCATGGTCTAGTAACATGATTTCCAGAACTGGGTTGCCGTACCACTCTGGTGCGGAACGTACTCTGGTTGATCTACGACGTTCAGCAGAAACTTGATCCGAAGTTTCATGATCATCATCATTAACTTCCTCACTGATTGGTGTAGTAATCACTGGAACAATTTTCTGTGATGTACTACTTTCCAATCCGGGAGAAGGTACAATTACCTCATCAAGTTCTACTTTCCTCCCACTCACTTCTTTCGAGAGAAACTCCTTCTCTAGAAAGGATCCATTCTTAGCAACGAATATCTTGCCTTCGGATCTGTGATAGAAGGTGTACCCAACTGTCTCTTTTGGGTATCCTATGAAGACACATTTCTCCGACTTGGGTTCGAGCTTATCAGGTTGAAGCTTTTTCACATAAGCATTGCAGCCCCAAACTTTAAGAAACGACAACTTTGGTTTCTTGCCAAACCATAGTTCATAAGGTGTCGTATCAACGGATTTAGATGGTGCCCTATTTAACGTGAATGCAGCTGTCTCTAAAGCATAACCCCAAAACGATAGTGGTAAATCGGTAAGAGACATCATAGATCGTACCATATCCAATAAAGTACGGTTACGACGTTCGGACACACCATTACGCTGTGGTGTTCCGGGTGGCGTGAGTTGTGAAACTATTCCACATTGTTTCAAATGAAGACCAAACTCGTAACTCAAATATTCTCCTCCACGATCAGATCGTAGAAACTTTATTTTCTTGTTACGATGATTCTCTACTTCACTCTGAAATTCTTTGAACTTTTCAAATGTTTCAGACTTGTGCTTCATTAAGTAGATATACCCATATCTGCTCAAATCATCAGTGAAGGTCAGAAAATAACGATACCCGCCGCGAGCTTCAACACTCATTGGCCCACACACATCGGTATGTATGATTTCCAACAAATCTGTTGCTCGCTCCATAGTTCCGGAGAATGGAGTTTTAGTCATCTTGCCCATGAGGCATGGTTCGCAAGCACCAAGTGATTCATAATCAAGTGATTCCAAAAGTCCATCACTATGGAGTTGCTTCATGCGTTTTACACCAATATGACCTAAACGGCAGTGCCACAAATAAGTTGCACTATCATTATTAACCTTGCATCTTTTGGTTTCAATATTATGAATATGTGTATCACTACAATCGAGATCCAATAAGAATAGACCACTCTTTGAGGGTGCATGACCATAAAAGATATTATTCATAAAAATAGAACAACCATTATTCTCTGATTTAAATGAATAACCGTCTCGCAACAAACAAGATCCAGATATAATGTTCATGCTTAACGCTGGCACCAAATAACAATTATTTAGGTCTAAAACTAATCCCGAAGGTAGATGTAGAGGTAGCGTGCCGACGGCGATCACATCGACTTTGGAACCATTTCCCACGCGCATCGTCACCTCGTCCTTAGCCAATCTTCGTTTAATCCGTAGTCCCTGTTTCGAGTTACAAATATTAGCAACCGAACCGGTATCAAATACCCAGGTACTACTACGAGCATTAGTAAGGTACACATCAATAACATGTATATCATATATACCTTTGTTCACCTTGCCATCCTTCTTATCCGCCAAATACTTGGGGCAGTTCCGCTTCTAGTGTCCAGTCCCCTTGCAGTAGAAGCACTCAGTTTCAGGCTTGGCTCCAGACTTGGGTTTCTTCGTGGGAGTAGCAACTGTCTTGCTATTCTTTTTGAAGTTCCCTTTCTTTCCCTTGCCCTTTTTCTTGAAACTAGTGGTCTTGTTAACCATCAACACTTGATGCTCCTTCTTGATTTCTACCTCCGCAGCCTTGAGCATAGAGAAGAGCTCGGGAATTGTCTTTTGCATCCCTTGCATATTATAGTTCATCACAAAGCCTTTATAGCTTGGTGGCAGTGATTGAAGAACTCTATCAATAACACTATCCTCGTCAACTTTGCAACCAAGTTGAGTCATATGATTGTAGTACCCAGACATTCTGAGCAAGTGTTCACTGATAGAACTATTCTCCTCCATCTTGCAGCTGTAGAACTTATTGGAAATCTCATATTTCTCAATTCGGGCATTTGCTTGAAATATTAACTTCAACTCCTGGAACATCTCATATGGTCCATGACGTTCAAAACGTCGTTGAAGTCCCGGTTCTAAGCCGTAAAGCATGGCACACTGAACTATCGTGTAGTCATCAGACCGCGACTGCCAGACGTTCAAAGCGTCTACATTAGCGGGAGGGGGCTTGTCACCTAGCGGTGCTTCAAGGACATAATTCTTCTGTGCAGCAATGAGGATAATCCTCAGGTTACGG
The DNA here is from genome assembly GCA_902687465.1 of Secale cereale. Taxonomy (NCBI): domain Eukaryota; kingdom Viridiplantae; phylum Streptophyta; class Magnoliopsida; order Poales; family Poaceae; genus Secale; species Secale cereale. The sequence continues at coordinate 12,801,978 of LR738711.1, forward strand.
ACCCAGTCCGTGTAATTGCTACCATCATCTTTCAACTTAGCTTTCTCTAGGAATGCATTAAAATTCAAAGGAACGGTAGCACGGGCCATTGATCTACAACAACATAGATATGCAAAAAAACTATCAGGACTAAGTTCATGATAAATTAAAGTTCAATTTAATCATATTAATTAAAGAACTCCCACTTAGATAGACATCCCTCCGGTCATCTAAATGATCACGTGATCCAAATCAACTAAACCATGTCCGATCATCACGTGAGATGGAGTAGTTTCAATGGTGAACATCTTATGTTGATCATATCTACTATATGATTCACGCTCGACCTTTCGGTCTCCAGTGTTCCGAGGCCATATCTGCATATGCTAGGCTCGTCAAGTTTAACCCGAGTATTCTGCACGTGCAAAACTGGCTTACACCCGTTGTATTTGAACGTAGAGCTTATCACACCCGATCATCACGTGGTGTCTCGGCACGACGAACTTTCGCAACGGTGCATACTCAGGGAGAACACTTATACCTTGAAATTTAGTAAGGGATCATCTTATAATGCTACCGTCGTTCTAAGCAAAATAAGAAGCATAATAAGATAAACATCACATGCAATCAAAATATGTGACATGGTATGGCCATCATCATCTTGTGCTTTTGATCTCCATCTCCAAAGCACCTTCATGATCACCTTCGTCACCGGCGCGACACCTTGATCTCCATCGTAGCATCGTTGTCGTCTCGCCAACTATTGCTTCTACGACTATCGCTACCGCTTAGTGATAAAGTAAAGCAATTACATGGCGATTGCATTTCATACAATAAAGCGACAACCATATGGCTCCTGCCAGTTGCCGATAACATTACAAAACATGATCATCTCATACAAAACCGTATAACTCATCATGTCTTGACCATATCACATCACAACATGCCCTGCAAAAACAAGTTAGACGTCCTCTACTTTGTTGTTGCAAGTTTTACGTGGCTGCTACGGGCTTAGCAAGAACCGTTCTTACCTACGCATAAAAAACCACAACGATGTTTCGTCAAGTATGTGCTGTTTTAACCTTCACAAGGACCGGGCGTAGCCACACCTGATTCAGCTAAAGTGAGAGAGACAGACACCCGCCAGTCACCTTTAAGCAACGAGTGCTCGTAACGGTGAAACCAGTCTCGCGAAAGCGTACGCGTAATGTCGGTCCGGGCCGCTTCATCTCACAATACCGCCGAAGCAAAGTATGACATGCTGGTAAGCAGTATGACTAGTATCGCCCACAACTCATTGTGTTCTACTCGTGCATATCATCTACGCATAGACCTGGCTCATGATGCCACTGTTGGGGAACGTAGTATTTAAAAAAAATTTCTACGATCACGCACGATCTATCTACCAGATGCATAGCAACGAGAGGGAAGAGTGTGTCTACGTACCCTCGTAGACCGGGAGCGGAAGCGTCAAGTGACGCGGTTGATGTAGTCGAACTTCTTCACGATTCAACCGATCAAGCACCGAACGTACGGCACCTCCGCGTTCAGCACACGTTCAGCTTGATGACGTCCCACGAGCTCTTGATCCAGTTGAGCTTCACGGGAGAGTTTCGTCAGCACGACGGCGTGGTGACGGATATGATGTATTCACCGGCGCAGGGCTTCGCCTAAGCACCGCGACGGTATGACCGAGGTGTGTTTCCGTGGAGGGGGGCACCGCACACGGCTGGAACAATTCAACTTCTGTGTCTTTGGGTGCCCCCTGCCCCCGTATATAAAGGAGCAAGGGGGGAGGCCGGCCGGCCCTTCCCTGGTGCGGCTAGGAGTGCAATCCTACTAGGAATAGGATTGCAATCCTATTCCTAGTAGGAATCACCAAAGAAGGAAGAGAGGGAAAGGAAAAGAGGGAGAGGTGCCCCCCCCCCAATCCTAGTCCAACTAGGAACCCTAGGTGGGGCGCCGGCCAGCCCTATGGGCTGCCTCTCTCTTTCCCTTAAGGCCCACTATGGACCATCCCCCTTCGTAGGAGGTTCCGGTAACCCCCTCCGGCAATCCCGTTAAATCCGAAACTTTTCCGGAACACTTCCGGTGTCCGAATATAGTCGTCCAATATATTAATCTTTATGTCTCGGACATTCCGAAACTCCTCGTCATGTCCGTGATCTCATCTGGGACTCCGAACTACCTTCGATACATCAAAACTCATAAACTCATAATACCGATCGTCATCAAACGTTAAGCGTGCGGACCCTACGGGTTCGAGAACTATGTAGACATGACCGAGACTCATCTCCGGTCAATAACCAATAGCGGAACCTGGATGTTCATATTGGCTCCTACATATTCTACGAAGATCTTTTATCGGTCAGAACCGCATAACAACATACGTTGTTCCTTTTGTCATCGGTATGTTACTTGCCCGAGATTCGATCGTCGGTATCTCCATACCTAGTTCAATCTCGTTACCGGCAAGTCTCTTTACTCGTTCCGTAACACATCATCTCGTGACTAACTCATTAGTCTTTTGCTTGCAAGGCTTATTGTGATGTGTGTTACCGAGAGGGCCCAGAGATACCTCTCCGACACTCGGAGTGACAAATCCTAATCTTGATCTATGCCAACACCACGAATACTTTTGGAGACACCTGTGGAGCATCTTTATGATCACCCAGTTACGTTGTGACGTTTGATAGCACACAAGGTGTTCCTACGGTATTCGGGAGTTGCATAATCTCATAGTCATAGGAACATGTATAAGTCATGAAGAAAGCAATAGCAGTAAAACTAAACGATCATAGTGCTATGCTAACGGATGGGTCTTGTCCATCACATCATTCTCCTAATGATGTGATCCCGTTGATCAAATGACAACTCATGTCTATGGCTAGGAAACATAACCATCTTTGATCAATGAGCTAGTCTAGTAGAGGCATACTAGGGACTTACTGTTTTGTCTATGTATCCACACATGTACTAAGTTTCCGGTTAATACAATTCTAGCATGAATAAAAGACATTTATCATGATATAAGGAAATACAAATAACAACGTTATTATTGCCTCTAGGGCATATTTCCTTCACGTGCTTGGTCGACGCTACATATATACTACACATACGTATATGGAGGACTAGAGTCACGCTAGCTAGCTAGCTAGCTGCTAGCTATACTAAGCAAACGAAGGAACAGAAGATCTCGTATATATAATCAACATATATATATATATATATGCATACAGAGAGATGTAATATCGACCACCTCTCCTTCTCCGAGAGATTGGTCGAACAACAAGTTCTCGTATATCGTCTATCCCGACACTACCGGGCACATATATACAATAATTATCTCTTACAAAAATAATCTCCTAACACATGGATGCATGGTCCACATAGTATTCTCCGTCTTCAGCGATCACGTGTTCAAGGAAGAATGCCGCCAATTCCTCTTGAATTGCTCGCAGACGATCTGGTGTTAGGAGTTCATCCCGCATCCGAAACATCTAATTTGAAGTAGGGGGTCAATACATGAAATGATGCTATAAATTTGTGAATATTATTGATTGCTTACGCACTTCAAATTGTTCATCAGTGTAGCCCCGCTCACAGGTCGTGTGGCGGATGGACTCGCAAATGTAGTATCCACAATAATCATTCCCGGGTTCCTGCCACAACCACTTTACAAGAAATAGAGCTCAATCAAACTGATAAGCAAGAATGCCAAATTGGTATTGATGAAACTAGCGCTTGAATCAAGATATAGGAGATGCGCGTGCGGAACATGCTACTATATAGTACTTACTTTCGGGTATCTTCAATTGTAGCTTCTTCGGCAGTCCCGGAGCTTTTTTGATGAATTTTTTCCAAGCCCTGCCAGACAAAGGAAACAATTGTTGGGGAACGTAGTATTTTAAAATTTTCCTACGATCACGCAAGATCTATCTACCAGATGCATAGCAACGAGAAGGGAGAGTGTGTCTACGTACCCTCGTAGACCGGGAGCGGAAGCGTCAAGTGACGCGGTTGATGTTGTCGAACTTCTTCGCGATTCAACCGATCAAGCACCGAACGTACGGCACCTCCGCGTTCAGCACACGTTCAGCTTGATGACGTCCCACGAGCTCTTGATCCAGTTGAGCTTCACGGGGGAGTTTCGTCAGCACGACGGCGTGGTGACGGATATGATGTGAACACCGGCGCAGGGCTTCTCCTAAGCTTCGCGACGGTACGACCGAGGTGTGATTCTGTGGAGGGGGGCACCGCACACGGCTAAAACAATTCAACTTGTGTGTCTTTGGGTGCCCCCCTGCCCCCGTATATCAAGGAGCAAGGGAGGAGGGGCCGGCCACCTCCTATGGTGCGGCTAGGGAGGGGACTCCTACTAGGAATAGGATTGCAATCCTATTCCTAGTAGGATTCACCGAAAGGAAGAAGGGGGAAAGGAATAGGAGAGGTGGCGCCCCCCCAATCCTAGTCCAACTAGGATTCCTAGGTGGGGGCGCCGGCCAGCCCTATGGGCTGCCTCTCTCTCACCCTTTAGGCCCACTATGGACCATCCCCTCTCGTAGGGGGTTCCGGTAACCCCCTCCGGCATTCCCGATAAATCCGAAACTTTTCCGGTATACTTCCGGTGTCCGAATATAGCCGTCCAATATATCAATCTTTATGTCTCGGACATTCCGAGACTCCTCGTTATGTCCGTGATCTCATCCGGGACTCCGAACTACCTTCGGTACATCAATACTCAAAAACTCATAATACCGATCGTCATCAAACGTTAAGCGTGCGGACCCTACGGGTTCGAGAACTATGTAGACATGACCGAGACTCATCTCTGGTCAATAACCAATAGCGGAACCTGGATGTTCATATTGGCTCCTACATATTCTACGAAGATCTTTTATCGGTCAGAACCGCATAACAACATACGTTGTTCCTTTTGTCAAACGGTATGTTACTTGCCCGAGATTCGATCGTCGGTATCCTTATACCTAGTTCAATCTCGTTACCGGCAAGTCTCTTTACTCGTTCCGTAACACATCATCTCGTGACTAACTCATTAGTCTTTTGCTTGCAAGGCTTATTATGATGTGTGTTACCGAGAGGGCCCAGAGATACCTCTCCGACACTCGGAGTGACAAATCCTAATCTTGATCTATGCCAACACCATGAATACTTTCGGAGACACCTGTAGAGCATCTTTATGATCACCCAGTTACGTTGTGACGTTTGATAGCACACAAGGTGTTCCTACGGTATTCGGGAGTTGCATAATCTCATAGTCATAGGAACATGTATAAGTCATGAAGAAAGCAATAGCAGTAAAACTAAACGATCATAGTGCTATGCTAACGGATGGGTCTTGTCCATCACATCATTCTCCTAATGATGTGATCCCGTTGATCAAATGACAACTCATGTCTATGGCTAGGAAACATAACCATCTTTGATCAATGAGCTAGTCTAGTAGAGGCATACTAGGGACATACTGTTTTGTCTATGTATCCACACATGTACTAAGTTTCCGGTTAATACAATTCTAGCATGAATAAAAGACATTTATCATGATATAAGGAAATACAAATAACATCTTTATTATTGCCTCTAGGGCATATTTCCTTCAGGTACGCGGCCTGCCCACGATTGATCACGCAGGGCAGCTGTGCGACGGTTGTCTGGCTGGGAAGCAGCGCCGCACCTCGTTCCCGCAACAGGCCAAGAAACGCGCCACGGGCCTGCTCGATCTGGTGCATGGCGACCTATGCGGCCCGATCACGCCGGCGACGCCAGGAGGGCGTCGTTACTTCCTTCTGCTGGTCGATGATCTGAGCCGCCATATGTGGCTCACGCTCCTGACGACGAAGGATCAGGCCGCAACAGCCATCAAGCAGTTCAAGGCTGGAGCGGAGGTGGAAACAGGGCGCAAGCTGCGCCTGCTCCGCACGGACCGCGGAGGAGAGTTCACGGTGGCCACGTTCTCTGCGTTCTGCGCAGACGAGGGCGTGGGACGGCAGCTCACGGCGCCGTACTCACCGCAGCAAAACGGCGTCGTGGAGCGCCGTAACCAGACGATCATCGCCACCGCACGGAGCATGATGAAAGCTATGGTGGTGCCGGCCAGGTTCTGGGGGGAGGCGGTGTCAACAGCCGTATACCTCTTGAACCGCTCGCCCACGAAAAGCGTCGACGGCAGGACTCCGTTTGAGGTATGGCATGGATACAAACCAGATGTGAGTTACCTGCGCGTGTTCGGTTGTGTGGTGCACGTCAAGGTCACGAAGCCGCACCTGTCGAAGCTTGAAGACAGGAGCAAGCCGATGGTGTTTTTCGGCTACGAGCCTGGAACGGCGGCATACCGTGTCTTCGATCCTGTCGGCAATCGCGTGCACGTCACACGCGACGTCGTCTTCGACGAGGGTGCTCGCTGGGACTGGGAGAATACGGTAGAGGCACAGGAGGCTGCCCCATTCCACGTCGAGTTCTTCTCCTACCCAGCCACAAACACCTTGCCTGCAAGAACAGCCACGACGGTTGAAGCTGCTGTTTCTGAACCAGCGACGCCTGCACCAACACCGAACGCTTTCGCGAGCGGTGGCGCGTCAGGAAGCTGCCCCTCACCACCACCAAGTACCAGCTCCACCGCTACAGCGACAGCTCCCACTGCACCACGCCCACTGCATCCCATGATTACGCGAGCACGCGACGGCATTGTGCAGCCCAACAAACTGTACGATGATTTTGTGTTGGCAGCAGAAGTGGATGCATTCGAGCTGGACGAGCAGTGCCTCGCCACTGCGGAGGAGCCAGCCAGCGTGGACGCAGCACTGTCTGAGGCGTGCTGGAGAAGGGCCATGGACGACGAGCTGGGGTCGATTCGCGACAACGATACGTGGGAGTTTGCCACACTCCCGCGAGGTCACCGTGAAATTGGCCTCAAATGGGTCTTCAAGGTCAAGAAGGATCCAGAGGGCAATGTAATCAAGCACAAGGCTCGCCTCGTCGCCAAGGGCTACGTCCAACGACAAGGGGTGGATTTCGACGAGGTCTTCGCGCCGGTAGCGAGGATGGAGACAGTGCGCTTGTTGCTCGCAGTGGCCGCCCACTGTGAGTGGCAGGTACATCACATGGACGTAAAGTCCGCGTTCCTCAACGGCGATCTCACGGAGGAGGTATACGTGCACCAGCCACCGGGGTACATCAGCGTCGGCAACGAGAACAAGGTACTGCGGCTGCGGAAGGCGCTCTATGGGCTGCGTCAGGCGCCGCGGGCATGGAATGCCAAGCTGGACGAATCTCTCGTCTCGCTTGGATTCGAGCGGAGCCCGCTCGAGCACGCTGTGTACAAGAGGAGCAGCGGCAAGGCGACGCTCATCGTCGGCGTCTACGTCGACGACCTAATCATCACGGGCACATGCGAGGAGGAGATCGCAGCGTTCAAGGAACAGATGCATCATCTGTTTGACATGAGCGATCTCGTCCTGCTGAGCTACTACCTTGGGCTGGAAGTGAAGCAAGAGGCAGGCGCGATCACCATCTGCCAAAGCTCCTATGCCCTGAAGATCTTGGAGGCGGCCGGCATGGCTGGCTGCAACGCTTGCCACACGCCGATGGAAGCGCGACTGAAACTGTGCAAAGGGAACCCTGGCGACGCCGTCGACGCCACGCGCTTTCGGAGCATCGTCGGGAGCCTTCGGTACCTCTGCAACACCAGGCCTGAAATCACGCACGCCGTTGGCATGGTGAGCAGGTACATGGAGGCTCCTACGACGGCGCACTGGGCAGCGGTGAAACAAGTGCTGCGCTACATCAGCGGAACAACGGGATATGGATGCTGCTATCTGAAAGGGAAGACACCGGATCCTGTTCTGACAGGGTTCAGTGATAGCGATCACGCGGGTGACCTCGACGATCGCAATAGCACGACTGGATACGTCTTCTTCCTCAACTCAGGCATCATCACGTGGACGTCGCAGAAGCAGAAAGTTGTCGCCCTTTCGTCCTGTGAGGCAGAGTACTTTGCGGCGGCGACAGCGGCGTGTCAAGGGGTGTGGCTGAGTCGAGTCCTTGGGGAGCTGATCGGCAAACCTCCGGCAACGGTGAAGCTGCGGATAGACAATATGTCCGCGATCGAGCTTTGCAGAAACCCAGTCCATCACGAGCGTAGAAAGCACATCGACACTAGCTATCACTACATTCGTGAGAAGGTCGGGGAAGGCAAGGTGGACGTTGAGCACATCGGAACCAACGGCCAGCTCGCCGACGTTCTTACCAAGGCATTGGGCCGTTCAAGATTCATGGAGATGAGGCTCAAGCTTGGAGTCATGGAGATTTCGCCAGAGCGTCAGGATTAGGGGGGATTTGTTGTCTCTGTAATCCTACGCCTAGTTTAGTCGTCAGTTAAGTTCAGTTAGGAATAAAACGGCTGGTGCATGAGCCTGTTTGTGCACTGACCGATTCTTAGTTTGTTTAGCTAAGTTAGTTAGGCCGCTGTGCGCGCATCGTGGGATGGCACGAGCTCATGCGAGCATGGCGGCATCATGGGAGGTGGCGAGTGGACGTGGGATGGCACGGCCGTGAGGCTCGGATCACTCTCCTTATCTTTCTGTAATCGCAGTTTAAATAACAATGAAGAGAAACGAGAAAAGTTGCAGGTTGAGCGCAACACAAAAACCTAGTCCTCTCTCTGAATCCAAACGATCTTGCTGCCGCTGTCTGACAACTCTTAGATCCATTTTTAATTTGAAGAGAGAGAGAGAGCGCCTTGCTTTTCAAAAGAAGTCAAGAGAGAGTTTCTTGTAAAAAATGGAGAGAGAAGCTTGTGTAATGGTGAGAGAGTGTGTCAGGAGAAAGATAGAGCTAATAAGTTACAACCAATGAAAGAGAAAGCGTGAGGAGAGATAAAAATAGTGCACGCATGTCAGGTGTGTGCGAGAGAAAAGCTAGATGAACAGTGGTTTGCTTGTCACCTAGCCCTTGTTGCATGCCTCGGTCACGGTCAAAAGACAGGACAAGCATGCTGCTCCTGCAAATTGTTTGGGACTCAACAAGCGACAGTACGAATCTCTGCATGTATCCCGATGCAGCTGAGTTTAGTATGAACGGCCATGATAAAGGGTACCATGGAGCTCGAGCTACGAAAAACCACACTCCCTGATTAATTATCCCGTCGAAAAGTCTAAGATTGCACACCTTGTCAATGATGATCACTTATTTACATGCCCACGGACAACATATATATGCTCCTTGGAGAGCTTCGTTGACGCATGTGCTGCGAACCGGAAGTGTTCGTATCGCCTCGGCACAGTACTAGGACGTATGTGATCTCTCCTTCCACCACGATGTCTCTGGCAAACATTCTGGTGGAAGTCAGCTTTTGAAGCAACGTCATGGACATGAACTTCAATGTTCCATGTGTGCTGGGCTTTCTTCAACTTGAGGAGTGAGGTTGAATTTCTGATTGAAGTTGAGGTCGCTTCCCTTATTGCAGAATTTACAGAGGATACCTCTGTAAATCAAAATTTCTATTCCCTTGTCTATTAAATGCCATTTCTATTCCCATGTTTCAAGAATGCCGTGTCGAAATTCCCCCTCGAGCTCTTTTATGGTACCCTATACTGCTTGGCGTGAGCGGACCAGTATAATTAAATCCCACAGTTGAAACGGGATTGTTGATGGGCCAAGATGCCAGCCTATTTCGTAGTAATAGCTTGGAATCGGCATTGCCTGCTCGCTCCCATTGCCGACATGCTCTCCTCACATACATACATGGAACCAACAATTGGCGACCACGGCTACGTCAACGCCCTCCTCCATCCTGCCTGGTCGCCATGTACGGGATGACGAACTTCTGCACACGGCAAGCCTCCACATTGACGGACAACGGCGCCAAGTGGTTTCCTCGCTGCCGTTGTGAACCAAGACAAAACGAGCGCGGTGTGGGGTATGCTCAGCCAGCCATGGGAGGGGCGCAAGCCAACGCCTCATGGCCGTCCTGTCGGACCTATTCGAGAAGAAGAGCACGGTCTGGGCCGAGGCCTATGCCACGCAGTCGAGCGCCGGATCCATGCACGGGGAAGGAACGAGAGTCGGGCTTCCTAAGCGAGGGAAGGCGGGCTGGAGAAGAAAGAGGAGCCACGGCGGTGGCCACCGGAACACTACCAGAGTCTGTAGATGAGAACAACGGGCGGAGTGGGTCGGTGCGAGGTGAATCGTAGAAGTCCCTCATAACATGTATACTGGTTGGTCGAGAACGACCGGTGCTACTAATACTACTCGCCATGTTGTTGGCCTGATGGCAGCAGTACAGGTAGGTCATGGCCGTTTGATTTCGCGGATGGACGGTCCTTATTCACTACAGGGTAACCTAAAAATGCTCTTCCCCCTTAAACCATCCAACATATACCACGTATTTGCAGTTTATAATGTTGGGTGGACACCGTCTGGCTAAATGGTGCGTGAATTACTCACACAATGCGTCACACTTATTCACACCATGTAATCGATCGTCGTGAGAGGTGATCAAGTGGATATGAGAGTTGAAATGGATGATTTGATTGATAGCAGCTGGTCGATATGGACGTCTCTGCTTGCCGGTGCTATATATCCCCGACTTTCCGAGAGCTCTTTTTGGGCCTAGGACTAATTCATGGATGGATCAATTAAATAACCTAGGAAAGAGCCTCGAGGTAGCTAGGCGATGAGACAGTGATAGATAATCAGAGAAAGAAAAATGATAAACCCAAGTACAATACGTGATCGCAGGTTCCACCGGCAGCCAGCACATGTTTTCTCCTGATGTATGCGACGATTAATTCATGTGCACGTGTTTATTAATATCTTCGTTGGCTGAAAAATGAATTCACGTCGATCCAGAATGCATAGCATGTTCCTTCCAACAGAAAACATATTAGGCATCCTCAGCATCATATGAAGTCAAAGTTGATCACCGGAAAACCGTCCATTACCTTCAAATAAATCGACGGGTTGATTTGTTATCCTATGGTAGCTAGAAGTATTATACTTTCTCTGTACCAAAATGTAAGATGTATTTTGATTTGGCATAACGCATAAAAAACATCTTGAGTACATTTTGTTACGGAGGGAGTACTTTGCAATGCATGGATGAATAAACTGATTACCCTTTTTTAGTAGGATACTTGGATGAATTATGATTTAATTAATTCGAGGTACTACTGTACTAGCAGTACTAGGATATTTGGATGAACTGTGACTTAATTAAATTCGAGGTACTCTTGTACCTCCGTCCTGGTTTATTAGTCTCACTCGTATTTATGATCATATTTTGACCATGATTTTAATTAATAAAATATAAATTATACATAGCAAAACTAATATTATCGAGAACTATATTCACATATGAATCCAACGATATATTTTGCGGTGATATGTATTAACATTTTGTTAGTTAAATTTATAATCAAAATTTGACATAAAATACGAATTGACCAATAAACGACGACGGAGGAAATGACATAGTAGTTTGACCGAAGTGCTACGATGGACCGGCGGAACGGCACCATACGTTGGTGACGTATATGCGATGATTATGATCATCTGTGCATGTTTTCTTAGTCGACGAAATTAAGTTCGATGCAAAAAAATTGTATTCAACCAGCCCGGTCAGCTGCGTTCCTTCCAACAGAAAGCGATAAAGAAAAAGAAAAGTCAACCTTACTCTATTAATAAAGTCAGAAATTCATTGTGGAAAAACCGTCGTCGTTGATCATAGAAATTAATTTAGTAAGTACATATACCCGTCCAAAGAACATGTTGCTTGGACATTTTTCTTAAAAAATAACCCGCCGCCTAGGCCCCAGGGTATCGAGGCACTACCAGTTCAACTCATATCAAAATGATACTCCCTCCGTTCCAAAATATAGTGCTTCCTCTATTTCCGTGCTTCAACTTTGACCGCAAATTTAACCAACGAGACCGACTGCGGCGGAAGCAAAAGTTATACGAGTGAATTCATATTCAAAAGAAGTTTTTAATTATGTAATTTTTTTCTCCCACCGCAATCGGTCTCGTTGGTTAAATATATGGTCAAAGTTGGACCTCGGAAAGCGCGGGCGCACTATATTTTGGAACGGAGGGAGTATAATATACTCTTTTATAATAATCGAGGCCAGTTCAACTCAACGATGATTGATCAATTAATCGATGGAACTGAGAGGCAGGCAGGTGTTAGTTGGAATCCTTCGTGTTTCCGCAAATAAATAAATAAAATAAATTTAAAAAGTTGGAATCATTCGTGGTTGCCGTGTTGTTGCTTAACGAGCTAGCTCGGTGATTACCACTCCATCGTCGGCTGGATCCAAACCACGATTAAACAACGGGATCCCAAATCACCGGCCAAAACCAGCCAAGGAGATAACCATCCATGAAACCGCGTGAGCTCTCTCTACCACTACCTATAAGACGCAACACCCACTCGATCGTCGAGCTGCATCTCTGGCCACGCCTTACTCACCTCCATTGCTTCATTCCTCCATCGCTTTCTTGCTGTTTCTTCTTCTTGTGTGAGAGATCACACGTTCGGGTCATTCTTGAGCCGATTCGATTACGTCGATGTCGTCTGCCCTCTCGTTACCGGCGACGGTGCGGCAGTTTTACGGGTCGCCGCAGCGCCACGCTCCGGTGCTGCGATCGAGGAGGCCGTTTCCGTGCCACGGTCTGCTGGCGCTGCGACGGAGGACGAGGCGCTGCGGCGCTTTCGGGCAGGACCACTACGGTGGCGCGCTGGTGGACGAGGGCATGGCGGTGCTCCGGCGGAGGATCCGGGAGGCGCGGATGGCGGAGACCAACTACGAGGCGCCAGCGGGGTGGGCGGACTGGGAGAAGCGCTACTACCCGGCCTACGTCTCCGACGTGTCCGCGCTCGCCGGAGCGCTGCAGCTGCTGGCCATGGGCACCAGGCCAGGTGTCGCTGCAGCCGTAGCCGCGCTGCTGCTCGCCGGCGTGCCGGTCTCCGCTCTTGCAGTCCTGCACCTCCTCGGTCAGGCGGTGGAATCCGTTATGCACCATGTTTCTTGATTGATTCATTATTCATTTGTACGCAGTGTATGCTCTCTTTGTCTATACTCTATAGTCTATACATAGATAATAATGCAACGGAGATATACAATGGCGAGTGTTAGCCGCCGGCCCAAGTTTAGGCCGGTCATGCCCCAGTCGTCTGATTGACTCCCGTATATGTTGGAAGTAAACCCGACGTAGTCGCTGTATCTGGATCGTATACGGAGCAATTACCTAGTGTGCTTAGTATCCCATAGGTGTACACGTCCATGTATATGAGTACACGTGCATGTATATGAGTCCGAGTAGGACTAGTATTAGATGCCGATTAGGTTCGCTATATATATGCCTGCAAAAAAAAAAGGCTGATATATATACGTATACCCTGTAAGATTGTAACCGTAAACATTGAGACGCAATAAAGAAAGGAAAACGTTCATTTTCATCCGACTTATTTCTCTTGCTCGCAAACCTCCTCGAGAACCGTTGGATTGCAGCTGATCGTGCAGCTGATTCTATATGGGTCGGGACCCGCGCATCATAGCTTCCTCCCCGTCTTTCTTATCTTATTCCAACAGAGGAGGCTCTCGACCACACATCCTTTTCTCCCCTCACACTACGCGTTGACCGCAAACCACTCAACCCCATGTCTTGAATCTCGTCGGTGCTATAGGCCATGGGTGCGCCGCTCGCGGCAGGCCTCACCGGTGCTGCAACCACGGAATCTCCCCGGGGTCGCTGCAATTGGGGTAGCACCGCGCCACGCTCCGGTGCTGAGACCGAGGAGGCCGCAGGCGATGCCATGCCACGGTCTGCTGGCGCTGCGACTGAGGACGAGGCGGTGCGCCGCTTTCGGGCAGGACCACTACGGGGGCGCGCTCGTGGACGAGGGCATGGCGGTGCTCCGGCGGAGGATCCGGGAGGCGCGGATGGCGGAGACCAACTACGAGGCGCCGCCGGGATGGGCGGACTGGGAGAAGCGCTACTACCCGGCCTACGTCTCCGACGTGTCCGCGCTCGCCGGAGCGCTGCAGCTGCTGGCCATGGGGACCAGGCCTGGCGTCGCTGCTGCTCGCCGGCGTGCCGATCTCCGGTCTCGCAGCCCTGCACCTCATCGGTCAGGCGGCGGGATCCGTTATGCACCATGTTTCTTGATTGATTCATTATTCATTTGTACGCAGTGTGTGCTCTCTGTGTCTATAGTCTATATAGCAAAAATGCCCGTGCGTTGCAACGGGAGAAAATAAGTCATCCCTCATACATACCCTGATGACATCAGAATATCACTTGAAATCTTTCACGGTGCCACACAACAATATGATAAATGAGATGTCGCACAAAAATATAAAGGTGGGATGATTTTTGAATTGTAAGGACATGCATGCCAAATGTTCAAGGTTACATCAACATCGATATTCTTAGAAAATAATATGTATGGGCACAATTTCAAAGAATATGGAAATCAAACTATCATATCTACTCAATTTAAATGGGGTAGGAAACATATACAATTGGCATTTTTAAATACCCCATGTAAAGAAGACATTGATTAAGGTTTGGTCGCCCACCTGAGTTTTTCATCGAGTGAAAAAGGAGAAATAGAGAGGATGCTTATGTGCCCGTTGTAACCTTTAGCATATAATAGCTTGTAGGAATCAACATACCCTATGGTTTCAATAATAATTTTTATGGAAGTGTCAAACTGTCATATCTACTCAATTTAAATGGGGTAGGAAACATATACAATAGGCATTTTAAAAATAACCCATGTAAAGAAGAGATTGGTTAAGGTTTGGGTGCCCACCTGATTTTCTTTATCATGTGAAAAAGGAGAAAAAGGGTAGGAAGGGAAGATCAAATCTGGGTCTCCAAGATGGAAGGGAGATGCTCTATCTGGTGGGCTCCTTGAGTCATTATGTTATGTGGCGGGGTTGAACATAATTGAATCAAAGTTGACGGCCGCTTTGTGTGCGGAAAAATGATTCATTTTTTCCTCACTTATGGATGGTATGGTGAGTAATTTGTGACAACTTTAGGGGTAGTTTTAAGATGGACGGACGGACATAAACAATAATCTTTTTATTATTAGGTATAGATAGCAAATATGAATGTGCGTTGCAACAGGAAAGAAAGATATCGCACTCCTCTAGCCAACAGACACCCACATCAATTTTTTTCTAGAACATGACACTGGTTTGGGAGAGTTAATCTAAAGCTTATATGTGGTTCTCAACTTTTTCATGCTTCCTTCAACTTCGTCGGAATCCGGTGAGTTCTTAGTCTGAAGCTTATTGTTTTGCTCCATTCAATTCCACCTTTTTAGGATCTTCCGTAGCAAGAAAAGTTTAGTTTACCATCGAGAATCGTCTATTCGTAAAAAAAATATTCAAGTCAGAATTTGGTCGCTCTTTAAATTTATCTAGTCGGTACAAAACATTGTGATGCGTGCAAAAGAACATATTACAATCTTCCTAAAAAAGGTGAGGTGCAAAGTGAGTACAAGAATTGTCTTCTAACAATTGTATAGTCGTGTGTGTAGTGTACATCTCTATATAGAAGAAGGTTCATAGTTACAAGATCATATATTTAATTATTCCTTTTTTTGTATGTGGGAACATTTCAGCTCCAAACTCGGCTCCACGATTACAAAAAATGGTTTTGACATGCACCTTGTTGAATATGTGGCCTGCCTGGTACACTTCAAAAATTTGTTGAATATATGGTCTGCTCGGTACGTTTACAAGAACAATTATACAAAGCACAATGGGAACATGTTGGATATATTATCCCACGGAGGGCCGCATTTTTTTGATTTCTCCGAGCAAGATCTACCCTTAGTCCAGCATTACAACACCCAATTGACTCTAGCTATTCCTACAACCGCCATGACTGATAATCATAATTTGTTTCATCTAGAAACATAGTTTCATACTCTACAAACCTTTCTCAGTAGAGGTACAACACAACCCTATGTCCAGTCAAGGTTTATGCTCCTTTTTTTTTGTGAAACCGAACTTTCACTGTTAACCATAGTTGTTTACAATCTAAATTTCAGAGAGGTTGAATTTCAGTTAAGGTTTCTGCTGCTTTCCTATGAACTATAATATGTAATTATTTCCGAGATTACAGTCACATGAATATAAACATATGACTTACTAAGTTGGAATGGTTGGCATGAGAGTGCAAGTGTGTCAGCTCCGTACAGTCAAATAATCACAGTGTGCCAATGTGAGGAGGGTGGAGGGAGCAAAAGGAGTTCAATCACAGGGCACTGAGAACACACATTAGAAGAATAACCATTTCTTGAAACACCATGAACAATCGCACATAATTCATTTCCAACGGATGAGCACCGAAAAATATTTTAATCGGTGGTGCTAGCACGCATAGCATAGCATCTAGTAGCTTCCAGTCTATGAAGGAAATATGCCCTAGAGGCAATAATAAAGATGTTATTTGTATTTCCTTATATCATGATAAATGTCTTTTATTCATGCTAGAATTGTATTAACCGGAAACTTAGTACATGTGTGAATACATAGACAAAACAGTATGTCCCTAGTATGCCTCTACTAGACTAGCTCATTGATCAAAGATGGTTATGTTTCCTGGCCATAGACATGAGTTGTCATTTGATCAACGGGATCACATCATTAGGAGAATGATGTGATGGACAAGACCCATCCGTTAGCATAGCACTATGATCGTTTAGTTTAACTGCTATTGCTTTCTTCATGACTTATACATGTTCCTATGACTATGAGATTATGCAACTCCCGAATACCGTAGGAACACCTTGTGTGCTATCAAACATCACAACGTAACTGGGTGATCATAAAGATGCTCTACAGGTGTCTCCGAAAGTATTCGTGGTGTTGGCATAGATCAAGATTAGGATTTGTCACTCCGAGTGTCGGAGAGGTATCTCTGGGCCCTCTCGGTAACACACATCACAATAAGCCTTGCAAGCAAAAGACTAATGAGTTAGTCACGAGATGATGTTTTACGGAACGAGTAAAGAGACTTGCCGGTAACGAGATTTAACTAGGTATAGAGATACCGACGATCGAATCTCGGGCAAGTAACATACCGTTTGACAAAAGGAACAACGTATGTTGTTATGCGGTTCTGACCGATAAAAGATCTTCGTAGAATATGTAGGAGCCAATATGAACATCCAGGTTCCGCTATTGGTTATTGACCGGAGATGAGTCTCGGTCATGTCTACATAGTTCTCGAACCCGTAGGGTCCGCACGCTTAACGTTTGATGACGATCGGTATTATGAGTTTATGAGTATTGATGTACCGAAGGTAGTTCGGAGTCCCGGATGAGATCACGGACATGACGAGGAGTCTCAGAATGTCCGAGACATAAAGATTGATATATTGGACGACTATATTCGGACACCGGAAGTGTTCCGGAAAAGTTTCGGATTTATCGGGAATGCCGGAGGGGGTTACCGGAACCCCCTACGAGAGGGGATGGTCCATAGTGGGCCTAAAGGGAAAGAGAGAGGCAGCCCATAGGG
>LR738711.1:12820050-12854934 GCA_902687465.1 Secale cereale
GGGGGGGGGGGGGCGCCACCTCTCCTATTCCTTTCCCTCTTCCTTCTTTTGGTGAATCCTACTAGGAATAGGATTGCAATCCTATTCCTAGTAGGAGTCCACTCCCTAGCCGCACCAGGAAGGGCCGGCCGGCCTCCCTCCCTTGCTCCTTTATATACGGGGGCAGGGGGGCACCCAAATACACACAAGTTGAATTGTTTTAGCCGTGTGCGGTGGCCCCCCTCCACAGAAACACACCTCGGTCATACCGTCGCGGAGCTTAGGCGAAGCCCTGCGCCGGTGAATACATCATACCCGTCACCACGCCGTCATGCTGACGAAACTCTCCCGTGAAGCTCAACTGGATCAAGAGCTCGTGGGACGTCATCAAGCTGAACGTGTGCTGAACGCGGAGGTGCCGTACGTTCGGTGCTTGATCGGTTGGATCGCGAAGAAGTTCGACAACATCAACCGCGTCACTTGACGCTTCCGCTCCCGGTCTACGAGGGTACGTAGACACACTCTTCCCTCTCGTTGCTATACATCTGGTAGATAGATCTTGCGTGATCGTTGGAAAATTTTAAAATACTACGTTACCCAACGGTGGCATCAGAGCCAGGTCTATGCGTAGATGATATGCACGAGTAGAACACAATGAGTTGTGGGCGATACTAGTCATACTGCTTACCAGCATGTCATACTTTGCTTCGGCGGTATTGTGAGATGAAGCGGCCCGGACCGACATTACGCGTACGCTTACGCGAGATTGGTTTCACCGTTACGAGCACTCGTTGCTTAAAGGTGACTGGCGGGTGTCTGTCTCTCTCACTTTAGCTGAATCAAGTGTGGCTACGCCCGGTCCTTGTGAAGGTTAAAACAGCACATACTTGACGAAACATCGTTGTGGTTTTGTATGCGTAGGTAAGAACGGTTCTTGCTAAGCCCGTAGCAGCCACGTAAAACTTGCAACAACAAAGTAGAGGACGTCTAACTTGTTTTTGCAGGGCATGTTGTGATGTGATATGGTCAAGACATGATGAGTTATAAGGTTTTGTATGAGATGATCATGTTTTGTAATGTTATCGGCAACTGGCAGGAGCCATATGGTTGTCGCTTTATTGTATGAAATGCAATCGCCATGTAATTGCTTTACTTTATCACTAAGCGGTAGCGATAGTCGTAGAAGCAATAGTTGGCGAGACGACAACGATGCTACGATGGAGATCAAGGTGTCGCGCCGGTGACGAAGGTGATCATGACGGTGCTTTGGAGATGGAGATCAAAAGCACAAGATGATGATGGCCATATCATGTCACATATTTTGATTGCATGTGATGTTTATCTTATTATGCTCCTTATTTTGCTTAGAACGACGGTAGCATTATAAGATGATCCCTTACTAAATTTCAAGGTATAAGTGTTCTCCCTGAGTATGCACCGTTGCGAAAGTTCGTCGTGCCGAGACACCACGTGATGATCGGGTGTGATAAGCTCTACGTTCAAATACAACGGGTGTAAGCCAGTTTTGCACACGCAGAATACTCGGGTTAAACTTGACGAGCCTAGCATATACAGATATGGCCTCGGAACACTGGAGACCGAAAGGTCGAGCGTGAATCATATAGTAGATATGATCAACATAAGATGTTCACCATTGAAACTACTCCATCTCACGTGATGATCGGACATGGTTTAGTTGATTTGGATCACGTGATCATTTAGATGACCAGAGGGATGTCTATCTAAGTGGGAGTTCTTTAAATTAATATGATTAAATTGAACTTTAATTTATCATGAACTTAGTCCTGATAGTTTTGCATATCTATGTCGGTGTAGATCAATGGCCCGTGCTACCGTTCCTTTGAATTTTAATGCATTCCTAGAGAAAGCTAAGTTGAAAGATGATGGTAGCAATTACACGGACTGGGTCCGTAACCTGAGGATTATCCTCATTGCTGCACAGAAGAATTATGTCCTTGAAGCACCGCTAGGTGACAAGCCCCCTCCCGCTAATGTAGACGCTTTGAACGTCTGGCAGTCGCGGTCTGATGACTACACGATAGTTCAGTGTGCCATGCTTTACGGCTTAGAACCGGGACTTCAACGACGTTTTGAACGTCATGGACCATATGAGATGTTCCAGGAGTTGAAGTTAATATTTCAAGCAAATGCCCGAATTGAGAAATATGAGATTTCCAATAAGTTCTACAGCTGCAAGATGGAGGATAATAGTTCTATCGGTGAACACTTGCTCAGAATGTCTGGGTACTACAATCATATGACTCAACTTGGTTGCAAAGTTGACGAGGATAGTGTTATTGATAGAGTTCTTAAATCACTGCCACCAAGCTATAAAGGCTTCGTGATGAACTATAACATGCAAGGGATGCAAAAGACAATTCCCGAGCTCTTCGCTATGCTCAAAGCTGCGGAGGTAGAAATCAAAAAGGAGCATCAAGTGTTGATGGTTAGCAAGACCACTAGTTTCAAGAAAAAGGGCAAGGGAAAGAAAGGGAACTTCAAAAAGAATAGCAAGTCAGTTGCTACTTCCACGAAGAAACCCAAATCTGGAGCCAAGCCTGAAACTGAGTGCTTCTACTGCAAGGGGACTGGACACTGGAAGCGGAACTGCCCCAAGTATTTGGCGGATAAGAAGGATGGCAAGATGAACAAAGGTATATGTGATATACATGTTATTGATGTGTACCTTACTAATGCTCGTAGTAGTACCTGGGTATTTGATACCGGTTCGGTTGCTAATATTTGTAACTCGAAACAGGGACTACGGATTAAACGAAGATTAGCTAAGGACGAGGTGACGATGCGCGTGGGAAACAGTTCCAAAGTCGATGTGATCGCCGTCGGCACGCTACCTCTACATCTACCTTCGGGATTAGTTTTAGACCTAAATAATTGTTATTTGGTGCCAGCGTTGAGCATGAACATTATATCTGGATCTTGTTTATTGCGAGACGGTTATTCATTTAAATCAGAGAATAATGATTGTTCTATTTTAATGAATAATATCTTTTATGGTCATGCACCCTTAAAGAGTGGTCTATTCTTATTGGATCTCGATTGTAGTGATACACATATTCATAATATTGAAACCAAAAGATGCAAGGTTAATAATGATAGTGCAACTTATTTGTGGCACTGCCGTTTAGGTCATATTGGTGTAAAACGCATGAAGAAACTCCATAATGATGGACTTTTGGAATCACTTGATTATGAATCACTTGGTGCTTGCGAACCATGCCTCATGGGCAAGATGACTAAAACTCCGTTCTCCGGAACTATGGAGCGAGCAACAGATTTGTTGGAAATCATACATACTGATGTATGTGGACCAATGAGTGTTGATGCTCGCGGCGGGTATCGTTATTTTCTGACCTTCACTGATGATTTGAGCAGATATGGGTATATCTACTTAATGAAGCACAAGTCTGAAACATTTGAAAAGTTCAAAGAATTTCAGAGTGAAGTAGAGAATCATCGTAACAAGAAAATAAAGTTTCTATGATCTGATCGTGGAGGAGAATATTTGAGTTACGAGTTTGGTCTTCATTTGAAACAATGTGGAATAGTTTCACAACTCACGCCACCTGGAACACCACAGCGTAATGGTGTGTCCGAACGTCGTAACCGTACTTTATTAGATATGGTGCGATCTATGATGTCTCTTACCGATTTACCACTATCGTTTTGGGGTTATGCTTTAGAGACAGCTGCATTCACGTTAAATAGGGCACCATCTAAATCCGTTGATACGACACCTTATGAACTATGGTTTGGCAAGAAACCAAAGTTGTCGTTTCTTAAAGTTTGGGGCTGTGATGCTTATGTGAAAACACTTCAACCTGATAAGCTCGAACCCAAGTCGGAAAAATGTGTCTTCATAGGATACCCAAAAGAGACTGTTGGGTACACCTTCTATCACAGATCCGAAGGCAAAATATTCGTTGCTAAGAACGGATCCACTGGCCAGCCAGATCATACAGGAGCAATGCCAGCAACAACCAGATCATACAGGAGCAATGCCAGCAAGTAAGGATCAAAAGCCGCTTTCTAACTGCCAACCAAATAAACAATTCTCTACTTGCTCACCAGACATGCATACATACAAACACCACTTCAGTTTCTTTCTTTTTCTAGTGGTAAATTTTAAAGCAAGAAAGCACTAGGTAGAGGTAAACATACATGCCAACTGGTAAACTGCGATAAAAAAAAGGACGCCAGGAAATCTCAGGCAAGTGTTGGCTGATACTATTGCAAGGACATGGCAAAACAACAACATGCTTCGCTCAAAACCCAAAACAAGAGGAACCCGTCAATTGTACATAATCAAGCCAAACTAACGACAGGCTATCTGTGGTGACATGCTATCAACCATATAAGAACTTTTAAGTAAAGCAATCAAGGCATGTAATTCAATTCAAGTCATAACAAGCCAGAAGCCACCGGTGGATGTACCAACGACGGATGACCAACATGTTTTGGTTTCCTTACAAACAAAGCCAAAATGTTGCGGTGAAGACCAAAATGTTTTGGTTTCCTTACAAACAAGGCCAAAATTTTGACAAGTCGGGCAAATTTTCGCTAGAAATTTTGGCAGCATAACGCGTTGTTGTTCATTCAAAAATGCATTCAGGCACTCCCAAGTGCAAGTCAGTCAATACATTGGATGAAACATTGCATATAATCACCCTAGCAAATCATTTCCACAAGAACATCACCACAAACTAAAAAATAAGCTCATGGACGAATCTAGCAGCTTCCACTACTCACTGCTGGCCCATCCTTCCTTGTGTTGCCATTCTTTGTCTGTTTGAATGGTTAAAACACAAGCATCGAGTCACTGTTGCGTCGGAGGTGGTACTTGACTACTTTGTCAAGGACCAGACCAGGCAGCATGTCCATGCATCTGCATGGCAGAAGGTTGTGGCACGGGTGCCCCAACACGACCATTTTGAAGCCCTCGGTTGGCGGAGCAGTTGCAAGCATTGTGTGTAGCCTATGGTTCCGAGATCCTGGGTTGTTCGCTGCAAGCAACCTCTCTGCCAACATATAACAACAGAGTTAATAAAACTATGCGTAAAAGAGGGAAGTCACGAGTTAATAAAACTATGTGATATATAGTAGTAAAAATGCCTCCAATTAACATTTCAACACATAAGATCAAGATCCATCATAATACCAAATGATGAAATACTCAGGGCCCGTTCGGAACACAGGTAAGAAATACATAGGAATGGTGTAAAACGTAGGAGTGGGAAAGGAAAACATATGTACAACATAGGTTTGCAAAACATAGAAAAACTTTTGGCTGCTAGTATTCGGAAGACAGGAAACTAACATACGAATTAAAAGGCAGTTATGATCATCTAGTTGAATAAATTTGATGGCATCTAGCCCAACACACAGAAACTATGCAGGACTTCAGAGGAACTACACCACAGTGACTTATACAGGAAAAATCTCTCGCTGAACAAATCACCCAGCCAAGAATTACTCTCTAGCCACACACACCATCTTTACAAGTCTGACATTTTTTTTTGAGATATTAAGAGAAGTTATTAAAGTGCCTGGAAATTGGGCAAAATCCTAGTAGTTGGTTTTTGGACCCAGGAGTTATTAATTGCAATTCGGTATAAGTCACTGAATCATGATCTAGTAAGTTGTGCACTACTTGATGGTGAAACATAGACACACAGGAAATAAAATGGTCACTATGCTAAAGATGCTTGTTCTGAAAATGACATCTTTGCGCTCTACTTCGAAGTTCAAGATCTACACCACAGAGAGTAGCATGCTAAGATCCTGAAGTACGTATGAAACCTTAAAAAATAGCACAAGGGCCTAACCAGCACACAGTAATCAATATTCAACGAGAAGACATTTGGCCAAATGTCCGGTAGCACAATATGCAAAGGCTCAATGGCTGGACCATCTCAAGGCACAGGGAGAAAGGAAGGAGACTGGAGAGGGACTCACTAGAACCAAAGGCAGAGGCAGCCGCCAACGCCACCGTCGCGGCCTAACCGATGTCATCATGCTCCAGGCTTTCAGCCTAGATCATTTCATCCCTATACACAGTACATATGGCAAGGTTACATAAGCACTAGAACACAAAAATCTAGTATACTAACTACTCTATTCTTATGCATTCCTACAAAGACCTTCCGAGCATAGCCTATCAGCATTTTATTCTAGTTGATAGCCACTCACAAGTAAAAACCTGGCATAGCGACCATCTCAAATTAGCCATGGACATTACCAAACCCTAGAGCATAGAAATAATAAAAAGATTTGTTCCCTTCATATGAAGTTATACACCCCACACAGTAGCATGCCAAGGTTCTAAATAAGCATGAAAGCATCGAACCCCAAGAAATAGAATATACAACAACACATATGCCTAACCAGCACAGGGACCAATTTCCACGACAAGATCATCATCACAAGATTATTGTGGGACATCATCAACACAGAGCAGATCTCTAAATTATTTGCCCAATGGCCAGCACCACAACTGGCCATGGTTCAATGGTCGTTCCATCCCAGGGTACAGGTAGAGAGGGAGGATAGGGACTCACCAATGTGCATGTACCTCCCGCTTGCGCAGGGTCCGGGGAAGGATTCCGACAGCTTTGGTCTATTGTAACAAGTGTAGATCAACGAATGCATAGATCAACAAATGGATAACATGAGTACATCAAGGAATTCACACACAGATCAACTAATTGGTTGCTCCTCTGCTCCTTTAGCATAGTGCACTACATAGGGAAGAACAACTTGAAACGTGGTATCTCTCTCAGACGAGATGAGAGGGTAGGTACCTTGAAGAGCTCTTCAAGAGCAGCCAGATGGAAGTCTCCTCACCCTCCCGAACAAGATAAGAAGCACATGGGAGGAAGGGAGGATCCTATCTCGATGGAAGACGGCGGGGGAGGAGCCACCATCCTCGCCGGGGTGATCAGTCGACGACCTCCCCAGTCTTCTTGGGCTTCAACAGAAGGTACCAGCCATGAGCGCTCTGGCCAGCAAGGGTGCCTGCCAGGACGGTGTAGCTCATGTTCTTGTCGGTTGACTCGCCTGCTATGGATGTCGACGCCTCCAGTGTTCACATCGCCTGCTGCAGGCCTTGGGGTTGACGGAGCTTGCTCTCCTGTGTTGGCACCCTGAAGGAATTAAAAAACCCTTTTAGTCAGTTACACGAACCACACACGTGTGTACTCGAGTGTATCTCAAACTTATGAGGCAGGAATTTACATCTGTTGTCAGGTTCATGACCAAGTAGTGTATCTCAACTTAGAAAGCTACAGTATAGGTGTCCATATTGCAGAACCACAATAGGCCAAAATACACTGCGAGAATGACATTACATCTACTGCTTGATCAGATGATTCAGAGGATACCACCAACAGGATGGAAAGAATCTACTTCACATGCAAGTGTGGTAAACACAAGTCATCTCTGTGCATATCGTTTGGACCACAGTATACGACCACATTACATACCATCTTATCTCCATTCTTTGTATCCTATCCTTTCCAGTAGACTAATCTCCAATGCAAAAAAAGAAAAGGCAGCCATAAATAGTATACTAAAACCAGTGATGGCAGGAAAAGTGCTCCAGTGAACCAAGAGTAACAATGTATTCCATCTGTAAAGAAATATAAGAGCGTTTGGATCACTAAAGTGTGATCTAAACACTCTTATATTTCTTTATGGAGGGAGTAAGTAGTGAATTAATCTAACATGACACCACTGGAGAATTAAACATACATAGTCCATTAATAATAAGCTGCTCCAAATGATAGGAGTTTGAGCAAAGCAAAGCCAAGTACAAGAAATTCATGCTATAATACAGAACAGACAACCCAGAAACAATATCAATAACATGAAGCAAAATTCGTCTCCATACATACCTCTTGGAGAACAGTATTCTCCAGGAGTAGGAGTCCTGTCTCAATACCAAGTGATCAAGGAGAAGAAATCTCCTTCACATCTCCACAAAGAATGCTGAGCTGAATAGCAGCACCCATGCCCAATCTATCCTTTGACAGATCAATAGCGAACTCGCTCACTAAGAACTCCAACATACTATTGTCAAAGTCTTCTCCACCCAACAAAGTATCACGGTTTGTTGCTTTGACCTGACAAGTGCATACTCAACATATCAGTAATGTGAATGAAGCACGATATAACAACCACTAGTAACAGGCAAGCTACAAACACCGACCTCAAACACTCTGTTAGAGATCTCTAGAATGGAGACGTCAAAGGTTACTCCTCCAAGGTCAAATACAGATGCACCAATTTGGGTCGGCGAGTACTGCTTGCCATCTGTAGTTTCAACCCAAGTGTCTCCAGTTGGAGCCTTCAAAAATAGTAGTAAAACAGTAAGATTTTGAGTTTGTCAACTCGGTTATTATAACCGAAATAGCACAATAATTCCAGAACGTTAAGATTTAAAGTTTTTCAACTGGGACATAATTACAAGGTATCCCCGGGTTTCAGATTCTGATGTCATTACAAACAGGATGCATCCAGCCAATGTGGATGCCTTGCCTGCAATCCACACTAACTACAGCGAGAAGAAATTATTTCTCACGCCTTAGGAGACCAAAATGCACCCCCAAGCCGCTTAATATACACCCACAAATCCCCACCAATCAAGTAAAACCCTAAACTTGAGGGTACCATGAACGGATTCTTACTCAAAATAATTTTTGATTGACTGCTATTGTGTTGTTTGATGCATGGTTCAGAATAGAAAATAAGAAATAAATGGGTAGAAATATTCACAGTATCAATTATTCACCATTGTGTTATTCTAAGCATGGGTATCTAACCTTAGAAAGCTACAACATAGGTATCCATAGGACATAGACGACTTTGTTAATAAGGACGCTAATTTGATGTACATGACATTACAATAATTTACTTCCCATCAGTTTCCATGAGCCACATAGAACATGCGTAGTAATGCATTTCGACTTAGTATAAATGCTAAAACATACAGATCGACACAGATCTTTTGGGATTTGTTTGCCATTGCAAGCCATTTTAGCCTGTCGTCGACCCTAGCCTGTTATTTTGCTAGAAGCAATTGCTATGACCTGGTTTCATGATGAAGCCCAAGCGAGCCTCAACAATTTTGAGCTGAAGCTATAAATTCAAGTTGGTTATGAGGGCCCAGTAAATACGGTTTGATTATGCAACACGTATAGATTTTTGAGCAAGGGAAAATTGTTTGAAGCTATTGTGTTTTTTAGGTTCAGCACAGAAAATATTATTCAAACGGGGAGAAAGATCCAAAGTTTCAAACCTGTAGCACAACGAAAGAAATCAAATTGCACATGGCAAACCACCACCACAGACCACAAGCACTGATCCCAAAGAAGACAGAGGAAGGCGAGACCACGGACTCACCTAAGTGGTGATAACCAAGGAGGCAGTTGTCCGAGCTGGCAGCATGGATACTAGGCGACAACCCTGTCGTCTCATCAGCGCCAGAAGCAAGGCGACCATGACGACAACCACCAGGTAGCGCCAGAACCACATGGCAATCTTCTCAACTGAGTCACTTCATGAATGATGTTCCTGGATGATGTAGATAACAAGTTTCAGAATGACATTCCTGGTCTCAAATATACAGGACCAAGAACCATACATTTTGGTCTATAACTCCATCATTAACATAACCAGGACCAAGAGCCATACATTTTGATCTATAACTCAAACAGTAGCATAACAAGGAGCAAGAACCATATATTTTGATCTGTAACTCAAATCTGAACAATTCTATCTTTTAAGAAAATGCCAAAGCGACCAGCTTTACCTACGATGACATAAATTTGCGACCAGCTTTACCTACGACCATCCATTGTACCATAAGTTGGAGAAAAAAAGAAGCCACATACAGAGAAACCAAGGGCGTGTT
Organism: Secale cereale; assembly: GCA_902687465.1. Lineage (NCBI taxonomy): Eukaryota > Viridiplantae > Streptophyta > Magnoliopsida > Poales > Poaceae > Secale > Secale cereale. The sequence goes on from LR738711.1 coordinate 12,829,979, forward strand.
TGGTTTACAACCAATCGTGACCCTACCAACAAATTGGTTGGCCCGTAAGTTTTGGTCATTACATGGATCGATGCCAAATATTGATAGAATCAAATTAACCAGTGTGAAGGAAAAGGCCTAACATTACAGCGAGGACTGCAGTTATCTCTACATAACTTGGATTGCATCATTCAACATATCAATGACAGAGAGCCCAAAGCGAATTGGCTTTATCAGGTAATATACATGACACTACAAAGAGAAGAAAGTGCTCCATGCTTGTTGCTTGAAACTACATCAACTACCAGTGCATACATTCAATATGTTATAATTATAATCCTTGAACTCCTCTGTTATTATCTTATCTCTGGACACACTTTTTTGTGTGGCTAGTGGATGTTGGAATTTTGCTACTGGGACGCTGCAAATCTTGCTTTGTTTCGACTGAAGAACCTTATGGTTTGAAATATATTTCTCTGAATGCATGCTTTCCTATCATTTCCTCTCCTCTGAAGAGAAGAGAAGAAATAGGGACCTCACTTGGATAAGCGGTTGCGTGATGAAGCAAAAAAATCTTGTGCTTCTGACTAGAGGATCTGACCATGTTTAAATCAGAACGACAGAAAGCAAATAAAAAAAACGTCATACTAGCACATGACAAGACAAAGAAAGCATCATCTGTATCAACAAAAGATGTACTGTGATGGTGATCCTAAATTTGAATGCTGCAGCTCCCACTCCCAGGGTGGGTAGGGTAGGAAGATGAAAGATTAGGTGGGCATTGGGGATGAAGAGGTTACCTTTGCTTTGGTTGATTGGCTGGCTGTGCCGTTCTTGGTGCTGATGAAAACAAAAGAAGAGGTAATGGGGGCTGGCCATCAAGGGGGCTGTGCCGTTCTTAGGTGTTCTCCTCCGTCAGGTCCAGCGACAAACCAAACCCATCCATTAGAGAAGCGTGCACCTGCCAAGGCGAGGAAATAACATGCATCAGGGAAGGGAAATCCGAAAGAGATAAAAGAAAAAAATGAATCGGCCTAGAACAACACGGGACCGAACACAGAGATTAGAGAGGTGAAACATTTAGCAAGCAGCAAGGGAACAACACATTCATTCATCACACCCACAATTTATGGATAACACGCAAGTCATTCACAAAGAACAAAAACAGGGGCATCATTCCAGCAGAACAAGCCATATGCGTGGAGATATAATACGACCTTTGTTTTCTTACCAGCTTATGGAGCAGTTAGAATGCAAGTAAACTTGGCGTATGGAGATAAACAGATATAAGACAAGAGAAAACTCGACTAATCCTTGGTGCTAATAAGACCTCAAATGTAAACATGTCAATCAAGCGTTCTAGGTGTTTTAGCCAATTGATTATTTTTCAAGCGTCACAAGAAAGCGTGTTCTAGTATCCTAGAATTTTTCCATCCTAATGTACTGAAGTAATCAACTTATAATTTGATTAACATAACAGATAACACTGGAAAGGCGTCAAGAATAGCTCCATGATTTTGTAACCAAGTAGATCAATTACTCAATCTATACCATAGTTAAAAAAGTCGTGCCTAAGCGAGCGCTTAAGTGCCCCTAGGCTCTAGCAATATGCCTAGCGCGTAACTGCGCTTAATCTGCGCATAAGCATGCGCCTTGATCAGAAAAGCGCAAGGCAGTGGCAAAACGCACAATTAACGCCTAGCGCTTTTTTGAACTATGATCTATACACAACGGGTACAAATATATCAACCCTGTACAACAACTAAGCAGATTTTCTACTCCAGGGTTTAGAAACAACCAAGCCTGTTATTTTGCTGGAAGCAATTGCTGTGACCTGGTTTCATGATGAAGCCCAAGCGAGCCTCAACAATTTTGAGCTGAAGCTATAAATTCAAGTTGGTTATGAGGGCCCAGTAAATACGGTTTGATTATGCACCACGTATAGATTTTTGAGCAAGGGAAAATTGTTTGAAGCTATTGTGTTTTTTAGGTTCAGCACAGAAAATATTATTCAAACGGGGAGAAAGATCCAAAGTTGCATAAATGAAAACTCGCATTACATGTGCATAAGAAAGAGCATATCCTGTTTGCATTCAGTAATGCTAATAGATCAGAATGCTCATGTCGCTTTTACATGCCCATCAGGGACGTACTGTAAGGATTCACAACAATGGCAGAAGAATTTTTTTAAGAAGTCGAGGGAAGCCAAGTGAACAAAATCAAGTTCTGCATGAACAACTTGATAGGATTCAGACCACTGAGTCGTTTAACAACCACCCTTAGCAATTAGCACCTCATTTACCGAGAACGGATTGAGGCCAACAAATGGAAACCTAATTAAGTAGCCATGGAAGCAAAGCCATGACCGCCATGTGCATAGCTAGCTATATATATGCCCAGAGCAAGGGAAAGAACAGAAGCACCTTTCATATCTGTAGCCGAGGCCGAACCGTTGCCGTCCCCGCGGTGGAGAGTGGCCAGGAGGTGTCACCTCACCAAGGAGGTCGAGAAAGATCACCTTGAGGTGCCAGCGTCCGTGGTGGCGGCTAGAGTTAGCCGTGCTTGGGTGGGTCACGCGACAAGGCGGCAGTGAATCTAATCGTGCGACAAAACTAGCATATGGACTGCACAAGAGCAATTGTCAACATCAGTAAGGTAGCAGGAGGATTCAGTGTGCAACTTATAGCACATGAAAACATAATGTTCTTAAACTGAGGAGCAGTTTAACATACGAGTTTGGTGTGATGAAATCTAACACTTTATGATGGGCTGAATCAAAATGATTGGCAACATCAGTCAGGTAGCACTCCGGAATTTATTAATGTGCAAGTTACATCTAGTCTAGCACCAGTGTATATGGGCTGAACAAGAGCACTTTTCAACATCGGTATGGTAGCAAGAACGATTCAATGTGGAACTTATCATCACGAGATAAAAATGGAGGGTTCTTAAACTAAAGAGCAGTTTCAAAGTTTAATTAGCAACTTGCATCTAGCACTAGTATAGGGGCTGCTGAACCAGAGCACTAATTGCCAACATCAGTCAGGTAGAAAGCACTTATCATTAGATAAAAACAGAAGGTTCTTATAAACTGAAGAAAGAGCAGTTTCAATCAAATTATTCAATAAAAGCTACCTTCTGACTCAAGGATCTCGTTCAAATCGGAAAGATCGAAAGAGAAAGGACAAAAGGCTGAATGTAACCAAACTGCTAAAGTAAAATCAATGTGAATCGAATTCAGTATGCAATTCCAAAACTAACAGTGATAGAATCAAATTAACCAGTGTGAAGGCAAAGGCCTAACATTACAGTGAGGACTGGAGTTATCTCTACATAATTTGGATTGCATCATTCAACATATCAATGACAGAGAGCCCAAAGCAAATTGGCTTTATCAGGTAATAGTAGTGACATTACAGAGAGAAGAAAGTGATCCATGCTTGTTGCTTAAAACTACATCAACTACTAGCGCATACACTCAACAGGTTATAATTATAATCCTTGAACCCCCTCTGTTGTTATCTTATCTCTGGACACACTTTTTTGTGTGGCTAGTGGATGTTGGAATTTTGCTACTGGGACGCTGCAAATCTTGTTTTGTTTCGACTGAAGAACCTTATGGTTTGAAATATATTTCTCTCAGATTGCATCCTTTCCTATCATTTCCTCTACTCTGAAGAGAAGAGAGGAAATAGGGACTTCACTTGGATAAGTGGTTGTGTGATGAAGCAAAAATATCTTGTGCTTCTGACTAGAGGATCTGTCCATGTTTAAATCAGAATGACAAAAAAGCAAATAAAAAAACGTCATACTTGCACACGACAAGACAAAGAAAGCATCATCTGTATCAACAACAGATGTAGTGTGATGGTGATCCTAAATTTGAATGCTGCAGCTCCCACTCCCAGGGTGGGTAGGGTAGGAAGATGAAAGATTTGGTGGGGATTGGGGATGAAGAGGTTACCTTTGCTTTGGTTGATGGGCTGGCTGGGTCGTTCTTGGTGCTGATGAAAACAAGAGAAGAGGTCATGGGGGATGGCCATCAAGGGGGCGTACATGGTCCTTGTTCTCCTCCGTCAGGTCCCGCAACAAACCAAACCCATCCATCAGAGAAGCGTGCACCTGCCAATGAAAGGAAATCACATGCATCAGGGAATAGAAATCCGAAAGAGCTAAAATAAAAAAATGAATCGGCCTAGAACAACACGGGACCGAACACACAGAGTAGAGAGTAGAAACATTTAGCAAGCAGCAAGGGAAGTAGGGAACAACAACACATTCATTCATCACACCCTCAATTTATGGATAACGCGCAAGTCATTCACAAAGAACAAAAACTGCATACTTGGCTAGGTCTACATGGGCATCATTCCAGTAGAACAAGCCATATGCATGGAGATAAAATACGACCTTTGTTTTCTTACCAGCTTATGGAGCAGTTAGAATGCAAGTAAGCTTGGCGTTTGGAGATAAACAGATATAATACAAGAGAAAACAAATAAGATGTTTGGTGTAAACATGTCAATCAAGTGTTCTAGGTGTTTTAGCCAATTGATTATTTTTCAAGCATCACAAGAATGCATGTTCTAGTATCCTAGAATTTTTCCGTCCTAATGTACTGAAGTAATCACCTTATAATTTGATTAGCATAACAGATAACACAGGAAGGATACACATTGGTACTATAAGGCATCAAGAATAGCTCCATGATATTGTAACCAAGTAGATCAATTACTAAATCTATACCATAGTTACAAAAAGGCCTTCCTAAGCGAACGCTTAAGTGCGCCTAGGCTCTAGGCGATAGCAAAATGCCTAGCGCATAACTGCGCTTAATCTGCACATAAGAATGCGGTTTGATCAGAAAAGCGCAAGGCAGTGGCAAAACACACAATTAACTTGAACTATGATCTATACACAACGGGTACAAACAAATCAACCCTGTTCAACTAAGCAGATTTTCTACTCCAGGGTTTAGAAACAACTAGTAGTAAACAGGAAGATGCATATCTCATTGCAACTTCATTACAGTCAGCATCATACTAGCACATCAAGACAAAGAAATCATCATTGTATCAAATAGAGATGTACTAAATCCAAATGCTGCAGCTCTCCCACTCCCAGGGTGGTTAGGGTACGAAGATGATATATTTTGTGGGGATTGTGGATGAAGAGGGTACCTTTGCTTGCTTGATGGGCTGGATGGGTCGTTCTTGGTGTTGATGAAGAGAAGAGGTCGTGCCGGTCATCAAGGGGGCCTAGGTGGTCCTTGTTCTCCTCCTTCATCGACCAACCGAACCCAACCCATCCATCAGAGAATAGAAGCATGCACCTGCCAAGGAAAGGAAACCGCGTGCATCAGGGAAAGGAAGGGAAACGAACAGACATAACATAGCAGGTTGTGACTACCTTTGTTGTTTTTGTAGTGCAACACATGAGCAGCACACACTTGACCACCATAGCAGCTTGCCGGACCATTGTGTCTGTGGAGCAGACAACAACAATCAGCCTGATTAGAAATTTTAATGAGTTATATGAATCGATAGCACTGGTACATAGATTCCTATTATTTGACAAGCATAAGTTACTATTTTCCTGGTGAAACACACACAGAGCAATGTTACCCACTTCAAAACAGGACAACACATATAAACATAATGCAAAACTGTTTTTTTCATGATGTCCATGAGCACGGAATATTTTTTACCATAGAAAGATCCTGGAGTTATCTGCTATGAGGCCAAAAAGAAAGTTCAGCGAGAGAATGTTGCCCTTGACAGCTGCCATTGCTGTCCTCAAACATCCAGCATGACTCGTCGCTTGAGAGCGCCTAGTGAGAGAACAGAAGCTAAACAAATCAGGGACGTAGACAAGCGGCTGGATGGTGTGCAGAAACATAGGTAGAAAATGCTCGACATACATTTGGAAGCGCCATTTTATCGGTACGAGCCACTGTCTTATTCTCCTTCGGTTCATTCGGCGTGATGACCACGCCAGCAAAATTCCATTGTGAAAGGAACTGCTCTAGAAAACTCAAGGCTACAGGATTGACCATTTGCCCACCAACAAGAGCATAAATAGCAAGATCTGGAGCCAAGAAACCACTAGATAGCCCCTCATAGAGCTGCTTGGGTGCGTAAGGCACACACACTGGTCATGCTCATTCACATACATACAGCCTTCCAAGGGCTGATGTTGCGGATATGCACGGTATGTCCCATTTTGACCATTTGAATAGCCCATGACAGACTGTGAATAGATCCCACTGCCGTTATTGATGGGACAAACATTCCCCTGCATGGCAACAAACACGCCTGAGCTCTGTGGTTGGTCGGCGCTACAGGAAGCAATCTGACGCCTCTACAAACACCTAGTCAATCAGAGCCCGCAATCAGCTCCAGCTTTAATTAAGTAAAAAAGGAAGGAAATAATAATTGTCCAAAACAAACAGTGAGGATCAACTGAAGGTTGTACCGGAGAGAATCCATCCAATTTGGAGGATTCTGACACACGATACCAGACTTGTAGTTACTACTTTGCCGGTGAAACACACACAGAGCAATGCTACCCGGTTCAAAACAGACACACACATATATATATACAAGCGCAAAACTGTTCTTTTTTAAGATGTCCGATATAGCAGGGAGAGAACCCATCGAATTTGTAGGATTTTGACACAAGGTACCAGACTTGCAGGCAGCTAATTTGATGAACATAACAGTGCAAGTACACACCTGATTACACGACACTGTCTCATGCTCAGGTTTTAAACCACAGACACAACAAGATCCAACTAGTGAGCCACATAGATGGTAGAATCTGCTGTGCTCATGTTTAAATCAGAAGGAGAGTAAGAAAAAAAACTGAATCCATGGCGTCCTAGAACAGGGAGCCCGAACAGAGAGAGGGAGATAGGAGAGGAGAGGGGGACCTTCCATGGCGTCAGCGCTGGCAGGGTCGGAGCAGCCCGAGAAGGAGGCCCGTCTCTCTCTCTAACGGTGGAGAAGGAGCAGACCTCGCCGGAGAAGCCTTGCTTTGGCTGTCGGCTGTAGCTGCTACATCACCTACAGAGAAGCAACAAGATGAGATGGAGGTCAGAGAGAGATGAGAAGGAGGAGTAGAAAGGAAGGGGAGGATGGATCCATACCATAGAAACGACCATGCAACTTCTTTGAACTGCTGTGAACTTCGAATCCGTATATCCTAAATGCGCATTAGTACGATCCATGTGCTCTACAACAGTTAAATTCAAACGGCACATGCCAATATCATTAGGGGCGGCAGTACATATTGGTATTTAGAAATCGAAGTGTGTTCAGGAAAGCAAACTAATGCTAAGTCTAGTGTACAAATGGAGTACTACCTTAGCATACTACCTCATCGACAGATCATATCAGCATGATGCCGCAAAAATTATCATTAGGGATAATATTAGCAGACCACTTCGTAGCAGCAGCTTCTTTCTTCCGTTCGGCTACTTCCTTGTCTGCAGCTGCAACCTTTTATGCCTTTGCAGATTCTGCTCTTCTTGGCGGGCAGGAAGTTGCTTCTTATGTTGCTGTGGCTCTGCCTCTCTCTTCTCTGAAGCCTCTGCTTAGCTGCAGAGGTGTTCAAAATATTCAGTTATAGAGATGTGGCGAGAGTGGAAGAAGATACACATACCGAGAGAAACAAAGTTGCTCTAATTCATTGGAACAATGTTGGGACCATTACGCATATGTAATAAGAGGATTACACAAAAAGCTTTCATCTATGATGATGAAAAATACAAAAAAATATCATGCTAATGTGATGCATTTCAAATGATTACACTCATTCTCTGCCAATGAAACTGAAACTCCGAACATGAAAGGTACCGTCAGAGAGATCTTACCAAGCCATGGAGCGCGCATGTCCACCCTTGGTGATTCATCCCTCCTGTTGTCAGTTTGTACAAGCATCAGTATCACAGTTCTCGGGAAACAAAAATTATGTCAATAACAAAGCCTAGTCTTGTAACATGGCAGAATCAGGGCAAAGTTACAGGACTATAACAACATTACATCAAGACATACCAGACGACAAAAAACAAAATTGAAACAACCTAACAACCACAGAAAAAGAAAATTTACCATTTGCCCCACAGACTGGAATAAAACCTAGCACCCAAAAAAAAACACCCAAAGCAGCCACCACCAACACAACCACAGCAAAAGGCATGAAGATCAGCGAAGAAACACAAGTGACCCATCACATTGCATTATCACGAGCTAAGGAAGAAAGTACAGCCGCTCACAAAAAACACTCCTCGCATCTACAAACAGCGCCACCATAGAACAAACACTCAGCTGAAATATCAGAAGACCCACCTCCGAACACCCAAAGAAGCAACACAGAAACCTTCTATCTATGAAAAGAGAGCATAACAACCAAAGAAGCACATAAATCAAAACCACCATAGACCGGGCACCGCTATCCATCAGGCTCAACGAAACCAGAAACAACCATTAAAAAATATACAGAAAAAATCACCACATTCAACCAAAGATCCCCTAAAAAAGAAACGCCCCCCACTCCTGCAGTATCATAAGGCTAACCCCAAAATAGTCCCCACATGACCACTTTGTTCAAGAAAACAACAAAGAACATAGAACATGAAGCCACCACGCAAGGCCGTGTCGAACACCCAGGCCTGAGACCTACAATGAAATCCTCTCCAGCAAGCACAAACCACCCACACGCATCAAAAACAGGACAACACATCCAGAGCAATGTTACCCGCTTCAAAACAGGACAACACATTATATTATATAAATAGTGCAAAACGGTTTGTTTTAAGATGTTCGTGCAGCAGGAAGAGAACCCATCCAATTTAGAGGATTCTGACACATGGTACCAGACTTGTAGTTACTATTTTCCCGGTGAAACACACACAGAGCAATGCTACACACAGCAGATTCTACCATATGCATATACAAGCGCAGAACTGTTCTTTTTTAAGATGTCCGGTGTAGCAGGGAGAGAACCCATCCAATTTGGAGGATTTTGACACAAGGTACCAGACTTGCAGGCAGCTAATTTGATGAACATAACAGTGCAAGTACACACCTGATTACACGGCACTGTCTCATGCTCATGTTTTAAACCATAGCCACAACAAGATCCAACTAGTGAGCCACATAGATGGTAGAATCTGCTGTGCTCATCTTTAAATCGGAAGGAGAGAAAGAACCAAAAAAAAAACTGAATCCATGGCGTCCTAGAACAGGGAGCCCGAACAGAGAGAGGGAGATAGGAGAGGAGAGGGGAAGGGGGCCTTCCATGGCGTCGGCGCTGGCAGGGTCGGAGCAGCCCGAGAAGGAGGCCCCTCTCTTTCTCTAATGGTGGAGAAGGAGCAGACCTCGCCGGAGAAGCCTTGCTTTGGCTGTCGGCTGTAGCTGCTACCTCACCTATAGAGAAGAGAAGAGACGAGATGGAGGTCAGAGAGAGATAGAAGGAGAAGTAGAAGGGAAGGGGAGGGTGGATCCATACCATAGCACCGGCGGCTAGGGTTTCCGGCGCGAGGAGGGAGGGATGGAGCGCGTATCCGGCCGCCGGGCGAGCGGATCTCCATCCGGGGAGAGACGGGGAGGGGCCGCGGCGGTTGAGTGGAGGCCGGAGTTGGGGGAGACGGCGGCGGCTGGCTTTTGGGTCGGGGGCTCGAGAGAGGAGTCGGAGTTGGGGGGAGAAGACACAAGCTACGGGCCCTGGTTAGGTGTGGGGGGTTATTTTGGATTTCCTCCTCTCCTCTGAAGTACTAGTACCTCCTATCTCTCTCTTTTCTTGTCTTGGCGCGCGCTGAGCTCCAAATGTTGAGTGAGCTGCGCGCGAGCTTTCAAATGTTGAGTGAGCTGCGCGCGAGCTTTCAAATATTGAGTGAGGTACGCGGGCACACACGAAATCTAAAAAGAGAAGCATGGGCGGGAGATAATTCGGCACTGTCTCCCAGTGGCGTGGAGGAGAGCGAATAGCTCTGATTGGACCGGATGCACCTCCCACGGATCATGGATTGTCCGGTCGATCTCAACTGTCCATTCCTTTCTTCTCTTTCAGATCCGACGGCAGACACCGTACATCACGCGGATCGTGCTCCCTAACTACTCCCTATAAAATCCGACGACCTACTCTAGCCTAGGTTTCTTCATGCGTTTTTTTCTGATAGAAAATGAGTTTCGCACAGATAAATATATGAAACTAAAAAATGTTGAAATGATTATTTTTAATTACAAGTTACAACCACTGTTCCTTTTCCGTCATGTGGGTTGGGCTTTCATAATTTTTCCACTCCCTCTATTTTAAAATATAAGGTGTATTGATTTTTTTGAAATTTTTTCAATTTGATGAGGGCAATCGCGTCGGTTTAGGTTGAAGCGTTGGTATGTGTATTTAAAAGAGGTGGATGGTTTCTCGAGTGAACTGCCCCTGAAATTTTGTTGAAACTCATGGACGCGATGGAAGAGCACCATCTGAAAAAAATAGTGAGGGCGTAATGAAAGTGCGACAATTGAAAATTTAACTAGGAAGAGGGTGCGTTAAAAAAAACGTCATTTTTAACTCACTGGGCCAACAAATAGAACTCCAAAAAACACCTTATATTGCATGTGACGCATAGGCGGTCAAAGCGATTAACCGTGAAGATCTAAGCCCCTAGAGTACAGTTTTACATGAAAATGAAAAAGATCGGAAGAGTTTCATGAGGTGACCGATTAAGAGCGCTCTTTTGCTGGAGGGTGGCTACTTTTTGGCTCACCGAGTCGTGGATATGACTTTTGTACATTTGAACATTAAGAATAAAGACCACTTTTAACCCTAGATCTTTTTGCTTGCCTAGAAAATTTGCAATTGTCTCAGATTTTTTTTCCTGCAAGCGATGTATATTTGAAGCATCTCTAGCGGTTGGGGCAAAACAAAACACTGTCACGCCGACCATAATCACCCAGCTAAATATTTCCCCACCGTCGAACCATTGTCACCCCACACCATTTTCGGCCAAATCTCGTCATTGCATGCCGCGACTCCGCCGTCCGCCCCCGGCCCCGCGCCGCTTACCTCTCCGGACATCCGCAACAACACCTACCACCCCATGGCGATTCCGCTCAAATCTCAACGCCGCAACTTTGTTGTCTGTCCCAGGCCACCGCCGCCATCCCGCCCCTCCGGACGTCCACAACAACCTCTACCACCCCACACCGATTTTGGCTAAATCTCATCACCGCAACTTCGTTGTTTGCCCCCGACCCCTCCATCACCCGCCCCTTCGGACATTCGCATCAACCCTAGTGACCACCTCTGATTCTCGCCCCACCGCCGTCTTATTCCATTGATTTTGAACATTCCTTGCCCCATCGCTACCCGAGATGCTCGTCGATGCACCACCACGACCCCACACCAATTCCGGCGAAATCTCATCGTCGCAAGTTTGCTGTCCGTCCCCGGCACCGCTGACACCCCACCGTTGTTAGCAACGAAAGCTGTTGTCGCAACTTCAAGCCGATTATGGGCAAAACTCACAGTTGTCGCAACTTCGGCGCCCGTCCCCGCCCTTGTTTCTTCGGACGTCTGCAACAACCCTCATGACAGTCGATGAGTCTTGCCCAGCCGCCCTCTGATTCTGACGGTTCCCTGTCCACAACCACCCCTTGCTGATTCCGGCCAAACATTGTCGCACGGACTCCATCTTCTACCCCCATCCCCGACGCTGCATAAGACGTTTGTAGTAACCCTCTCTACCCCACATTGACTCTGGCCAAATATCGATGTTGACACCGTCGTCGCGACTCTGTCGTCCGACCGCCACTCCGGATGTCTGCAGGAACCCCCGTGACCACCACCGATCCTCACCCACTGTCGTATGATTCCACTTATTCCGTATGTTCCTTGCCCCTTCGCCATCTTCGTGTGCCAGCCTTGGGTAGGGCCCTCCATCGCCCAGATTCGTCGTGCGGTAGAATAAAACTCTTGGACTATTGGGGGCTATTCTAAAGATCTGGATTTTTGTGTTAAATATATGCATCCATGTGATAATGATAACTATATTTCCGGTGACTGTTAAATATTTGAAATGATTATTTTTAAGGTGTAGAAGATATAACATAATGTATGACTCAAATATAATTTCAATAACAAAATACTTCAAAACGTCTTAATATAATATAGGTTTTATGTTTTATGTAAAAGGAAATGTTAAAATATATATTCACTAAAATGAATTTTAATAATAATTATTATAAGGTTCCCCCGATGAGACAAGATGAGAAGAGGAATTTGGTTGGACTTGATTACATGTCCATGTTTAAGATTATTGTTGATGTGAACGCATTTGAGCATAGTTAGTAGACAAACAACCAAACATTGGTATCCATGTGAGTGAGGCATGCTTGTGGTGACAAGTATTATCATGGAGACGAAGAGAAAGGGTTATGTTTGAGTTATAGTTACGATCATTTCCACATTCCATCTGAACTCTGGAACCTAGACTGGACTTACGTCGAGGCGGGGCATGAGAGGAGAGTGGGTCGTGCCACCATTTCTCGGGGAGGTGTGATGGAGCTAGGTTTGTGAGAACGGGAAGGGAAATGGTGAAATTAGTGTCGAAGAAGAATAGCAAGGAGGTAGATGTGATATTGTGGGGTGGGCTAGAACAAGTTATAACGTGAGGGTGCATGATCGAATGGTGCGATAAACTAGGGGTAGTGAAAAAGCCTCGAACTATTGGGGCTATTTTAAAGAATGGATTTTTTTGCATCAAATATATGCGTACGAGTGATAATGATAACTATATTCCCGTTAGCTTTGAAAAAAGGATTGCAAACTATTTTTATTCTGCCAAATATTTATTTTTAAAGTTGCAGAATATATAACTCAATATAGGACTCAAATATAAATTTTAATAAAAAATATATTTTTTGAATATTCTTTTCAATTTAATGCACAATATAGGCTTTATAGTTTATATTAAATAAAATATTAAAATATATATTCGTCAAAATGAATTTTAATAATAATAAATCTAAGGTTGATCTGACAAAACAAGATGGTAAGAAGAATTTGGTTCGGTTTGATCACGTGTCCACATTTAAGATTGTTGTAGTTGTGAATAGATTTAAGCGTAATTAGTAGACAATTAGCCAACATTAGCATCGATGTTAGTGGGGCATGTTTTTGGTGACAAAAATATCACATGTGTGGAAGAGAACACGCTAGGGCCGAGGTTAGGCTTACGATCGTTTTAACTTTTCATCCGAATTCTTAGAACCGGGACGGGGCCTACGTCGAAATGGGGCATGAGAGGAGTGCAAATCATGCCGCCAACGACCGAGGAGCATGGCGAGGGTGGGGGCTGTGAGAGAGAACAAAGGGGAAAATGATGGAGGGTGTTGAAGAGTAATAACACATGAGAGTAGATGAAATATTTGTGGGTCAGGCCAGAATAAGTTAGTATGCGAGGGTGCATGAACGAATGGTGTGATACGAACATAACTCTCCATGGGACTATCGCAGGCTATTTTAAAGATTTTTTTTGCATCAAATATATGCACACATGTGATAGTGATAATTCAATTTCCCGATAGTTTTCTGAAAAGGGTTAAAATATATTTTAATTCATCCAAAATTTATTTTTGAAGTTGTAGAAGATATAACACAATGTAGGACTCAAATATGTTTTTTAATACAAAAACATTTTGGAAATTCTTATCATATCCTACAAATATAGGTTTTATGTTCTATGTAAAAGAAACTGTAAAAATATGTATTTGTCAAAATGTATTTTAATAATAATAATTTTATTGTTGACCCGACCAGACAAGATGGAAAGAGGTATTTGGTTGGATTTGATCACCTGTCCATGTGTTAAGTAGTTATGAATAGATTTTATCACATGGTTGATATGTTGCTACAACAAAACCACTATTCATGTGATTGTACTTGATTGGTGAAGACAACTAGTAGCAATCTGCGTGATCAAAGCTCATTGGTTGAAGTAGCACAACCACACACATCATGCATCACGGGCCTCCTCATATCGCGTTCCTACCTCTCCATATCCACACATGTCTTTGACCTTATCTTTTCATGTACACACAAACACTTTCATTCTCTTCTCTTATCTCTTTGCGCACGCAATTCATCTCTCTTCATATTTTCTCCCTCAAGAATCTCCTCATCTCGCGTTGTTGCATCTTTCCTCACGGATGACAGGCCACAGACACTGCCGCCTCCGCACTACGGCACCCTGACCATGCACTACGGCGCACTCTCCCGCCCCCACTCCCGCTTCTGTCTCCAGCAACGATGCCCTATCTCACATGCATCACCAGCTCCACGTCGATTTCATCACCGGGCCAAGGGTGGCGATCCGCGCTTCGGATCGTGCCATGCCGGCGTTGGCACCGGCGAAGCGCTCCGTTATGCACACATGTGACGATGATAATTCTATTCCCGCTGACTTTCAAAAAGGGTTAAAAAATTAATTGTTTCGGTTTCTTTATGAAGTATTTGAAGATATAACACAATATATGACTCAAATACGATTTTGGAAACATTTTGACAAGTCTTATCATTTCATGTAAAACATAGGTTTTATATTTTATGTAAAAGAAAATGTTAAAATATGTATCCATCAAAATGAATTTTAGTAATAGTTATTTTAAGGTTGACTTGTTGAGACAAGATGGGAAGTAAAATTTAAGTTGGATTTTATCACGGGTCCATGTTTTAAATTATTGTCCTTGTGAATATATTTAAGTATAATTAGTCAACAGATGGTCATCATTGTCATCGGTGTGGATGCAACATATTTGTGGTGACGGAGATTATCACAATTGACGGACTAGAAGTCACCGGGCCTCGGTCACGCCGGACCAACGCCCTGGATGAAAGAGTTGCCATAGTCAGAATCACCACAAATCCAGGAAAGCTCCGCTCTAGCACAAACTTCCGCTAGGCCCCTCATCGACAATGGATGAGATGTCCACGAATCTAGGAAAGGGCCTCGAAACAAAACTCCCAAGAGCAGGACGTTGTCACCATCTCGACGACCTTCTTTGGAAGCCAAACCTTGCTAGGACAGCCGATTGACGAGGCCACCCTACCCTCACCACCCACAAGGGATGGCAGTAATCTATGAATATTATTGAGCGCATGAGCAGCAGGAAGACATTGCCAACAAACTCCATCATGTCACCCTAAGAGGTGTCATGGAGGAGGTGAAGCCACAATGCCTTATCCCACCGCGCGACCGCCACCGCCACCTGAACGGTGCCACAAGAAACTCTAACCCTAGCCCTAATAGATGGATAAACGACCTTGTTTTCTTGTTTGTTTTAGATTTATAGCAAGACCATTGATCATTTGTCCATCCCCTTTTTGTGGAAGCATCCACCCTTCTCCCATTATCTGTTGATGTGCGCAAGCCGCCGTTGCTATGCTGACCGCTGCCTCGTGACTTGGGTTGCATGCACTAATAGCGGCATGAGAAGATCTTCTCGGACGAGGCCTTGGTCTAGCTCCTCGTCCGCCGCCTATGTGGGTAACCACATGCTCATGCCTGGTTGGCAAGCCGCGTTGGCAGGAGTGAGAGATTGCCGCCGTCGGCAAGAATCGTGACGGGCAGCTTGGAAAGGAAAATAAGGTTTTGGCGAGCATGCGGGTGGTTACTCATTATTTGGTTACATATTAAATGATTGCTAGTCGGGTGATATTTCATTAGTGGAGTAGATAATTGGATAGCTAGGTAACCGCATGTATCGTCATAAAGTAACTACTAACTGGACGAAGAGGAAGACAATTAACTGGACGAAGGGGTAAAACAGCCCAGTGGGACACAACTAGGGGCATAAATCTAATTATCCCAAGATTTTTCGGAAACTTCATCAGTTAAAACTAGTCTTGTACGGTTGCAAAAATGTGTCATGATCAATGGCGGAGCTATTTGCACTTCTCGGGAGCTGTGGTCCCCCAAGGTTAGAGAAAACAATCATATTTCCCGCTTTGCCCCCCGCTGTTCTCTGCTAGCTACGCCACTGGCCATTATGATCTGTTACAACATGACCGCCTAGAGGCAGGTCACCTGATCCCAGTCCTCATGATTACTAGTAGAACAACAGCCACATCCAAATTATTTCAAACAACATATGTGTCCCTCAAAATGAAAGTTGTAGGTTATATAAGTAGTAGTAGAAAATTTATCTCGTTGCTAGCTTACCTTTGGGTGTGCTGGTTGTGAATGACGGCAGTTGCTAGATTGACTCACTGGAAAAAACTTGTGCAAGTGTAAGTTGTGGCTGCATCACGGTGTCGCAAACATCACACCTGATCATCCAGTGAAACTGCTGATAGACCTGAAGTGTTCCGGACAATACACACATTTCGCATGTGTCAACCCTGGTATGCAATGCGCCAGACCATAGGCCGTATAGACAGTTGACATGATCCTCGATCTACCCAAACTGCAGTGGCGAACTCTCGGACGTGTTGACCTCATGCTTGCTGAACAAGTAATAAGTGCACAGGACAATAACAGTATCATCCTATTCCGCTAACATTCTGTGCACATGAGATGCCTGATTAATTATCTTGTTGGAAAGTCTAAGATTGCACACCTTGTCAATGATGATCACTTATTTATATGCCCATGGACAACATATATATGCTTCTTGGAGAGCTTTGTTGACGCATGTGCTGCGAACCTGAAGTGTTCGTATCGCCTCGGCACAACACTAGCCAGGGCCTATGTGATCTCTCCTGCCACCATGGTGTCTCCCGCGAACATTCTGGTGGAAGTTAGCTTTTGAAGCAACGTCATGGACATGAACTTCAATGTTCCATGTGTGCTGGGCTTTCTTCAACTTGAGGAGTGAGGTTGAATTTCTGATTGAAGTTGAGGCCGCTTCCCTTATTACAGAGGATACAATCCTCTGTAAATCAAAAATTCTATTCCCTTGTCTATTAAATGTCATTTCTATTCCCGTGTTTCAAGAACGCCGTGTTGAAATTCCCCCTTAAACCATCCATACACATACCACGTACTTGAGGCATATAACGCTGGGTGGACACCGTCTGGCTAAATGGCGTGTGAATTACTCACACTGTCACGCAACGCGCCACACTTATTCAGACCACGTGATCGATCATCGTGAGAGGTGATCAAGTGGATATGAGAGTTGCAAATGGATGATTCGATTGATAGCAGCTGGTCGATATAGACGTCTCTGCTTGCCGGTGCTATATATCCCCCTTGTAGCATAAGACTTTCCGAGAGCTCTTTTTGGGCCTAGGACTAATTCGTGGATGGATCAATTAAGTAACTAGGAAAGAGCCTCGAGGTAGCTAGGCGATGAGACGGTGACAGATAATCAGAGAAAGAAAAATGATAAACCCAAGTACAGTACATGATCGCTGGTTCCATCGGCGGCCAGCACATGTTTTCTCGTGATGTATGCGACGATTAATTCATCTGCACGTGTTTATTAATATCTTCGTCGGCTGAAAAAAGAATTCACGTCGATCCAGAATGCACAGCATGTTCCTTCCAACAGAAAACATATTAGGCATCCTCAGCATCATATGAAGTCAAAGTTGATAACTGGAAAACCGTCGATTACCGTCAAATAAATCAACGGGTTGATGTGTTATCCTATGGTAGCTAGAAGTATTATACTTTCTCTGTACCAAAATGTAAGATGTATTTTGATTGGGCATAAAGCATAAAAAACGTCTTGAGTACATTTTGTTACGGAGGGAGTACTTTGCAATGCATGGATGAATGAACTGATTAGCCTTTTTTAGGCTGCCCGTAATGGGAGTATCATAGGTAGTTTCATACATGCCAACTAGGTAATTTTGATGATGTGACATAGAATTAAATGAAGAGAGAGGGGGTTGAGTATCATATTATGATACCGTATCATATTAAATGATGTGCTAGTATGTGTCATGCATGGCAATAAATGACTATCCTATGATACTAACATATGATACTATGCACTACGGA
Organism: Secale cereale; assembly: GCA_902687465.1. Classification (NCBI taxonomy): domain Eukaryota; kingdom Viridiplantae; phylum Streptophyta; class Magnoliopsida; order Poales; family Poaceae; genus Secale; species Secale cereale. The sequence goes on from LR738711.1 coordinate 12,847,968, forward strand.
TGTACTTCCTCCGTCCGGTGAAGAGTGAACATCTAGAGATTTTAGGACAAATTATGGAGTGAAGTAAAAAATGCATTGGAAAAGTGCAAGTCATCATCTCTCTCATCTTTAATTAACCAACCCCCAATGAGCTAAGTGCATGTAGAAATTAAGAAGACCATGTGTAGCTTGTTATTGGTCTTGATTACCGTGTGATGAGAAAGAAGTATTTTTTTCTACTTTGGAAAGATAGAAGTACACTCTTTTGTGGACAAATTTTAAAGCCAAACGTTCATTCTACCGGACGGAGGGAGTAGTACCATACACTAGTATCATGTGCATGATACTAGTATACGACACTCTTCTTTACAACCAGTCTTAGTAGGATACTTGGATGAATTATGATTTAATTAATTCAAGGTACTACTGTTCTAGTAGTAGGATATTTGGATGAACTGTGACTTCATTAAATTCGAGGTACTCTTGTACCACCGTCCTAGTTTATTAGTCTCACTCGTATTTATGATCATATTTTGACCATGATTTTAATTAATAAAATATAAATTACACATAGCAAAACTAATATTATCGGAAACTATATTCACATATGAATCCAACGATATATTTTGCCGTGATATGTATTAATATTTTGCTAGTTAAATTTATGATCAAATTTTGGCATAAAATATGAAGAGACCGATAAACAACGATGGAGGAAATTGAGAAACAGTAAAACTGAGCCAGCTAGGGCCTTCCACAGCGATTTGGCACACAGAACCGTCTGATTCATTGACTCAACGCTCCAGATCTGCTGGCTAAATGTTCGCAATCAATTGCTTATCCTTCACGCACCTTGGCCCATTCCGCGCCAATCTGCTCACTGTGGCCCAGCAAACGTCTCTTGGGCCGCTGCTCCGATGACCGACCTGGACGCTCTGTAGTTGTGTGTGCCCTATTTGCGTCAAACTAACCCAGATCGTCTTTCTCCTCCCTACCGTTGACCCCATCTGCCCTAGCTCGATCAGAGGTGGCGGCGGGTCCAGAAGGACAAGATGGATGGATCGGTGCGGTGCGGTGCCTCCCCTAGCTCTAAACCTGTCCATTGATCCCCGCCTACAAATCCTCCATCACACGCTCTTCGCAACCTGGCACACCACCGACGATCGTGACAAATCAGTGGCATGTTGTAGTTGGGACGTTCGGATCAACAACTGGATGTAGAATATGACAACGACAATGGTACAATCGACTAGGTAAACTCTAACCCAAGGTGCAGGACGCCCGTCAAATTGGCCAATGGTGCTGGTCAAGCAGTTCCATCCACTCGCAAACCAAACCAGATGCTATTCAGCTTTCTATTTCCGCGCGACTATCTTGAACTCTTGATGTACAACGATTTCCTCAGTTACTTTTTTTACCGCTGCTATGTATTTGGGATCCACTATCCTTTTTATTTGATATATATACACAACATGTGATTGTGTCAATGGCTGAGGAGCAGCAGGCTCGGCTATACGAAATTTCTAGCATTAAAGACACTTATTAGTTGACTAATTATGGGCTATGTTGCAGGATCCTTCTAAGCAAGTTGAGACTAAATAACTTAATGTTCCAACTGCTATATGGAACCACCAACGATTGGGACTGCTCCAAATAAAAGGTATTCCCATGGACTGATGAACCTTATGTGTGTTAGGAAAATAAACCACTTCGTGTTCGGTCATGACATTTGTGTCTTGGTGACGCGTTAGTCTGTTCTCGCGTTGGCGTTCACCGTGTAGGCCTAGGTCTATGAGTTCGTGCTCGTGTCTGTCGTGTATGTGCAGGTTGAGTCGGAGACCATTGGTGATCTGTTGGACGCCGGCCGCGTTGTGCGCGTAGGAGCGCGTCGTATGCGCAGCCTGGGCGAGCGGATCACGGGACCGTGTTGAACCGACTTAGCTGCATGCAAGTTGGAGGTTATACCCGTTGGAGCACGTCGTGCGTGCGGCTGGAACCTACGAATCGAGCTGCATATGTAGATGCATGTGGAGTTTGTTGTGTACCTGCGCGTAGAGATCGGCCGGAGGAGTTGCGTGGGCGTTGCGTCGCTGTATGGCTATAAAAAGCCTTGTAATCATTGATGTAATCTAAGCCGGCTGAGATAAAAAGAAAGTAGGGTGTTGGTGCGCCCGTGGCGGAGTTTGTGCGCCGTGAAAAAAATCTGATGTTTCCATTGCCTCCGTCTTCCACCTCTGTCCGTGAGCTGAGAGAGAGCGAGCTAGGTAGGGTAGTCCCAACAATGTGTCTAGCATTGGGCATTGCATAAATCTTTCTACATGTCTCGTTTCCCTTGATGTGGTGTTACGATGTCACACGAGATGTGCAAAACTGGAGCTAAGATGTTGTCTTTATATAAGACCCAAAATATATTTAGAATAGGTCAGGTCTTACCACAACGTGCACATATAGTGAGCATACACATTTTTACAAAATGATTGCAGAACATTTCATCACATACACGCATGATATATTCGGACAAATAAAAGGAACATTACCACTAACCATTTACGTGATTGTATTTCCATTTTATTTTTATCAATAATATATTGACATCTTCCTCTCCATTGTGTTAGAGGGGACGATATTTGATGCCACTAGATGTGCTAAAGCTTTGGACTCTTCATTGTATTGAGACCCCAGAGATACTAAACCTTTAGATTCTTCAATGCCTGGCCATACATTGCTTCTTTGCACCTGGTGAGTGTGTTCGCCCATTTATACTTTGATATCTAGCCATACTATATAGCCCTACCGGAGCATTGAAATTTTACAACGTATGTATGAATGTATTCACTTTAAATTTTAATCTATTTGAGCAGTAAATTATCTAAGATATTTATACCACCTGAATACAGTTATGATCTATTTGAGCAGTCAATCTATTCTTCAACGCGCGCTTTTATGATCTAGTTACATGATAGTTTGACCGAAGTGCTACGATCAACCGGCACCATAAGTGGTGACGTATGTGATGATTATGACCATCTGCGCATGTTTTCTTAGTCGGCGAAATTTAGAATACAGTTCGATGCAAAAAAGTTATATTCAGCCTGTCCGGTCAGCTGCATTCCTTCCAACAGAAAGCGATAAAGAAAAACAAAGTCAATCTTACTCTATAAATAAAGTCAGAAATTCATTGTCGAAAAACCGTCGTAGTTGATCATACAAATTGGTTTAGTAAGTACATATACCCATCCAAAGAACATGTTGCTTGGACTTTTTTCTTAAAAAATAACCCGCCGCCCAGGCCCCAGGGTATCGAGGCACTACCAGTTCAACTCATATGAAAATGATATATGCTCTTTTTAATTATCGAGGCCCTGCCAGTTCAACTCAACGATGATTGATCAATTAATCCATGAAACTGAGAGGCGGTAGGCAGGCAGGTGTTAGTTGGAATCCATGGTCCTTCGTGGTTGCCGTGTTGTTGCTTAACGAGCTAGCTCGGTGCAGGGGCGGCGCCAGGGGTCTTCTTGGGTATTCGGTTGAATACCCAAGATTTTCACAAACCTTTGAAATTTTATATAAAACAGATGATTTTTTTTGCAAAACAGTGATGATTTTGGCAAAATGAATACCCTCCTCCAAAATGAATACCCACCCTCTAGAACCTGGCGCCGCCACTGGCTCGGTGATCACCACTCCATCGTCGGCTGGATCCAAACCACGATTAAACAACGGGATCCCAAATCACCGGCCAAAACCCGCCAAGGAGATAACCGTCCATGAAACCGCGTGAGCTCTCTCTACCACTACCTATAAGACGCAACACCCACTCGATCAACACGCCACGCCATTATCCATTACTCACTTCCATTGCTTCATTCCTGCTCCTACCTCAATCTTCTTGTGCGAGAGATCTCACACACGTTGGGTTCATTCTTGAGCTGATTCGATTCCGTCCATGTCGTCTGCCCTCTGCTTACCGGCGATGGTGCGGCCGGCAGCGGCATCCTCCGGGCCTGGGCGCCAGCTTTACGGGTCGCCGCCGCCCCACGGTCCGGTGCTGCGACCGAGGAGGCCGCAGGCGGTGCCATGCCACGGTTTGGCGCTGCAGCCGAGGACGAGGCGCTGCGGTGCTTTCGGGCAGGACCACTACGGTGGCGCGCTGGTGGACGAGGACATGGTGGTGCTCCGGCGGAGGATCCGGGAGGCGCGGATGGCGGAGACCAACTACGAGGCGCCGCCCGGATGGGCGGACTGGGAGAAGCGCTACTACCCGGCCTACGTCTCCGACGTGTCCGCGCTCGCCGGAGCACTGCAGCTGCTGGCCATGGGCACCAGGCCAGGCGTCGCTGCGGCCGTAGCCGCCATGCTGCTCGCTGGCGTGCCGGTCTCCGCTCTTGCATTCCTGCACTTCCTCGGTCAGGCGGCGGAATCCGTTCTGCATCATGTTTCTTAATTGATTCATTATTCATTTGTACGCAGTGTGTGCTCTCTGTGTCTATACTCTATAGCCTATACATAGATAATGCAACGGAGATATACAATGGCGAGTGTTAGGCGCCGGCCCAAGTTTAGAACGGTCATGCCCCAGTCGTCTGATTGAGTCCCGCATAGTCGTTAGATGGGGCTCGTTCCTTGTCGTCTTTCTCGTACCGCAGGTGAATCTGAGAACAAAAAAGAGGGAGACATGGTGGCCGCCCTCCTGCTCCTCTGCATCGTGCACCCGTGTCACATCCCATTGCCGCCGACGCTCGCCCCTCGCCGCTACTGCCCATCCCTCCCTCCTCGCCCACTTGCAGAATCAATGGTGACGATGCCCTGGTTCGCATCCAAACAATGGTGGGAGCAAAAACTGACGCCGGTTCCAGCAAACAAGAAAAACGGATGGTAGAATAAATTGTAAAAATTAGACGTTGTTCCAGGAATTCAAAAACTCCGGTGGTAGCAAAAAATAAAGGTTGTTTCAGCAAACCAAAACGCTGATGGTAGCAAAAAATGCAAAAAAAAAAAAGAGATGGTGTTGGTTCCAGCAAGAAAATAAACGATGGTAGCAAAAATGTAAAATTAGGCGCTGGTAGCAGCAAACCAAAACGCCAGTAGTAGCAAACCAAAACGCTGGCAGTAGCAAAATTGGAGGCTGGTTCCAGCACTTGGTTGCCGCTGTTGTAGCACCTGCTGGTTATGGTCACCACCCGTCGCCTGCTCGTTGTAGCTCCCTTGTCCGCCAGTTGCAGCTCTGGATGTGGCCGGTTGCAGCTCCCGCGTGGCCGTTTGTAGCTCTTCGGTCCACCGTTTGCAGCTCTAGTATCTGTGGCGATAGTGGGTCGTCGGAGGAGTAGGGATTGAAAGGGCCGCCGAGCTATGCAACATAAAAGAGAAATCTCATCAAAGAGGGATGAAAAGAAGAAGCAGATGGGGGTCCCGCTGGTGACGGGCTCGCCGGAGAAGCCGTGGTGCTCGCTGAAGCCTAGATACAGATCTAGAGGGGCAAGCGGAGATGAAGATGCATGAGAAATTTAGAAACGAGCTGTGTGAGAAGAGGATAAGATGCGTGTGGTGGAGGAGAGGATAAGAAAGGGACGTGTGTGTGGGCCCTCATGGCCGCGTGGCGCGTACGTGGCCGAGAGATCGGCCGAGTCGTTCGGCTTGCCTGCCGCACATAAACGTTTCACATATACAATTGTCTACTGGTTTTATATGAACCAAAATGACCATCCGACGTAAGTTTTGTGACAGTAGGTGTATTTAGTATCTTTTTTCTTGGATGTGTGTATTTACAGGCATCCTATGTTTCAGCCTTCGGACTCGTAGAAGGGGCGACTGAGATGGTCCGACCCACGCGGAGGCCACTTGCTTTTGTTCTGTAATTGCGTTTTAGATTTTTGTTTTACTTTTTTACTTTCCTTTATACTTTAAAATATATTAAATATATCTATTAGACGAAACACTCTACAAAAAAATTGAAAAATGTAGAACAAATATTTGATTTTTTTTAACACGTATATTTGGAATGTTGAATAAATATTAAAAAATGTTGAACAAGTATTTAAAAAAATGTTGAATAAGTGTTCGGAAAATGTTGAACATGTATACAAAATATGTTGATCATTTATTTAAAAAATACCCATAAAAACTTATTTTAAAAATGATGAATTTTGCTGATCATGTGTATACAAATATTAATCAAGCATTTAAAAAAATGTTGAATAAGTATTTGAAAAATACTATTTGTCAAGCTTTTCAGAAAAGTTAAATGTGTATAGAAAAATGTTGACCATGTAATTAACAAATGATTAAAACATTTTATCATGTATATAAAAATATTAGTCAAGCATTTGAAAAATTGTTGAACAAATGTTTGAATTTTTTTTAATCAAGAGTTTGGAAAATGTTAAATGGTTATAAAAAAGTTACCATGTATTAAAAATGTATATTTTTATTTGAAAACTATTAATCAACCACTTAAAAAATCCCGGCAGAGTGGCTACCAAAGCACATGATCTACCTGGACACAAGGGACTTATCCCTGCATCTCTCATTTCCTCTGCTCTTTTTATGACTATGTGCGCATGAATGGGCCGGCCCAATACAACGCGAGGGGCGAAAAAGCTTCGGCGGGAGCTCCCACCTTCTTTCATCGTGTCGAGCAATATATAGCGGAAATTCCTCATTCGGCCCACTCATGTGACGTCACTTCCACCTTATTTCATTGTGACAAGTGCATGTGCGTCACTTGTGGCAACCTGAGAGTTTTGTCCTTTTTCGTAGATTCATTTTAAACGTTTAATCTCTTGAATCGCGCGTTCAAATCATGAATTGTTTTCACTGTTTGATTTCACATTACAAGATCTTTGAATCTATATCACATGTTAATAAGTTTTGACCTTTTTAACAGAAAAGAAATAAAAAAAACCAAAAACCTGAAAATATATATATGAAAACCTAAGAAAAAACCAGAATCCAGAAGCAGAGTTGTGCTTTTCACTTTTTTGGGGGGTGG
>LR738711.1:12855026-12893116 GCA_902687465.1 Secale cereale
GGGGAGCACAGACTACGATATACTTCTTCTGGAAGTATAGACTATGTTTTTTTTCATTTTCGGGAAGCACAATTATACTGCTCATGAAATCGTCGACTGTGCTTTTCTCCTTTTCGAAAAGCACATCTTGCCTTTCCCTTTTCCGGTAGCACATGCTCCTTTTTTTTTACTTTTTGAGAAGCGCACCATTTGGCACGCTTCTAGGTCAAGATAGTGATCTTTACGGGAGCCCTACAAGGGGTAAGAGTATAATTGGTTTAATGCCAAAAGTTGGCATGCCAAATTTTGGCAAGTGCCAAATGTTGGCTAGAGATTGGTTGCTTGCCATTTTTTGTTGCCAACCTCACAAAAGGTTGCCAAATGTTGGCAACTTTCGATTTTGCCAAATATTGGCAATGCTAAATGTTGGTAGCAAACCAATTACGCTCTAAGTCTTAATTAGTTGCTCCCATACACTGCGCTCCCTAATGGGCAATGCCACTGGGCCAGCCCATTAGCCATAGACTCCAACGATTTTTTATATGCCTTTTGTGGAGGTGCGCAGTTTTGAACCAACGTTTTCTCATTTTCTGTGTTTTTAATTTTGTTCCAAACTTTCATTTCTTTATTTATACATATTTATGTATTTCTATTTTATTTATATTAGTTTCCTTTTTCTTTTTCTGATCTAGTATTTCCTTTTTTCTTGTTTTCTATTTTTTTCTTTTTGGTTTCATTTGTAGAAAACAAAGAACAAATATGAAAATATTTGTCATGATTTTCTTGTACATATTTTAGACAATGCTTGTATATTTTTAAAGTATTCAAAGTTATTTGGGAAAATGTTTTGAAAGTGTATTTGCTAGTTCGAAAGAAGCCGATACGGGTGCAAATAGTATTCATAGTGATTCTTATGTTTCGTAGCAGGCTGCACATACCCACTTGGTAAATAGCCTTCCCTAAAAGAGTTGAATTGGAGGAGACTGAAGAAAGCAAAAAAACTCAGGCAACTGCTACTAACGACTCTGTCCTGTAATGCCGAGTAGGAGTAGCATTATTAAGGACAGTAAAACTGAACCCTTTCCGAGCTCTCTCAGGCCCCCATCAATTCAGGCCGTCAGATCATGCATCTCGGCTGTCCGTGGCCGTCCAATGCATTCTTTGCTCCCGCTTGGGCTGATACAATGAGATATGATTACAAAATATGCTTCTTTTAATCAATGAAGTCATGACTTGTGATGATTATTTATGCTTTCTTGATGTTTCTAGATATGTGCATAACTACAAACATAAACTCGGAACTTTAGCCTTGTCTGTATGTGACATCTCTAGCATCTGAATCTGAATAATGAAGCTCAAAACATTTCAGGCAGCAGCTCTGTTTTGCTATATTTGTGTGACATTACTTTGGGTTTTCAATTCTTTCCACCTGCTATGTTGTCTCTTTATATCATCTATTAATTCGTTTAATTGTCATCTCCACCAGCTAACTTTTGTGGGACTGTCAAGAACCATCACTCTTACTTTGTAGCTGAGTCAAATCATCATTTGTGCAGTCATGATATAGCAAAGCATTGAAGCTACGTAAGTATACCAAAGTGATGTGGAATTTCTTAAAATAAGAGATTTGAAATTTACGTCAAATAATGGTTTCAGAGGAGGCACCTCCCCATAGTGCGCACATGTCCATTGCAGCATGAAAGGACAAATGCGACGTCGCTGCTGCTGACAGTAGGGAGGAGATCAGCGGCAAGGGAAGCATGGGGAAATCTGGGTGTGAAACTGAGTTTATTCAAGGTATGTCTTTTACGCCTCTCTTTCCATCTCAATTCTCATCCATCTTCCTCTAATTTTTCTTTTATTTCTATACATGTTAGGTCAAAGATGGTATACAACTAGGTATAAAGCTTCATAAGGACTCATCTTTTTGGGATCCAAAATGATAAATTACAGCTAAGTTGAACAATTTCTATATTTGGGTGATAGTACCGGGTGGGAGTTCTTTCAGAATTTGCTTATATCATGCATACTTAAAATTGTGTATTGATAAAACTTCGGCTTATGTAGATGATGCATGCATATTGTAGTAAACATGTCAACTACTCCCTCCGTTCCTAAATATTTGTCTTTTTAGAGATTTCAATAAGTGACCACATACGGAGTAAAATGAGTGAATCTACACTCTAAAATATGTCTACATACATCCGTATGTTGTAGTCCATTTGAATGTCTAAAAAGACAAATATTTAGGAACGGAGGGAGTATAAACTAAATGGTTGATTTAGTGACTCTATTTTGGTCCAACAATATTCAACAAGGATACCCCGACTCTGTTTTTTTCCCCAGTTTCTTTACGCAATGCTTAATCCGAATTACGATAAGAGATCAATTGTTGAGGCTATACCGAACCACAAATTTATTATTGGGGCAGTACTACAGTCTCCTATTTATGATTTTAAGGTAAATATCATGTCTACCTCTTATTAGAAATTTAGAAAACCTTGGTTCTTTAGAAGCTTTCTTACAAAAAGACGGCTCTTCAGAAGCTACTACATGGATATGCACAGATCATATGCATGTTTTCTTTAATTTTCAAGGGCTTATGTATCATCTGCAGAAGTACAGTAGCATGTAACCTTGGAGGCATTGAACTAAATACTGCTGAGTAAATAGGCATTTTTTCGATTAATTTAATCCACGAATTAACTACTAGCATGGCATTGACACAAATAATAGCATACTAATATTCAATCATGCAAACACATACTACGCTAATTGTAGACAGATCTACGTATAACGCTAGCATGCCTAAAACAGAAAACAGTAGGAGCGGGATAAACGAGTTATACCCTCCAGTAGGCCATGCAGAGGCCGCGGCAGCGGTGACGGCAGCAGCGTCCTCGGCTGCCTTCTTGTCGGCTTCGATCTTCTGGGCGGCGGCACGTTCGGCGTCGGTGGCCATGGTGATGACGAGGGCGACGCGGACGTAGAGGAAGTAGATGAACGGCGAGCAGTCGCGTAGTCGCTTCCCAAAAACCTATTCGCCCCTCTCCCGTACAGGATCCAGAGAGGCGAGGCTTCGGAGACCTGCTCTCCCGTCGACCGTGTACGCGGCGGGCGGGATGGAGTCACCGGCGGCAGCAGCAGCAAAGGGACGACGGCGGGCGTGGAGGCAGATGCGTTCTGTGTTTCGGCGGCTAGGGTTGGCAGCGCCCCACATATATATGTGCGGCCGCGCGTGGAGAAACGTGGGCCGAACCCACGTCCAAGTCGGTAGCCCACGATCCGACGTCTCAGATCGTGGCCCTACCTGTCAAAGACTCTCCGTTCCTGACCGGCAAAAAGAAGCGCATAGGAGTGAGCTCGGCTCGGCTCAATCCCGCAACCCGTCGTGACGAGGCGTGGCGTGGCGTGGCGTGGCGTGGCGAGGCGAGCGGAGGAGGAGGAGTGCGCGAGGGCCTCATCTCTTCTCAAGCTCCAATAGCATGAGGGAGAGAATCCTTTATAAACCACTCCAACTCTCCTTCCACTTCCATGGTGGGACTAAACTTCCCACCACTTTGTCATGCCACCTACATGGGCCCTTAGAGATCAAATCTGAAATTGTCATATGGGCTCTAGGCCCATCTCAGATTTCAACAATCCCCCACCAGATCTCGAGGGCCCATTGTGTGCTCTGTTCCAATTACTATTTCGATATACCAGTGTTTCAGCGAAGACCTGTTAAGGTTGAGCTTCACCTAGAGCAAGTAGCTACACTCCTTCACAACTGAACAATGGACTAAGCCTTGAATTGTCAGTTTGGCGTAAAGAAGTTTCACCACATGTCTTACTGATACTGCCGAAGGCTGACCCCTCGGGTGGAGCATATAAGTCACACTCCTGGCCTGTTCATGAGCTTACTAGAGATCACCCCAATCTCATAGACTATGACCAGCAGTCGGGCTCATATAGGTGTGTTCCTCCAAAGATCGCTCTGTAGGATAGCATCTTGCTTATACATATAAGCCTTGGAACACATTAAGACAGTAGTCATCCTCCCATACAGTATTGAGAGTATTGCATCTCCAGCGGAGTGGGTTAGTATAGTTACTCTCCTCAGTTCACCACTGGCTTGTTTTCCCAGGTCCTACTTCACGGGATCTCCGATCACATAGGTTGGGTTACCACCATGGCAACTCATGTGGGTCTCATGCCCATCTCCCTCGATGCATTATCTATCACAACACGTGATAGCCCTTTCGTAAAGGGATCTGCCAGATTCTTAGCCGTATGGACATATTCCAACGCTATCACTCCGGAGTTTCTCAATTTTCTGACAGCTTTTAATCTCATTCTTATGTGTTTGTTGGACTTCATGTTGTCCTTTGAACTCTTCACCTTGGTGATGACGGTCTGTTTGTCACAGTTCATAAGGATAGCCGGAACCGGTTTATCAACCAATGGCAAGTCCATCAAGAGATCTCGAAGCCATCCCGCTTCGACACCAGATGTGTCTAATGCTGTTAATTCTGCTTCCATTGTCGATCTCGTTAAGATCGTTTGCTTGCAAGACTTCCAGGAAACAGCGCCACCTCCAAGAGTAAACATATACCCAGTTGTAGCCTTCATCTCATCAGCATCAGAGATCCAATTCGCATCACTATACCCTTCAAGTACCGACGGGTATCCGGTATAGTGAAGTCCATAGTTCATAGTACCCTTCAGATAACGCATAACTCTTTCAACAGCATGCCAATGTACATCACCCGGTTTTGATACAAACCGACTCAGTTTGCTCACAGCAAAAGCGATGTCAGGCCTCGTAGCGCTAGCTAGGTACATCAGTGAACCAATGATTTGAGAGTATCTCAATTGATCTATAGCCGTGCCTTTGGATTTTCGAATCAACACGCTAGGATCATATGGTGTTTGAGATGGTGTGCAGTCCGAGTATCCAAAACGACTCAACACCTTCTCAACATAATGGGATTGCAAAAGTGTAATCCCACCATCATTATCTCTCAGTAGCTTGATGTTCAAGATAACATCAGCCACACCAAGGTCTTTCATCTCAAAGTTCTGAGATAGAAACGACTTGACCTCCTCAATTACTTTGAGGTTGGTTCCGAATATCAGTATGTCATCAACATACAAGCACAGTATAACTCCTTCGCCCCCACCATGGCGATAGTATACACATTTGTCAGCTTCATTAACGACGAAGCCAACAGATGTCAGTGTTGTATTAAACTTATCATGCCATTGCTTAGGTGCTTGTTTCAGGCCATATAAAGATTTTATCAACCTACACACTTTTCCTTCCTGACCATCTATCACAAAGCCATCTGGCTGTTGCATGTAGATTTCCTCGTTTAGCTCTCCATTCAGGAAAGCTGTCTTAACATCCATCTGGTGGACGAGAAGACCATGCGAGGCCGCCAACGAGAGTAATACTCGAATGGTGGTCAGTCTGGCCACAGGTGAATAAGTATCAAAGAAATCTTCCTCTTCCTTTTGGTCATAGCCCTTGGCCACAAGCCTAGCCTTGTACTTTTCAATCGTACCATCGGGCCTAAGCTTCTTTTTGAACACCCACTTACATCCCAATGGTTTGCAACCATAGGGACGCTCAGTAATCTCCCATGTCCCGTTAGCCATGATGGTATCCATCTCGCTACGGACCGCTTCCTTCCAGTAGTCAGATTCTGGAGAGGCATACGCTTCTGAAATAGAAGTGGGAGCATCATCCACGAGGTACACGAAGAAATCATCACCAAAGGTCTTTGCAGTCCTTTGTCTCTTTCCCCTACCAAGGGTTTCCTCGTCATCCTCCTCAGGATTTTCATCATGTGTTCGTTCATAGTATTCCATAGGAATGGCAGGCTCAGGAGTCTCCTCAGATTCCTGTCTAGAAGTGCTTTGTCTATCTCTCATAGGAAATATATCCTCGAAGAATGTAGCATCCTTAGACTCCATAATTGTACCAACCTTTTGGTCATGTACCTCAGATTTCACTACTAGAAATCTATAGCCAACGCTATTCTTAGCGTAGCCCAAATTAACGCAGTCCACGGTCTTCGGTCCAAGCTTGCGCTTTTTGGGGATCGGCACATTGACTTTCGCCAAACAGCCCCAAGTACGCAAGTACGAGAGTGTTGTCCTTCTCTTCGCCCATTTCTCATAGGGAGTGATCTCATTGTCCTTTGTCGGAACTTTGTTCAGGACATGACATGCCGTCAATATAGCCTCCCCCCACCATGCCTTGGATAAACCCGACGTATCTAACATGGCGTTAACCTAATCAGTTAGAGTACGGTTTTTCCGCTCGGCAACCCCGTTTGACTGGGGTGAATAGGGAGGCGTCCTCTCATGAATAATGCCGTGTTCCGCACAAAAGGAGTCAAACTCACTGGAGAAGTACTCTCCACCACGATCTGACCGGACTCGTTTAATTTGTTTTTCAAGTTGTTTCTCAACTTCTGCCTTATAGATTTTAAAGTAGTGTAGAGCCTCATCTTTAGTATTTAACAGATAAACATAGCAATATCTAGTGGAATCATCTATCAATGTCATGAAGTATTTCTTTCCACCTTTAGTCAACACACCATTCATCTCACAAAGATCAGAATGTATGAGTTCTAATGGTGCCAAGTGTCTCTCCTCCGCGGCCTTGTGAGGCTTGCGAGGTTGCTTAGCTTGCACACATGAAAGGCACTTAGAACCTTTGGCTAAAGTGAAACTCGGGATTAAATCCAACTTAGCTAGCCGCGTCATAACACCGAAACTAATGTGACAAAGACGTGAATGCCAAACTTCTGATTCATTAACATTCGAATGAATATGGTTCACGACTTTATTACAAAAATCTGCGAGGGAAAGGCGGAACATTCCTCCGCTCTCATAACCTTTTCCAACAAAGAGTCCATATTTCGTAACAACTAATTTATTAGACTCGAAAACCAACTTAAACCCTTCTCTACATAGAAGGGAGCCACTAACGAGGTTCTTCTTGATGGCGGAGACATGCTGCACGTTCTTCAGCTGCACGATCCTTCCCGAAGTAAACTTCAGATCGACCGTGCCAACACCATGAACAGAAGCACTCGCGCCATTCCCCATCAATACGGACCCGTGGCCTGTGACCTGGTAAGAAGTGAACAATGAAATGTCAGCACACACATGAACTCCTGCACCCGTGTCCACCACCAATCGTTGGGCTGAAACACTGAAAAAACAGTAAATAAATTACCGTACCCAGATGCACCATTGTCATTGTTGCCCACAATCATGTTGACAGACTTGGAGTCCTGTCCTGGCTTCTTGTACTTGTTTGGGCACTTGTTGGCCCAATGTTCAGCCGAACCACAAGTAAAGCAGCCCTCATCCTTCTTGTTCTTCTTGAAGGTCTTCTTACCCTTCTTCTTAAAGTCGGCATTGTGTTGGACACCGTTCTTTCCCTTGGGCTTGTGGGAGTTGGAGTTCCTCTGGTTCACCATGTTGGCGACAGAAGTCCCCTCAACTGCTTTCCCGTTCGAGTCCTTTGCCCTTGAGTTCTGCTCAACACTCAGATGGCCAATGACATCCTCCACTGAGAATTCATGCCTCTGATGTTTCAGAGTAGTGGCAAAGTTCCTCCAGGAATTAGGGAGCTTAGCGATTATGCAGCCCGCGACAAACTTGCCCGGTAACTCGCACTTCAGAAGCTCAAGCTCCTTAACAATGCATATTATCTCATGAGCCTGCTCCAACACAGGACGGTTTTCAACCATCTTGTAATCGTGGAACTGCTCTATAATATACATCTCACTCCCAGCATCGGTGGCCCCGAATTTAGATTCGAGCGCCTCCCACAAGTCCTTGGCGACATGCACATGTAAATATGCGTCGACCAGTTTATCTCCGATCACGCTAAGAAGTGCTCCGAGAAATACGACGGTGGCCTCCCTGAACGCCTTCTCCTGTTCAGGAGCAATCGTTCCCGTGGGCACACCGGCGACCCAGAACACGTTCATAGCCGTGAGCCATAAAGTGGTCTTAGTCTGCCAACGCTTAAAATATGTACCGGTAAACTTATCCGGTTTCAGTGCAGCGGCAAAGCCACTTGTCGAAAAATTCCTACACATAATAGGTTTTTGGATTGCTGAGTAAATAGGCATTTTTTCGATTAATTTAATCCACGAATTAACTACTAGCATGGCATTGACACAAATAATAGCATACTGATATTCAATCATGCAAACACATACTACGCTAATTGTAGACAGATCTACGTATAACGCTAGCATGCCTAAAACAGAAAACAGTAGGAGCGGGATAAACGAGTTATACCCTCCAGTAGGCCATGCAGAGGCCGCGGCAGCGGTGACGGCAGCAGCGTCCTCGGCTGCCTTCTTGTCCGCTTCGATCTTCTGGGCGGCGGCACGTTCGGCGTCGGTGGCCATGGTGATGACGAGGGCGACGCGGACGTAGAGGAAGTAGATGAACGGCGAGCAGTCGCGTAGTCGCTTCCCAAAAACCTATTCGCCCCTCTCCCGTACAGGATCCAGAGAGGCGAGGCCCGTCGACCGTGTACGCGGCGGACGGGATGGAGTCACCGGCGGCAGCAGCAGCAAAGGGACGACGGCGGGCGTGGAGGCGGATGCGTTCTGTGTTTCGACGGCTAGGGTTGGCAGCGCCCCACATATATATGTGCCTGTCAAAGACTCTCCGTTCCTGACCGGCAAAAAGAAGCGCATAGGAGTGAGCTTAGGCTCGGCTCAATCCCGCGGCGCGGCGCGGCGCGGCGCGGCGCGGCGCGGCGCGGCGCGGCGAGCGGAGGAGGAGGAGTGCGCGAGGGCCTCATCTCTTCTCAAGCTCCAATAGCATGAGGGAGAGAATCCCTTATAAACCACTCCAACTCTCCTTCCACTTCCATGGTGGGACTAAACTTCCCACCACTTTGTCATGCCACCTACATGAGCCCTTAGAGATCAAATCTGAAATTGTCATATGGGCTCTAGGCCCATCTCAGATTTCAACAAATACTAATGCAAGCCGGAGTATCAGGAAGATAATATAGGCTTTGCTCTGTTGAGAGGGTCATGCAATGCTTCATTAAAGTTCAGATTTACCTCCAAAACATTGTACGGACTCCTGCACATACTGGCTATTTTGTTTCTTCACCTTCTTAATAAGTTATTTGTGTTTTGGCTTGTTACAAATGATTTCAGATATACAGTGTACATATTGTGCGCCATGGTGGGAATATGTACGTGTAAAATGGAGCCAGCCTGGGAGAAGCTGACCAACCTGTCTGAGCTCATTGTTGATAGGCTTGGGGCTATCTAGGGCATGGTCAACTGCCTGAAGGCCTTTAAGGGTTCCACCGACCTCCGTTCAGGTACTATTCTTGTCTTTAACCATGATCTAATCTCGTGTCATATATGAGGCACCTTTTAAGCTATGGGAATACATTGGATGTGTTGTAATGAATTTCTTGCTTTGGTTTGATGTTAAATATGTTTAAATGAATCTGAAGAATTTGATACTATATGTAAGTATGTATATATATATGATTATTTTCAATATACAACAATTAGTTCCACTCAATCATACCATACCATGTTGCCAAATTGAGAAATTTTACATCCTCCTATGCATGGTGTGAGGCATTTCAATTTCTCTTAGTACACTTTCCTTGTTTTTAGGTAGCATCACATAAATAAAACCCCAAGATAGCAGAACCGGTATTCTAGAGGGCTCGCGATGTTGGATCTAACAAGTTAAAATATCAACATTAATGTTGATTCTCTTATGCCTTTTATGGTCTAGAGAGCGCAACTAACCGGTGCATGTTGATTTCAGGGTCAGGGTCCCGTGTCAGGCTCTTCTCAGCGTGGTCGCGTGTGCGGAAATCAAGGGCTGGACCTGATCATGCAGTTTATTCATACTCACATGGAGCAACTCCAAGGGGTGCCCTAATCAAGTATGTATGCACCACTTGGGTCATGTTCTTTATGTCTTTCTGTTCTTGAAATGTCTGTGTGCTTGGCAAATGATCCATGACCAGATTAGATCTCGCCATTATTTACATGCCGACCAGAGTAGATGCTCATATGATCCTTTTGTTGGTGATCTTGTAGGTGGAGGGGGCATGGCAAGAAGGTATGGCAGACCGTGGAAAGAGGAGGGGAAAAATGGCGAGTGTTCAACTTGTTTTCATGGGTTCTTTTGTACTCAGAAAAGTGTCGAGGGCTGGCTCTTGTTAGCTTGTGGTGTGATTGAAGGAGGAAGGATGGACGACGTGGTCGTGAAGTCTGAGGTGATGCATGATGATGGACGGTCCCATTGGTTGTTTAGTTTCTTTTTTCCAGAATTGTGAAGAATAGCAAACAAATGATGGCTTGCTTGGTGTTGGAGTAGCTACTAGCTAGCTCTTAGATATGAAAATCCTGGTGATGCTAGGAGTAGTCACAACATACAAGTTGTATTTCTGCTAACACATGTATATATGTGATATTAAAGTTATAATACCATACATAATTGTTATGGTCCTCAATCTTCAGCTACCGGACGTGTTATGCTGCCGAATTTTTCAACCGAAATCACCTTGACTTGCCAAAAGTTTGGCCTCGTTTGTAAGGAAAATAAAGCTTTAGGGTGTTGTTTGCAAAATGTTAAGTATATGAAAAGAGAAGCCATGTTACTTTGTAGTCAAATTGGCATGAAGTAATATCTACATACTCCCTCTGTCTTACATTATGGGCCGGGATGGAGAGAGTATTTGTTATGACTTTTTGAAGCAATACGACTTCATATAAGAAGTAGACTGTTATTATCGGAACACTATGTTTCTATGGTGGTGAGTTACTATAGAATAGTTCACCATTACTATGTCAATACGTTTCATCGTGCATTGTTTACCCCCCGTCCAATCTACTTTCTATGAAGTACCCATAGTTTTAGATAGTGCGCTAAGGGTCCTTGCTGGTCCGGATCAGCCTAACCACGTCTTTGATGTCCCCTTCTGCCACCTCACGGATCGTCCGGGGCGGCACGACTACCTGGGTCGTGACGCAGTTGCTGTAGTAGCCCTCCGCGGCGCCGATGGCCTTGCGCGCGTCGGCCGCGAACACGAGCGACGCCGGGTTGTCCGGGTCGTCGTCCGGCATGATGGCGCGGCTCCGGCACTGCCACAGGACGGCCGTGACCGCCTCGAATACGGTGCACGGCGCGCCTAGCTCGTCGCCGAGCTCGGCTTTGATGCGGTCGATGGTGCTCATCGGCACGGTGATGTCGAGGTAGGCATAATCCTTGGGCTTGAACTGGCCAACCATGGTGCGTTCTATAGCGGCGGCTAGGGTTGGCGACCCAAATACGCGCCAACTGCAACCTCTGCTCCATCAACAACGCCGGCTCCGCAAAATCGTTGTCGTCGCTACTATAGTCCGAGGTGGAGTAGCCGCCACTGCCATCGACGCCTAAGCGGGGGAGGTCGCCGCCGCTGCCTCCCTTATCGCCCCGGCCCTCACTGCATACCGGAGTCGTCGACGCCGTCATCTCCTAGAGAAGAGCAGCCGCTGGGAGAGGAGGGCACGAGGGGAGGGAGGAGGAGCCGTGGGGGAGAGGAGAGCGGCTAAGCAGTTCGACCCATGGCGGCCGGCTGGGCGGGCGGCAGCGAGGGAGCAAGCGGCGGCGGCGAGGGAGCAGATGGCGGCGAGGGGGTGAGGAGGAGGAGGAAGGCACAGTAGGTTCGGGGACTCGCTCGACCGCACCAGCCGCCCCTCAACGGTTCGACCCGGCCTCGTCCGAGTCAGGGCACGGGCACGCACTCACTGGCCAGCGTGACATCTGACTGGCGGACCCAACCGGTCAATTTCGCTGTCAATACGTATAAACAACAGTTTTAGCCTCTTTTGCAAGACCTCGCCCCAAAGTTGATACTGACATGAAAAAATTACCAATCTTGATACCAATCTGCTTCCAATGCCCTAATTGTGATACTTTTGTGCAATTTACTCTACGGCGACGAGGTGGTTGCGGGCGGCGACTGCAGGTGAACTGGCCCGTCGTCGATCGGGCGGGCGGCGGTTGAACATATATAGTGGTCACTGAATCACCATCCAACGGCCCAAAAATTTGATTGATGCAAAATATATTTTTCAGACGCCTGACCTGACTAATACGTTCAACCGCTCACATACTACAATAAATCTTCTCTTAATTACAAACTCAGAGCTATGTTTTGTTCTTGGATTCTCTAAAATGCAACTTGGAGAGCGACGAGTACAGAGGTCCCAGGCATGTACTACTAGCTAGCTTTGCGCGCCGGTCACGTGAACTTGGCCAGCTCGGTAAGGAAGGCGCCGCGGTGCTCCTCCTTGACAAACCGCGACAGCATGTTTGCCCCGTCCTTGTCCCTGCACGGCAGGCACGCCACACAGGCCGGCACCGACCGCGGCCCCACGTGGCTCATCACCCTCGCCGGCGTCCCGCCGCCAAAGTCCGTCGCCTCGAAGCCCAGGTTCCGCCAGCTCGTCACGAACAGCGCGTTGTACCCGAAGAGCGTGTCCACGGCAGGCACGCCGTCTACTTCTTCTCCGGCCAAGGTGCCAGGTACCTGATCCTTGCCGCCCCTGATCAGCTTAACCAGGTCTTTCATGTCCCCTTGTGCCGCCTCACGCATCGTCGGTGGCGGGGCGGCTACATGCGTCGTGACGCAGTTGCTGTAGTAGCCGTCCTCGGCGCCGACGTGCCTGCGCGCGTTGGCCGCGAAGACGAGAGGCGCTGCGCTGTCCGGGTCGCCGTCGGGCATGATGGCGCGGGAGCGACACTGCCACAGGACAGCCGTGGCCGCCTCGAATACGGTGCACGGCGCGCCTAGCTCGTCGCCGACTTCGGCTTTGATGCGGCCGATGGTGCTCATCGGCACCGTGATGTCGAGGTAGGGGTAATCCTGGGGCTCCAGCTGCCCAACCATGGCCTTCACTATAGCGGCGGCCAACGGCGGGAAGTCCGGCATGAGGTGGTCGGCGCAGGTGCTCAGAGAGACGGACGGCCGAGCCAGCCCGCGCGCGAGCTCGCCCACTGCCCGTAGGAGCAGCGCGATCCCCGTGCCGTCGGCGACGACATGGTTCCACGTGACACCGAGGACGAACGCGCCGCAGGAGAACTCGGTCACCTGCATGAGCAGCAAGGGGTCGGACACGCAGCACCTGGCCTCCGGGTAGTCGACGGCGAGGTCTTTTAGCAGCCCCGCGAACGGCGGGTCGAAGAGCTTCACGTCCTCTAAGGCCCAGTTGGCCGTCGCGGCCACGAACTCCACGCCCTCGCCGGTGCATGCGATGCTGAGCTCGCCGTCGTCGTCTCCCACGACGACGCGGCCGGCGATGAGGCGGAAGTGGTCCAGAGCGCGAGACAGCGCCCTCTTGATGGTCTCGGCGGGCTCGTGGATGGCGCGGTCGAAGACATGGAACGACGAGAAGGCGGAGAAGGCGAGAGGCTTGTCGAAGGAGGAGACTTTGATGTGGTCGGCCGTCGTCTGCTCCGTCGACGGGCGGACCAGCAGCGGCCAGGACTTGGTTACGGTTACGCTCATTTTTCCAATAGGAATCTCAACCAAGTGGCACGGCCTCTTGGCATTTTTGCCTGGCTTATATGCAAGGCCTTGTCTACTTAACTTGTTGTCACTATCTTCATCAGTGACTGTATGGTTTCAATGTACAAGCTGATGGTTTGTTATATGGGGTTGTCTAGTCCCGCGACGTGGGTGATTCAAGACCACTGTAAACATTGTGGCTAAGTAATATTGGTCCGGTTAATAAAAAGGCAAATTGTTGTCACTGTCTAAAACTCAGCTCAAGGCTTTTTTTGTTTTGCTAGGCTTTTCGGTGTAACTATTATTCCTCGGTCGACCAAGAAATAAGAAAAACCATGCAGTAGACGACTAGTATATATTTTTAATTTAATTTCACTATTTACTGGTTGTTCTATGTTCAGTTGTTAATCATGCATACTGGCATTTGTTTTCTTTGATATTAATCGAGTCTAAGATGCCCTATGGTTGTCTTTGTTAAAAATAAATAGCAACCACATTGCTCAAGATGCCCCCTCTCAATAATTGTTTCTATAAAATCAATAAGATTGTAGTGCATTTGGGGATGGTGTTCTGGCTCTCAGGTACATTTGCTCCTACATGAACAGTAAAAATAGTATACAAATAAAAAATCTGATTTTTTTTAAAGATATTTGTGTTTGTGTCGGAAGCCTGCTTGACAATTTTCATGTGAAACGGAGTAGCACTGCTTTATTGGTGAAAAATATTATATGCACAATTTTGGGGGTGACATTTGGTGTGCTTAACCTTTTTTCCCTAAAAACTTACTCGTAGCATTTGGATGTGACTATGAACACATCAAAATTTTGTTTGGATTTTTGTGACATTTCAAAAATGATTTTCCGCACGAGGAGCACGTGCACCTGGTGACGGTGTCCTGGACTAAGGGATGCTAACCACGAAAACCCACCAATCATGGGTCGGGCCAGGGACTCCCAAACAATCTACGAGTAGGCCATGTTTGCTATGTCCCATGGCGTACTCATGATGGAATCCTTCGAAGACTTGGCGCATACTCCAAGACACGTTTAAATCATCGACATGTTTGTCCGTCAATGTAACCGACCTACATGTAACCCTATGTGCCCCTTCTGCTTATATAATCAGGGGGTTTAGAATGTAGGGTCGGATTCATACACATACAATCTCGAGATAGATCATCTTGTACTTTGTACTCCAACCAAAATCAATACAATAGAAGCAAGACTAGGGTTTAACCTCTTCGAGAGGGCCTGAACCTTGGTAAAATCCCGTGTCCCTCTTTGTCATGTTACCATTTAGCCAAAATCACCAGCTCGGGACCCCCTACCCGAGATTCACCGGATTCAACCCTGACACATGGGAGCCAAATTGGATTTCCAAAAATATTTTTATTAATTTGTACATCAATATATATCAAAAAGCATGGTGCTAATTACATCAATAAATATCAAAAAGGCATGAAGATGATTCAAAGCTCGAACCATGAACCATCGCATCACTCTTTCTTGGTGCATGAAATAAATGAGATTATGAGAGGGATCCGTAAATTTGTATTACTAATTATTACCACTTCAGCATATTTCAAACATTTGTTAGGTAATACCGCAATCTGGTTAGGTTCTAGACTAGACAATGGAATATATTTCTGTACTTTAGACTCTAATCATTTCACTGAGTTATACAAATCCTCTTTCACCAAAAAGAATGTTGCGTGTTCCATGGTGATACATACAATTTTTTGTATATGCATTTATGCGAATTCAGAAGAAAATCACATGAATCACATAATACCCATTTCATTAGCTGTCAATAACTTCCGTAGGATACACGAACATTTTATTGTGATCTCTAGGATAAAAGAAAATAAATCTTGCGGTCTCTTTTAAAGATCTAGCTTAGTACCCGAAAAAAAAGATCTAGCTTATGATTAAGAAAATGACATGATTTCGAATATCAAATATGTGATCCACTCTTTTTAAAATATAGCGTGTATTGACTTTTAAAAAATTTAGTCATTGTAAAGTTTGACCAAGTTTACATAAAAATGTATCAATACCTAGAATATATACCAAACTAAAACCATTAAATATATTTTCGCATGCATATATATAATATTGTAGTTGTAGATAGTTTTCTAAATAAATTTGAACGTGTTTTGTAAACTTAAAAAAAATTAAAACATAAATAAAAATCAAAGCATATACGTAGGACGGAAGCATAATAATAAATAAAATAAAAACACTAGATAGCAATTGTGCTAGTGTAGCACAGCGTCCCACGGTGACACATATATGATTTTCGGCCGTATGCATCAGCTTCGGCCCATGGTTTCTGATCAATGCAGGGACGCGTTTTGCATTGATGCAGCCACAGGCCTACAACCGAGAGGCAATTTCGCTGATGTGGCCATTTTTTTTCTCAGCTGACGGCCGTGTGTCAACCGTGGGGCGCGAACCAAAAGCGGTAAATCCAGTTTATGAGATGAGGGATTGGTTCCTAATTTGCCGGTATGGTACTAATCGCTAAAGATGTTTATTTAGGGCACTAATCGGTAAAGATGAGCGGTTGGCGTCGTGGGATGAGAGCACCGGTTGGCCCCTCTCGTGCTGGGCTAAAATGGGCCGTAAGAATGCATTGGGCCGGACCCAGGGGGAAGACCGGGCAGCTAGAGCCACCGGACGAGCAGAGGATCCATCGTCGCACTGCAGTTGCTGCCTATGGGCCGGCCTCGCCGTCGCCATGTCACCCTGGAGCTCGCCGGTGTGCCGTGATTTTTTTTTTTTCCGAAAACAAAAACATACGGAGTAAAAAAAACAAATGCCCTGGTTTTAGGCTTTTATAGCAAGCCAAGGTCAATGAAACAGCTAGCCAAATTGCTCCATTTTTCAGGGGGAAAAAGTTGCCCTGGTTTTAGTGGCAAAAAGTAATGAAACAACTTGCCAGATTGCTCCATTTTTCAGGAAATTTTGTTTGCCCTTAGCAGCATGAGTGCAACACTTGCAACAGACTGTTCTTTCCAACTAATGGGAAGAAGAATCATCCACGTGATTTTATTTCTCTTGATTCTTTCAACGAGGCACGCCTAAAATGTCACAGAAGCAGAATAAAAATGAAACCGGCTACAACACGGCCTGCCCTGCCATTTTGTGTTCACCGACAAAATATGATAAGTACAAAATTAAAATTACGCCAACGGCGCCGCCTACTCCACCTGCTGCTTACTTTGATCTTCCTCAGAGGGCGGCAGGAGCTGCTGGTACCTCGGTCTGTTCTTCTTCAGGAGGAGGTAGGTCAGCCAGTACCAGAACATCAGGATCCTGCCCTGCGCAGCCAGCGTGTCGGCGATGCGGATTCCTCCCAGCGAAAATCTCTCCAGGCCTGCCACCGACAAAAGCATGCACATGTGGTCATCCTACAAAGATATGGTCATCCTATATCTTTTTCTTTGGTACTACTAGTTAAACTGCCTTTCACATGAATGTGGCCATACCTGTTCACCAGTTTGAACATCGTAAGAATGTTGGTGCTCAAACTGCAGACCCTTGAACTCGTTGATGCAAAGTCCTTGAAAGGCCCTGAAAAAATAAATGCAAAGGGACATCTAGATGACCGCTATCGCACGCTATGTTACGAGCCACTTAAGTATCACAAGAATGAGTATTACCATCTGATCAGAGATGCCTTTGGGATCCAGCGGAAGATGACGGGGGTGTTATCAGGGTTCACATAGTATCCCCCAAAGACGATGAACACCGTCATAAGGGATGGCCCAAGAGCCATCGCAGCCTCGGTTGTAGGAGCGATTGCTCCCACAGTAAGACCCATGGCTGACGCGGCAAACGATTCAACAGTCACGATGCCACAGAACTTGGCAAATCTGAATACAGAGCGTGAAATAATTGTTAGGAATATGCATAAGCTAAACAGTGCCAAATTCTACCATCTGGCATGTAATTATGGTGCTGCACAACACATTAAACTTTCATTTGGGGATAATACCGACCTAGAAACTGTAGGATGAAGTTTAGCCATTGGATAGAGAATGGATCCAAATATCAACGGAAATGCTGCTCCAATCGGAATCTCGGCCAGCAGCTTAGATGAGAGATATGGTCCTAGTGCATAGGAACCTTTTGCTCGTTCTCTGTCAACTATAGCTCGTTCTTTTGGGAAAACCCCCACCGTCTTCGTCAGAGCAGCCATTGCAGTGTTTATGGCAGCCACCTAACTCGTGAAATGAAAGAAAACAGAACAATATGAGGAGGTGCTAGGCATTTTTTAGAGAACCTGTTCTTTTAAGACAAAATGGGAACAGTTATAAGATAAATCAAATATCAGAATGTGTTTACTCCATAGATTCAAGATATTCTACCTGAAGAAGTCCCATCCTATCCTGTATGGAAGTTTGAGTTTTCCCCATTCGCCAGAACACTGATCCAAATATAATTGCTGAAGCAACAGACATTCTTGCTCTCACTTTGTTTGTTGGTCCATCACGAAAAGCCTGAAATACTTCTCAGAATGAACTAATAGGCAGGGTGATAGTCAATCTTCGGCAAGATGGAGCACATCGGGGAGGTCGACTTCGGCAAGATGGAGCACATCCGCCGTGGACATGGGGCTCAAGTACATGGCCTACTCGTGCGGCATGGAGGAGAGCACGGTGGTGGACACGCTCGGGCGCGACCACCTGGCGGTCAAGGACCCGGAGTCGATGCACCACAGTGACTGGAGCAAGGTGGCCGAGTACTACCTCGGCAAGCAGGACGTCAAGCTCGACCTCCAGCGCTTCAAGCCCGTGCTCCTCAAGGCCATGGCCATGCTCAGAGAGTAGCTACACGCTCCCTCCGGTCGAGCTTCATTGGTTGACTCGCACTAGCGTAGAGCTGTTCCATTTCTTCTAATTTATTCCTATTAATTTACATAATTTTTGGGTGGATATAGTGATCAAAAGGTTTATACAGTATATATGTGTTCCACTGATCGATCACAGAGCAATACGATACTTGATCATATATAGTGCCATCATGAACTACCTCTCCAATTAAAAAAAAAACTAATGCAAAAATAAACTGGAAGGGTCAAATCAGTCCACGGAGATGATCTACTCGTAGTAGGGCTGGCTATTTTCGAGAACGGGTTAAGAGATGCATGGGCTGAACCAACAAGCCACGGGATTCCTAGCTAGCTAGGGCATCCATCCAAGCAGTACCAAGATAGCGCAGAGGGGGCGGGAGGGAGGGAGGGAGATAACGATGCCGTGCCGGACAGCTTGGTACCGCTCTGGCTGCGACATCCTCTCTGGCTGTGCCGCCGTCGCCTCGCCCGTCGAGGGAAGAAGAAGCTTGTCGCCTGTCGCCCAAGTCCCAAGTCATAAGTCGCACACGCATCCCGCACGCGGATGGATGGCCATTCCTTGTATATATAGACAGAGATGAAGGCATGGTTGAGGTTAGAGAACAATGAGGCGTCCATGGCCAGAGGCAAGGCCGTGCCGCGGATCAGTGATGTGGCGTAATCCAGACCCTTCCTCACTGGTTGATGGGCATCCCTAGGCGTATTCTTCAGTTTTGTTAGTCGTGTCCCTACTATATTTCGCAATTATTAATGTCCTTGCAACCAGTCTCCTTCTCCTCCCACAAGCGGACCCAACCCTAGCTTGGACAGAGAGTTGGATTTCGCGAGTGTGCCTCTGTCGGAAAGGGAAAAAACAAGTGCGTCTGGTCCGATTTTCTTTTTTCAAAAAAAGTTCGTCCAAACCTATCAACATGGGATCTAGTTTTGAAAAGATCTCGACGCGAGGAATTCAACGATGAAAATAGTTCGAGATTTGGACGCATAGTTTAAGAGATAAAATATTTTAAATAAACGGATCTACGAAAAAAGGGAAAATGTACAGGTTGCGACAAGTGGCGCACATGCAGCACGCCAGTTGTCGCAACACGAGGGTTTGGGGTGATCTTTGCAACGTGATTTCGTCGTAACATAGCTCCGTTATGGGCCGACCTTGCAAGGAAGAAACGAAATTAAGTTATGGGCCGACAGGCTATAGCCCATTATTAATAATCTCCCAACAAGGCCGTCGAGCCGACCGGCCTTTAGCTGGCCGTTCAACGGCCCATACGGGCCGCCCCCTAGAAATTCAACTGCAGACAGCGGCGGCTCCCTCCGGGTAGGCGAGGGCCAGAACGGCGGCGATCCGCAGTCCGACGCCGGAGGCGCAGCTTCCGCTTCACTCCGGTAGAGAGGTTAGGCACCTCCATCGCTCCGTTTACTTTGCCCAAATCCGCTCTCGTGCGCCAGAGGAGGAAACGGAACCAACTCCAAACCAAACAGATTGTAATCACTCTTTCTACAACCCTGCTAAGCCTCCGAGTGAGAGGGTTGCTCTTCACTCGGAGTAGATAGTTGTAACTTAGGCGAGTCACGGGGTCGCAGCTAAGCCCCTGAGTGAGAGGGTCGCTCTTCACTCGGAGTGGGATGTTCATAACTTAGGCGATTTCAAGCTACGTTGTACTTGTGGCGGAGTTCGGAAGACCGAACCGCCTTGTACTTGTGACGTAGCTCAGAGGACCGCAACTAAGCCTCCGAGTGAGAGGGTCACTCTTCACTCGGAGTAGGTAGTTGTAACTTAGGCAAGTCACGGGGTCGCAGCTAAGCCCCCGAGTGAGAGGGTCGCTCTTCACTAGGAGTGGGATGTTCATAACTTAGGTGATTCCAAGCTACGTTGTACTTGTTTTAGAGAAACTGTTCTTTAAGACAGAATGGGAACAGTTATAAGATAAATCAAATATCAGAATGTGTATGTTCGATAGATCCAAGACATTCTTCCTGAAGAAGTCCCATCCTATCTTGTATGGAAGTTTGAGTTTTCCCCATTCGCCAGAACACTGATCCAAATATAATTGCTGAAGCAACAGACATTCTTCCTCTCACTTTGTTTGTTGGTCCATCACGAAAAGCCTGAAATACTTCTCAGAATGAACTAATAGGCAGGGTGATAGTCAATCTTCAGGTAAACACTCATTTAGATTTTAGGCAGCTAAGCTCAGATATGTCGAAGCTAGAAGCTACCCAAGCTAAGATTCGAAATTCAGAAAAATAACCAATCTAGAAATGTTCAATTTATTTTGTTCGCATCGAGAGCCCTTTTCTTGTTTACTTACATGTTTCATGCAGTAGTTACATGTTGCAGCTACATGAGCCACAGAGTTGGTGAAAGCACAACATGCCACCAAGTGTGAACTTACAGTAAATATTGAAAGACAGATCCCCTGAATTTGGTACTGTATAGGTCTGGATTATTTTAAGCTAAACACACACACCAAAATAACCTATCAACGTATTTCAAGGCAGAAGTTGAAAAAAACTGGAAGATACTATCAAACAAGGTTTAGTGAAAAACCTGCATCCATGCTCTCTTGAACAGCAAACGAAATTGTCTCCACCAACCACGTCTTTTCTTGCTAGTGGACTTCTGAGCAAGTTTGATTGAAATTTCAGAGCCCTCCGATTGTGTTACTGGGCTGTTAAATTCAGTAATCAGAAGTTTCGCTGGACACACATAGTACTCCCTCCGTCCGGAAATACTTGTCACACAAATGCATAAAAATGGATGTATCTAGAACCAAAATATGTCTAGATACATCCATTCCTCCGACGAGTATTTCCGGACGGAGTACATTATTATAAGCTCCATGGGGCTTTGATTTATAGAGAACTAGTAATTTTGCAAGTGCAGGTGTTAAAAAAACAAATATCAAGGGCTGACACAATACTAGGTTTTGATTTATCCACATTTGGTGTCTGGTGATCTCTCAAAAAAGGATGCCAATACAAGATGATTTGAACCTCACAAAAAAAAAAGCTAGATGATTTTTATAAAATTTGATTAGATTTGGTTTAGTCAGTGAATTGAAATCCTTCCATGGGTCTAGAGTTAATTTGTACCATGTGCATGCATACAAAGCTGGTGACCTTTTGCGTGCACAAAATCTGCAGTGTTACTCGTGCATGCATGCGCGACCCAACCTTAGGCCATGCAGTGAGGCTTACCTCAGAATCCGCCTAGATTTAGGTGTTGGTTGGAATCCAATCCATATAAACAACGTGAGATCACCGGCAAGAACCCGCCGTCCATGCAACCGCGTCAACTCCCAGTGCCTATAAGAAGCAAACCCACTCCAGCTGCATCTTGCATTGCTTCCTGCCCCTCCTTCCATATCTTCTTGAGTTAGTAGGTTCGGTCCAATCGATGTCGTCCGCCGTGTCATTGCAGTCGACAATGCGGCCGGCAACCCCAGGACTTGGGCGCCGGCTGCAAGGGTCGCCGCCCTGCCACGGTCCGCTGTTGCGACCGAGGAGTCCGCGGGCGGTGCCGATGGCGACGGTGTGCGGTGTCTTCCGGCGGAACCACTACGGAGGCGCGCTGGTGGACGAGGGCATGACGGTGCTCCGGCGGAGGATCCGGGAGGCGCGGATGGCCGAGACCAACTACGAGGCGCCGCCTGGGTGGGCGGCCTGGGAGAAGCGCTACTACCCGGCCTACGTCTCTGATGTATCCACGCTCGCCGGCGCTCTGCAGTTGCTTGCCATGGATACCAGGCCCGGCGTCGCGGCTGCTGTTGCCGCGCTGGTGCTCGCCGGCGTGCCGGTGTCGGCCGTCTTCGCGCTGCACCTCCTCGGGCAGGCGGCGGCATCCGTTTTGCACCTTGTTTCTTGATGATTAACTATCATTCATTCGCCGGCAGCGTGTGCTATCTGTGTCTATACTCTAGATAATTTTTTTTTTAGTGCGATGTGTCATCACATCTACATTTTAATGATTATGAAAAAAGTCTTACAAAATACTCCCTTCGTTCCTAAGTATATATGTCTTTTTAGATATTTGAATAAAAACTACGTACAAATATATATAGATATATTTTAGAATATATGCTGGAATTTTGTCTATTTTGGGTCAGCCTAATAACAATTTCAGAAATTCCTAATAAATCCTATAGGCTCACTTAGTCCATTCGTGCAAGGCAATGGACACTACTAAAGTTTAGTCCCACATTGCTTGTTTAAAGGGAGTTGGACCTCCTTATAAGAGATTTTTTTTCTCCGCTTGTATGAGCATGAGAACAAAAGGACATCCACACGCGCTTCTCCTCTGCTGCGCGCCGCACCGCAGGAATGAGCCGAGCCAATGTTTAAAATTTTGCCACACACGACGGGTATACGAAAGGTCACGCGGAGCTGAAAGTTTTTGCTGTAGTGGACATTGAATACGAACGCTGCACCCTTCGGCTGCTGCATGTTCGTTTCGTCTTCCTCGTTCCCTTCAGCTTTCAGCTCCCAGCGCAGCCTCTCGCCTCCTTCTCCTATGCCTATAAAAGGGAGGTCGCTCCTCTCCAGAGAGACACACCGGAAGATCCTCTCCGTCTCGCGTTGAAAGTTTTTGCTGTAGCGTTTCGTCATCCTCGTTCCCTTCAGCTCCCAGCGCAGCCGCTCGCCTCCTTCTCCTGTGCCTACGAAAGGGAGGTCGCTCCTCTCCAGAGAGAGAAGATCCTCTCCGTCTCGCCCACCTCATTCCTAATGGCGTCTCTCACCTACAATATGCGGATGACACCATCATTATGGTTGAACTTAATGATAAATCTATCACGAATCTGAAATTTCTTCTTCTATGCTTTGAAGCTCTGCCGGGCCTTAAAATCAACTTCTCTAAGAGCGAGGTCATTGTGACTGGGGTACCTGTCTCGGAAGCGCAGAGGGTGGCCCACCTTTTGAACTGCTCTCTTGGATCTTTTCCTCTCAAATATTTGGGCTTACCCATTTCCCCTCTTAAGCTTTTGGCCAAAGATTTTGCCCCGACAGTGACTAAAGTTGGCAATAGAGTTTTGCCGTGGCGAGGCCGTTATAATTCTCAGGCGGGCAAGGTTGCCCTTACCAACTCCTGCCTCTCCTCTCTCCCGATGTTTCTAATGGGCTTTTATCTTCTGTCCGAAGGGACTCACTTGGGCTTCGATAAGCGCAGGGGTGCCTTTTACTGGAATTCCTCCGATAATAAACGAAAATATAGGATGGTTAACTGGGATCTCATTTGTAGACCTAAGAACATGGGGGCCTTGGCATCATTAATACCAGAATCATGAATAAATGCCTTTTGTTAAAATGGTGGTGGAAGATTATGTTCCTTGATGATCGCCCTGCTTGGCTTAACCTTCTCAAAGCTAAATACTTCCCCTCCTCGAGCCCTATGTTCGCTCCCTCTTCTGGTGGCTCTCAATTTTGGCGTCAGCTTGTTAGTATTAGACCGATTTTTCGGTCCCGTGTGAAATTCATTGTTCGTAACGGTAAATCTACTCGTTTTTGGTTAGACTGGTGGGTTGGGGACACCACGCTTGCGGTGGCTCATCCGACTCTGTTTTCTTATTGTGCTGATCCCGAGATCTCTATCTTTGAGCTCTCGGCTCAGGGTTGGGCTTTAGATTTCCGGCGTTCTCTTTCCCCTATGGAGTTGGAAGAGTGGCAACGCCTTACTGCCTGCTCCCCCCTGCTCTCGGAGGAAGAGGACTCCGTTTTTTGGCCCCATTCCTCTTCGGGGCGTTTTTCTGTTAAGTCGGCGTATTCGAAACCTATCGCTGGTAGTAGCACTGATAAGTTTAAATACATTTGGTCTGCCCGCATCCCTCCTAAGATTAAAATCTTCCTTTGGCAAGCTCTTCGTCGCAAACTTCCAGCGGCTGACCAGATCAAGAAGAGGAACGGGTCGGGCTCTGACAGTTGCCAACTGTGCGGTGCCTTGGAGAATACCGAGCATATCTTTTTCCAGTGCTCTTCGGCTAAATTCATTTGGAGTTGCATTAGACTTTGGCTTCGTGTTAATTGGAACCCATCCTCTTTTGAGGATCTACGACGTTGTATTAATACTCTAGCAGGCCGGTCTAAGCGGGTTTTCATGGTGGGCTGGGCTGCGATTTGTTGCTCGCTTTGGACTACTAGGAACAAGTTCACTATTGAACACATTTTCCTGGCTAACCTAGTGAGTTGCTTATTTAAAGCCAATGTCTTTTTGCAGCAGTGGAGATCATTGACTAAGGATGGGGACCTAGAGGCGTTCGGCGATATGCTATCCAAAATGAAATCTACGGCTTATTCTCTGCTGCGGCGCCCCAGGAGGACGGTTTCCTAGTGGTTTGGTTGTTCGTTTGGCTGGCCTGCGCGCCAAGACAGGCTGGATGCCTTGTACCCATACTTCTTAGCCGTTTTATGTTAAACTTATGTGGTGTCATGTGATGGTTGTGACTCTGCCTGGTGGCTTTATCTATAAAGTCGGGCTCTCGCCTTTTATCTAAAAAGTTCCCAAGCACTGCGGTGCCGCTACGATCTTCCTCACCCCGGCTTGCGGCGTGCACCGCGGGTCGGGACAATAGACCTTCGAAACTGCACCTCTTTGAGTCCTGTACGGGAGAAGGGTGATAAGGTTTTTGGGGCGTGCTCAACGTGACTACTGACGTCTTCGTCACGGACTCCCCGGACTCCGACGACTACTTCCCCGACGGCAACTTCTTCCCTGACGTCAACAACCTCTTCGACGACATGACTGGCGAGGACACTGCACCCAAGACCGGGGCTTCTGCTCCTGCTGCGTATGTTCTCATACTCTCTCTGTTTGAGATTCAGTTTCAGTTATTTACGTGCCCACGGACAACATATGCTTCTTGGAGAGCTTCATTGACGCATGTGTTGCGAACCGGAAGTGTTCGTATCGCCTCGGCACAACACTAGGGTGTATGTGATCTCTCCTGCCACCACGGTGACTCTGACGAACATTCTGGTGGAAGTCAGCTTTTGAAGCAACGTCAATCTCAATGTTCCATGTGTGCTGGGCTTTCTTCAACTTGAGGAGTGAGGTTGAACTTGTGATTTAAGTTGAGGCCGCTTCCCCTATTACAGAATTTACAGAGGATACAATCCTTTGTAAATCAAAATTTCTATTCCCATGTCTATTAAATGTCATTTCTATTCCCGTGTTTCAAGAACCCCGTGAATCGAAATTTCCCCTTATACCGTCCATCCATATACCGCGTGCTTGCAGTTTATAACGTTGGGTGGACACCGATTCACACCATGCGATTGATCATCATCAGAGGCGACCAAGTGAATATGAGAGTTGCAAATGGATGATTCCCGTGTCTCTACTTGCCGGTGCTATATATCTCCATGTAGCATTAGACTTTCCGAGAGCTCTTTTTGGGCCTAGGACTAATTCATGGATGGATCAATTAAGTAACTAGGAAAGAGCCTCGAGGTAGCTAGGCGATGAGACGGTGACAGATAATCAGAGAAAGAAAAATGATTAACCCAAGTACAGTACGTGATCGCTGGTTCCATCGGCGGCCAGCACATGTTTTTTCGTGATGTATGCGATGATTAATTAATGTGCACGTATTTATTAATATCTTCGTCGGCTGAAAAAAGAATTCACATCGATCCAGAATGCATAGCATGTTCCTTCCAACAGAAAACATATTAGGCACCCTCAGCATCATATGAAGTCAAAATTGATCACTGGAAAACCGTCGATTACTTTCAAAGACAGGCTGGTATATATACACGTCTCTGATGTATTAACTGTTATCCTATGGTAGCTAGAAGCATTAGACTTACCCTCTGTACCAAAATGTAAGATGTTTTCGATTTTGCATAGGGCATAAAAAGTGTCTTGGTACATTTTGTTGCAGAGAGAATACCTTACGATGCTTGGATGAACGAACTAATTAGCCTTTTCTAGTACTAGTATACTTGGAAGACTGCAAAAAAGACTTAGCAGTTGGAAAGGTAAACTGCTGTCTCTGGGTGGAAGATTGGTCCTCATCAATTCAGTACTAAGTAATATGGTACTATATATGATTTCCTTCTTCCAGTTGCCGAAAGGAGTCTTACATAGATTGGATTATTTCCGATCAAGATTCTTTTGGCAAGGAGATAGCGAGAGAAAGAAATATCGACTGGCCAAATGGAGTGTGGTTTGCCGTCCTAAAGACCAAGGCGGGTTGGGCATTCATGACCTTGAGGTTAAGAATAGGGCCCTCCTCGGCAAATGGTTGTTTAAATTACTGACGGAAGATGGTGTATGGCAAACCCTCCTAAGGAGGAAATATGTGGGCTCCAAGGCGGTATCCCAGGTATACTGGAAGCCTGGGGATTCCCACTTTTGGGCGGGTCTAATGGCTACGAAGAAATATTTCTTCTGTTATGGATCCTTCTCAATTAAGGACGGCTCGGAAATTAGATTCTGGGAGGACAAGTGGCTAGGAGATGCCACACTCCGGGAACAATATGCGGCTCTATACAATATTGTGCGCCACAAGGGTGATACTATCGCCACGGTAATGGAATCTTTTCCGCCAAATGTGACGTTCAGAAGAGATTTAATTGGACCCACACTCCAATCGTGGAACACCCTGCTACAGCGGTTGTCCACGGTGCAATTGTCACATGGGTCTGATGTTTTCCGATGGAACCTCCATGGGAATGGACAATTCTCAGTGGAGTCAATGTATAGAGCGTTAATCCAGTCTGATGTGCCAGTTGATAATAATAAGAAGATCTGGAAGATGAAGATACCTCTTAAGAATAAAATCTTTGCATGGTATCTTCGTCGCGGAGTCATTCTTACTAAAGATAACCTTATTAAGAGGAATTGGCATGGAAGTACGCAATGTGTCTTTTGTCACCATGATGAGACAATAAAACATTTATTCTTCCAATGCAAATTGGCTCGTTCTATATGGTCAGTCATCCCAATAGCTTCTGGCTTGTATCCTCCTTGTAGCGTTGCTAATGTATTTGGCAACTGCTTACATGGGATTGATCACAGGTTTAGAACTCTTCTCAGGGTGGGAGCGCTTGCCGTTATTTGGTCGCTTTGGCTATGTAGAAATGATAAGGTTTTTAATGATAAAAGTACTTCTCTGATGCAGGTTATCTACAGATGTACCGGGACTCTTCGTTTATGGTCCTCTCTACAACGCGTGGAGAATCAAGACCTGTTTACGGAGGTGTGTACACGATTGGAGGCTACGGCGAGGGATACTTTTACCCAACATGGGTGGCAACATGATCTTAGGATTGGCCCACCTACGCTTTAGGCGCTATACGGACACTACATGTCTCGTTGTATTTCGCCTTTTTTATTTTTTGTTTGTGTGAGAGGACCTTGTTTGGCTGTGTGCATCTTAGTTATGCAGAGGCCGGGTGTAATACTTAAATCTTTTAAGTAATATAAAGCGCCCCTTTTCGAAAAAATACTTGGATAAATTATGATTTAATTAAATTCAAGGTAGTACTATACTAGTCGGATACTTGGATGAACTATGATTTAATTAAATTCGAGGTATTATTGAACCTCGTCCTGGTTTATTAGTCTCACTCGTATTTTGAATCATATTTTGATCATGATTTTAATTAATAAAATATAATTTATACATAGCAAAATTAATATTGTCGAAAATTACGTTCACATACGAATCCAACGATATATTTTGCGGTGACATGTATTAACATTTTGTTAGTTAAATCTGAGGAAATCTATGGTCAAAATTTGGCATACAATATGAAGAGACCAATAAACTACAACGGAGAAAATGACAGAGTAGTTCGACCCAAGTTCTGCGATCGACCAACACTATACGTTGGTGACGTATGCGATGATTATGATCATCTGCACATGTTTTCTTAGTCGGCGGAATTTAGAATTCAGTTCGATGCAAAAAGGTTGTATTCAGCCTGGCTGGTCAGCTGCGTTCCTTCCAACAGAAAGCGATAAAGAAAAGAAAGTCAATCTTACTCTATAAAGAAAGCCAAAAATTCATTGTCGAAAAACCGTCGTCGTTGATCATACAAATTAGTTTAGTAAGTATACATATACCCATCCAAAGAACATGTTGCTTGGATTTTCTCTCTCTTAAAAATAACCCGCCGCCCAGGCCCCAGGGCATCGAGGCACTACCAGTTCAAATCATATCAAAATGATATATACTCTTTTTAATAATCGAGGCCCTACCGGCCAGTTCAACTCAACGATGATTGATCAATTAATCCATGAAAATGAGAGGCGGTAGGCAGGCAGGTGTTAGTTGGAATCCTTCATGGTTGCCGTGTGTTGTTGCTTAACGAACTAGCTAGGTGATTACCACTCCATCATCAGCTGGATCCAAACCACAATTAAACAACGAGATTCCAAATCACCGGCCAAAACCCGCCAAGGAGATAACCGCCCATGAAACCGCGTGAGCTCTCTCTACCACTACCTATAAGACGCAACACCCACTCGATCAACACGCCACGCCATTATCCATTACTCACTTCCATAATCCATTGCTTCATCCCTGCTCCTACCTCAATCTTCTTGTGCGAGAGATCTCACACACGTTGGGTTCATTCTTGAGCTGATTCGATTCCGTCGATGTCGTCTGCCCTCTCCTTACCGGCGACGGTGCGGCCGGCATCCTCCGGGCCTGGGCGCCAGCTTTACGGGTCGCCGCCGCCCCACGGCCCGGTGCTGCGACCGAGGAGGCCGCAGGCGGTGCCATGCAACGGTTTGGCGCTGCGACCGAGGACGAGGCGGTGCGGCGGTTTCGGGCAGGACCACTACGGTGGCGCGCTCGTGGATGAGGGCATGGCGGTGCTCCGGCGGAGGATCCAGGAGGCGCGGATGGCGGAGACCAACTACGCGGCGCCGCCCGGATGGGCGGACTGGGAGAAGCGCTACTACCCGGCCTACGTCTCCGACGTGTCCGCGCTCGCCGGAGCGCTGCAGCTGCTGGCCATGGGCACCAGGCCTGGCGTCGCTGCGGCCGTAGCCGCGCTGCTGCTCGCCGGCATACCGGTCTCCGCTCTCGCAGTCCTGCACCTCCTCGGTCAGGCGGTGGGATCCGTTCTGCACCACGTTTCTTGATTGATTGATTCATTATTCATTTGTACGCAGTGTGTGCTCTCTGTGTCTATAGTCTATACATAGATAATGCAACGGAGATATACAATGGCGAGTGTTAGCCGTGCCGGCCCAAGTTTAGGACGGTCATGCACCAGCCGTTTGATTGACTCCTGCATAGCCGTTAGATGGGGCTTGTTCCTTGTCGTCTTTCTCACACCGCACGTGAATCTGAGTAAAGAAAAAGAGGGAGACATGGCGGCCGCCATCCCACTCCTATGCATCGCGCACCCGCGTCACATCCCATCGGCCATCGCGGCTGACTCGCCATTGACGCTCGCCCCTCGCCGCTACTACCCATTCCTCCCTCCTCGCTCACTTGCAGAATCAATGGCGACGATGCCCTGGTTCGCATCCAAACAATGGTGGGAGCAAAAACTGACGCTGGTAGGGACGAAGCTAGGAAAAAAGTTTGATGGGTCATATACATGGCACTGGGTTCATCCTTCAATAAATGATAGTGATTAGTACTAAATTAGTGAAAGGTTTTCAAATTTTATTGGGGTCAATTGACCCCAATGCCTATGAGGCAGCTCAGCAAACAAGAAAAACGGTGATGGCACAAATTGTAAAAATTGTCCGTTGTTCCAGGAATTCAAAAACTCCGGTGGTAGCAAAGAATAAAGCCTGTTCCAGCAAACCAAAACGCTAGTGGTAGCAAAAATTACACAAAAAAAGGTGTTGGTTTCAGCAAGAAAATAAACGATCGTAACAAAAATGTAAAATTAGAGGTTGGTAGCAGCAAACCAAAACGTCAGTAGTAGTAAACCAAAATGCCGGTAATAGAAAAATTGAAGGCTGGTTCCAGCATTTGGTCGCCGCCGTTGTAGCACCTGCTAGCTGTGGTCACCACCCGTCGCTTGTTCATTGTAGCTCCCCCGTCCGCCAGTTGCAGCTCCGGACATGGCCGGTTGCAGCTCCCGCGTGGCCGTTTGTAGCTCTCCAGTCAACCGGTTGCAGCTCTCGCGGCATGATTCTCCTCCGTCCGCCGCCGTCCCTATGGTCCATCTCTAGTATCGGTGGCGATAGTGGGTCGTCGGAGGAGTAGGGATGGAAAGGGCCGACGAGCTATGCAACATAAAAGAGAAATCTCATCGGAGAGGGATGAAAAAGAGGAGCAGATGGGGGTCCCGCCGGTGACGGGCTCGCCAAAGAAACCGTGGCGCTCCCTGAAGCCTGGATACAAAGAGAGGGGCGAGCGGAGATGGAGATGTGTGGGAAATTTAGGAACAAGTTGTGTGAGAAGAGGATAAGATGTGTGTGGTGGAGGAGAAGATAAGAAAGGGGTGTGTGCGTGTGGGCCCTTATGACCGCGTGGCGGCATGCGTGGCCGAGAGACCAGCCTAGTCGTTCGGCCGGCCTGCCGCACAAAAACGGTTCTCGTATACAATTCTCTACTATGTTTATATATGAACTAGACTGACCATCCGGCGACCGTAGTTTTTTTTTTTTGAGTAAAGTTTGTGACCGTAGATGTATTTAGTATCTTTTGCTTGGATGTGTGTATTTACCGGCCACCTATGTCTCATCCTCTAGACTCGCCACTGAAGGGGCGAATGAGATGGGCCGACCCACATGGACGCCACATGTTTTTTTTCTTCTGTATTCCGTTTTAGGTTTTGGCTTTACTTTTTTTACTTTTCTTTATACATTAAAGTGTATTATATATACATATATATATATATATATATATATATATATATATATTACAAAAAACATTTGAAAAATATTTAACAAATATTAGAAAAATGTTCAACAAGTGTATTTGGAATGTTGAATAAATATTAAAAAATGTTGAACAAGTATTAAAAAATGTTGAATAAGTATTCGGACAATGTTGAACATGTATACAAAATATTTTGATCACATATTTTAAAAATACAACTAAAAACTCATTAAAAAATGATAAATTTTGCTGATCATGTGTATAAATATGTTAATCAAGCACTAAAAATATTGAACAATTATTTGAAAAATACTAGTCAAGCATTTGAGAAATGTTAAATGTGTATAAAAAATTGTTAACCATGTAATTAACAAATGCTGAAAAAAATATCATGTATATTAAAATGTTAACCAAGCAATTGAAAAATTGTTGAACAAGTGTTTGATTTTTTAAAATCAAGTGTTTGGAAAATGTTATTTTTTTATAAAACAAGTTGACCGTGTATTAAAAATGTATATTAATATTTGAAAACAATTAATCAACCAATTAAAAAATGTTAAACATGTATACAAAAAATGTTGAACATGTATTAAAAAATGTAAAAAAATATAGAAAAAATGTTGACCATGTATTACAACAATGTATAATTTGTACTGGAAAAATATTAGACGCATATTAGAAAAGTGTTGTTGACATATACAAAATATGTAGAATAATAACCAAACGAATAAAGGAAAAAATAGAAACAAAATAAACAAACAAAAATAAATATGAATAAGCAAAAAAGAATGAAAGAAAAATGGAGAAGATAAAAGAAAAGAAACAAAAAAAACTAAAAAAGGGGAAAAACCGAAGAAAATGGTTCTACAAGCCTCAAGTAGGACGCGCCCCTAGTTCTTACCACAAAAGAACATCGGCGGAGTGGCTAGCGAAGCGCGTGATCTCCCTGGAGAAAAGGGATTGATCCCTGCATCTCGCTTTTCCTCTGCTCTTTTTACGATTATGTGCGCATGAATGGGCCGGCCCAATACGACGAGAGGGGAGAAAAAGCTTCGACAAGAGCTGCTACCGTCTCGCTTAATGCGAGACATAGCGCTCGGGTGTATTTACCACGTAAGTTTTTTGGGACAGCGTTTGATGAATGATTGGACTGTACAATGCTGGGCTGGAGGACAAGAGTGGGCCAAACCCGAGGGACGATGGATTTCGTTGTCCGGGCGCTACGAGCGATATATAGCGGAAATCCCTAGTTAGGAGGTATCCCGCACGAACATCACTCCCACCTTCTTTCATTGTGACAAGTGCATGTGCGTCACTTGTGGCAACCTGGGAGTTTTGTCTTTTTTTGTAGATTTATTTTAAATGTTTAATCTCTTGAACCGCACGTTCAAATCATGAATTGTTTTCACTGTTCGATTTCTCGTTACAAGATCTTTGAAGCTATATCACATGTTAATAAGTTTTGATGACTTTTTAAACAGAAAAGAAATACAAAATCAAAAACCTGAAAAAAATATGAAAACCTAAGAAAAAAAGAATCCATAAGCAGAGTTGTGCTGAGCACAGATTGTGCTTCTTCTAGAAGTATAGACTATGTTTTTTTTGGGAAGCACAATTATACTGCTCATGAAATCGTCGGCTGTGCTTTTCTCTTTTTCGAAAAGCACATCTTGCCTTTCCCTTTTCGGGTAGCACAGACTGTGCTTTGCAGAAGCATAGCCTGTGTTTTCTTTACTTTTTGAGAAGCACACCATTTTGCATGCTTCTAGATCAAGATAGTGATCTTTACGGGAGCCCTACAAGGGGTAACTCCTAATTAGTTGCTCCCATACACCGCGCTCCCTAATAGGCAATGCCACTGGCCAGCCCAGTAGCCATAGACTCCCACGATTTTTGATATGCCTTTTGTGGAGCTGTGCGGTATTGTACCAGCGTTTTCTGTGTTTCTATTTTTTTCCCAAAATTTCATTTATTTATTTATTCATATGTATGTATTTTTGTTTTATTTATATTAGTTTTCTTTTTTTTGTTCTAGCATTTTCTTGTTTTTTGTTTCTTTTTTTCTTTTTTGTTTCATTTGTAGAAAACAAATATGAACATATTTGTCATTATTTTTTTTACATGCATTAGACAATTGTCGTATATTGTTTAAATATTCAAAGTTATATGAAAAATTGTTTTGAAAGTGTATTTGCTAGTTCAAAAGAGGCCAATACGGGTGCAAATAGTATTCATAGTGATTCTTATGTTTTGTAGCAGGCTGCACAGACTCACTTGGTAAATAGCCTTCACTAAAAGAGTTGAATTGGAGGTGACCGAAGAAATCGAAAAAAACTCAGGCAACTGCTACTAACGACTCTGTCCTATAATGCCGAGTAGGAGTAGCATTAGGAATTAATACCGCTTGATTCATCAAAGTAGCAGTCCTTTGGGGCCGAAAAAGTGTCGTGATTCCCACAACATGTTGGATTTCCATATATAGAAGAGATAAACTATAAATGACTATGAAATCCAGTCTTTGTCAAATATTTCATATCTCTTCATGTCCATGTTGAAAGAGAAGGATACGATTTATACTAAGCATAAAATCCACATCTCTCTTATCAATTTAAAGCATATCGATTTATGTAGATCATGTAGCTACGGTCTAGATTTCTTAAGTTTATTATTCACATCAGAAAAGTAAAAGAAATCAGAAATATATATATATATATATATATATATATATATATATATATATATATATATATATATATAGTATTATTATTCAGATCATGTAGCTACGGTCTCGATTTCTTAAGTTTACTTTGCCCGATACTTGAGGTCCTTGACCTATGTATGATATATAGTTGTGTTGGTCATGCTAAAACGTTCCAAATGTACTTGCTTTTTGTCAAATAGGTCTGGATCGATGTTTCCATGACCAAAATATATGAATAAAAGGCTGCATTATGCTCGCATTGTGATCACCAACATGGTCGTTCTACAACTATGTTCTGATACAAGACTGGATCCACACCACTGCAACCTCATGTAATTCCATGATTTTAAATAGCGCGCTATAGTTCCATTATAGCATGAGCATTTAGAAGAGGAACGCTAAGGGTCTTTGATCCAAACACATGAAGACACATTTTAAATAGCCCACTATAGCATTTAAAAGGCGTGCTATCTAAAACTATGGGTAATTCATAGAAAGTAGATTGGACAGGGGTTAAACAATGCACGATGAAATGTATTGACATGGTAATGTATAAACTATCCTATAGTAGCTCACCACCATAGAAACATAACGTTCCAATAATAACCGTCTACCTCTTATATGAAATCGTATTACTTCAAAAGGTCATAACAAATACTCCCTCCGTCCCATAATGTAAGACAGTGCCAAAAAACGTCTTACATTATGAAACGGATAGAGTATGTAGATATTACTTCATGCCAATTTGACTACAAAGTAACATGGCTTCTCTTTTCATATACTTGCATAACTCCCTGGCAATACAGCGTTAGAATTAACGGTCGCGACAACGCGTGCTGTCAATGACCTAGTGATAGATTTCTCTACAAAGAAAACAAATCTATGTGACAGATTAATAAAATTTCCTGTATGCAATAACAGCTCAGTGAACATCTCAGACACCAAGTATTACCGTGTACTAAATATTCATGACCACTCTTTTACAACCAACTGGGCAAACACAAAATCACCAGCTAGCTATATATCTCTCACGAGTCACAACAAATGTTCATACATATTTGAAAAAAATGTTCATATATATTTGTCAAAAATGTTCATGTTTATTCGGAAAATTAAATGAAGACCATAAATATGTAATGTCACGGCTGAATAGTCAATAGTGAACTCAGTTCATCATCTCACTGCTCGTCTTCCTTATGAGCTCACAAGCGCTCAAAATGTGCCTCTCCTCCTGAAGTGACGATCCCACAGCGAAGCGCAGCACGAGCCTGCCACCTACCACTGTGTGCGCAAGGTACGCCTTGCCGGTCTTGTTCACGTTTGCCATGAGCAAACGGTTCACCTCATCGTCCGCCCTAACTCCAGTCGCCTTAATCCTGAAGCAAACCAGAGCAAAGTTTCTCGGCACGACGATCTCAAACCGGTCATCAGCATGCACCAAGTCCTCAGACATCTTGGCCATGGCGACGTCCCTGCGAATGTGCTCCTGGAGATTGGCAGTCCCGTAGGTGCGCATGACCATCCAAAGTTTGAGGCCACGGAAGCGGCAGCCGACTCCGACCTGCATGTCCTTGAGGTCAGTGACGGTGCCGGACACGCTGGCATCGTTCTTGAGGTACTCGGGATTAGTCTCTAGCGACTGGCTGAGGCGGTGCGCATCACGCACGTAGAGGCAGGTGCAGTCCAGGCACGTGAGCAGCGATCAAGATGGAGGGGGGGTCGAGATCGAGTGTCCATGAAATTTAAAAATATTCATGATAGTTCAAAAAGTACCCATGAAATACAATCGAGAAATGAAGGGTATGATTTAAATACAATCGATCTTAGCTAGCTATCTGTTCACAATCTTCTTGCCCTTCTTTTTCGCAAATGGAGTTCTTCTGTGGAACGGACGTCCTTTAGGTAGGGTGGTCCTGCTTCTTCTTGTGGTGTAAGCTGCTACTTCATCATCGTCATGTTCGATCCTCGGGTCGCCGTACTTGTCGAAGTCTTGCTCATTGGCTACTCCATCCATTCCGATGATCTTCCTTTTGCCTCTCCTCACGACAACACGACTGGGCTTTGACGGATCGGTAATGAAGAAGCATTGGTCAACTTGGGAAGCCAGTACCCATGGCTCATTTTTCGCGGTGACGTTTGCGCCCGCGGTCTTGGATTTGGCTTCGGGTATAACCATGGTGGTGAAATACCGGTCTTCTTTTAGGACGCTCTTGGCCCATCTGACACGGAACATCGGGACCTTCTCTTCAGCGTAGCTCAGCTCCCAGATCTCCTCGATCCTTCCGTAGTATCTGTCCTTGTCATTACCGGTGTAGGATTCCATCGTTACCCCGGAGTTCTGATAACCATCGCTCTTCATGTCCTTGGCCTCGGTGTAGAATGTGTAGCCGTTGATATCGTACGCCTCATAGGTCATCAGGTTGTGCTCGGCGCCCTGTGACAAGGCGAATATGAGTTGTTCTTCCGCGGAAGAATCATCATGTAAAGGGTACGACAGAAGCTTCTGCTTGAACCAACGCGTGAAACATGAGTTGTGCTCTTTGATTATATCTCCGTCCGTCCTCTGTTGGCCTCGGTCATTGTATGTCTTCTCAATAAAGGTTTTGTGCTGAACCACCCAAGGATCGACCACGTCTATGTGTTGTAGCGCGACTAG
The DNA here is from genome assembly GCA_902687465.1 of Secale cereale. Taxonomy (NCBI): domain Eukaryota; kingdom Viridiplantae; phylum Streptophyta; class Magnoliopsida; order Poales; family Poaceae; genus Secale; species Secale cereale. Next base: position 12,891,572 of record LR738711.1, read on the forward strand.
GTTTGCTCTTTCAAAGTCGGCGAGTCGACCCTCGAAGTCGACATGCATTTCGCGGCGACCCTCACGGTGACACGATCCAGCGAGCCTGCCGAGGTGCCTGTTGACGGGCAGACCAACGGGGTTCTCGATGCCTAGATAATTCGTGCAGTACGAGATGCACTCTTCGGTCAGAAAGCCCCTGGCTATGCTTCCCTCTGGACATGACATGTTGCGAACGTATCCTTTGATGACACCATTCATCCTTTCGAACGGCATCATGCTGTGCAGGAACGTCGGCCCGAGTTGGATGATATCGTCCACGATATGGACCAGCAGATGCACCATAACGTCGAAGAATGCGGGCGGGAAGTACATCTCAAGCTCGCATAGTATCACCACGATCTCTTCCTGTAGCCTTCTGAGTTGCCTCACGCCAACAGACTTCCGAGAGATGACGTCGAAAAAGTTGCATAGGCCAAATAGGGTTTCACGGACGTGCGCGTCCATGATACCACGGATTGCAACTGGAAGTATCTGCGTCATCAGCACGTGACAGTCGTGAGACTTCATCCCGCTGAACTTCAGCTTCGCCCGGTCTAGGTATCTGCTTATCTTCCCCGCGTAACCGTAAGGAAGTTGTACTCCTACGAGGCAGGTGAAAAACTGCTCGATCTCCTCCTGACTTAGAGTGAAGCACGCGGGAGGGTAGTCATTTCCGGTCTTCTTGGCCTTTTTGCGTTTGCGACGACTTTCCGTGTCCTGCTTCGCCTCATCATCATCATCATCATCATGATCATCATATATAGCGTGAAGCTCCTGCCTGATGCCCATTGATTTCAAGTCTGCCCTTGCTTTTGGCCCATCTTTGGTCCTCTCTGGCATGTTGAGCAGGGTACCAAGCAGACTCTCGCACACGTTCTTCGTGATATGCATTACATCAAGGCTGTGAGGCACACAGTGGATCTTCCAGTACGGCAAGTCCCAGAAAACAGACCTCGTTTTCCATACCTTCAGCAGCGGCTCTGGCGCCTTTCGCTTCTTTCCCGGCTCTGGCGCCTTTTGCTTCTTTCCCGGCAGTGGGCAATCTTTCCAATTTTTCAACAGCTCGTCTATTTTCTCGCCGCTCCTCGTACGCGGGCGTCCTCGGGGTTCGGTTTCACCATCGAACAGATCCTTGCGTTTTCTCCACAGGTCATCGTCACGAAGCCACCTTCGATGTCCCATGAACACGGTTTTCGAAGACCCGGGATCTCTATCTAGCTGGCGATACGTTGTGTCATCCATGCACCTGACGCATCCAGAAAATCCGTGGACCACCTGCCCCGCGACATATCCGTAACCGAGATAGTCGTGCACCGTCGTGAGCAGCGCGGCTCTCATAGGGAAATATTCTTTCTTTGCGGCGTCCCACGTATTGGCTGGCGTTTTCCACAGCGTGTCTAGCTCCTCTTTCAGCAGCCCCAGATACAGATTGATGTCGTTCCCTGGTTGTTTCGGTCCTTCAATTAGCATACTCATGTGAATGTACTTCCTCTTCATGCACAACCAGGGGGGAAGGTTGTACAT
>LR738711.1:12894897-12912369 GCA_902687465.1 Secale cereale
GTGTGGTAGAGAGGCTGTCCAAAATATCTTGTAGCTGCCCGCATACTAATGGCGCACCAACTACAAATGCGCCATTAGTAATCAAGGTTACTAATGGCGCATTTATAGTTGGTGCGCCATTACAAGTTTTGCAAAAAAAAAAAAATACTAATGGCGCACTGTCGCATAGTGCGCCATTACTAGTTCAAACTAGTAATGGCGCACTCTGGGACAGTGCGCCATTAGTAGTTTTGTAAAAAAAAGAATAAAAAATATCATAAAAAAAGAGCATTAATGGGGCACTTTACTGCAGGTGCGCCATTACTATTTACAACTAGTAATGGCGCACTATGCATGGATGCGCCATTAGTATGTTTGGACAGGCGCGCTAGTTAAAAAAAAACTTCTTGATACTAATGGCGCACTCCGGGCAAGGTGCGCCATTAGTACTTCGAACTCTAATGGCGTATCTATTGCTGGTGCGCCATTACTATATACTAATGGCGCACTGCCTGTCTGGTGCGCCATTAGTATCAATTCCATCTATAGCCCTTTTCCTAATAGTGGGTGACAAAGTGGATAGAAAGTCCACTTCCGGAAGGTGCCAATTCCTTGGTTGCTCTCTGATAAGTTGGTCTTCCAAAAAGCAAAGTTGTGTGTCTCTCTCGTCCATCGAAGCAGAGTATGTGGCAGCTGGCAGTTGTGTGCTACAAGATGTTGATTGTCATTTTTTTTTAAGTGGCAGGATGATCCTTACAGTGAGTTCATCACACATCTCCTAGGTGACTCACGTCATGATGTGATCCGTCTGATTTGCTATTTTTGAGCTCGGTATTTGCAAAAATTCGAAAAATATATTAAAAAGTTTTGAAATAATTTGGAAATCTGACCAGGCAGCTCAAGAAATCGAGCCGAGGTGAGGAATCTGACATTGCGGCGAGGAGCTGGGCGGCCGGCCATCGGAGGAGTTCACAGACGCATCAACCACGGGATCTCGCCGACGACGGTCGGCGGCGGGGGCGGAAATGGATAATAGCAGGACCGGGGAGAGTACGCGTGTCACGTTTATTTACACGTGCTTTATCTTCACATGAAAATACGGAGAGAAAAGAATACATAAAAGAACTCTATGCATATATTGAAATAACTTTTCAAAGAGAAATCGACAATGGTGGTTAATCTGTTCTATAATAATTTATTTACTTGCATCATACCAATGGAGGTTATTATTGATTTACGCCATTAACTAACACTAGTAAGCTTGCACGTGCAACGCACGATAGCTCAATAGAAAGAAAAAAATTCCTCACTCTGATCATTCCCTTGAAAACAAACTAATTTTGATCTTGAATGTGGTGTCGCCGACTCCCCTGTAACTTATGAGGCCTCATGCATGTGTAATAACCAGTGAAAAATCTCCTCCACACGACATGCCAAATGTGTTTTCGCAAGAACGACCACACTCTCCAGACAAATGACCCCAAATATACTAAAATATGCAGAAATTTCCTGATAAAACAATATTTCAGCCAAGTAAAAAGTGGAAGAAGCAGTCCCTTTTTAACAAATGGCTGCCAACTAAATTATTGCACCAAAAAATAGAACTTGGCATGTTTGTTCAGATTACAAAATCCATAGGGTTCAGTTCAGAACAATGAGTTTCACCAAAGAACGAGACCCAGGTTGAGCAACATGTTATAATTATCTACAAACCTTACAGTAATAGGAAAATCACAATTTTCTTGTGAAATTGTTTACTAAAAGAACAGAGTTTGGTAGTTCAGTTCAGAAACAAGAAGTTTTTTTTGTTATACATGTGTGTGTGGTGCAGTGTGGCTCCAGTGAATATTCGGTAGTAAATACACATTCTTTTTTTTTTTGCGTGTGAATACACATTCTTAAATAAATCCTCCAATGAAAAAGGCATCACAATTAACTATTTAACTGTCCCACTTGTGTATCCATTGAAATGTCAGTAACAAAACTGGGGATGAATGACTCCCGGTAACCAAACCATAGTATTCTCAAGATGACCACCACCACCGATGGCTTACCGCCAAGCTTCACACATCTCCCCTCCCCTAATCTCCTGACCAAGGTGCTCCTTCGCTCGTAAGAGCTATGAGGCGTGCCTCCCAATGCTACCACCTTTAGTTTGGGTGAGGTCTCCTGGTCCTGTTTTAATGTCATGGCAAAACATATCATGTTCATTTCAAGTTGACGCCATCTCTAAGATTGCCTATTCACATGAATACGGGATTCTTCATAATTACAAATCTAGGTGTCAGAACTTAACACATGAATAGTCTAGTGCTCAACGGTGACAACAGCCGTGACAATCGTATCCCTCCCAGGCAGCCCTACCAACGGCAAGGTATCTATTACAGACTTTCATGTTGGGAAAGTAACATCATTATGTCATCACAACATTGGAATACAAACTATTATTATGGCTCAGCCTAAAAAGAGAAGAAACATAGAAACATAGCTTCACCTGAATAAGCAGTTGGAAGTCTGAAAGATATTATGAATGGTAGGAGAAAAAAATGTCTCCATTGTCTAGCACACAAAGAAACTTTGTGCTGCAATATAGATATGCACGTACCTCCAGCCGGAATCGTTCATAGCAGCCAGCGATCTGTCTTTTTGTGGCAGCTTGCTGCAGGATTTCGTTAGGAGCAGATCGGATCAGCGTGCTCCCCATGATTGTGCTGCCCGAGTGCACGGTGGAGGAGCCGGTCGAGCCGGCGAGGCGTGCAGGATAAGGCCAACCAGGGCCGTCTCCAGGAATTCGGTGGCCCGGTGCGAAAAGCAAAATGAGGCCCTAAAATTAAAAAAACATATAATAACTCAACCATAATCACCTGACTATATAATTTTATTTTTTGTTATTCCTTACAATGTTTAGAAAATTCTCAAGTGTCAATGCTCTATCGAAAAGTGTCATCCCTCTTCTTCTAGTTTATGTTTCTTCTTACGCTTTAAGGCACCAAAATCATAATTTCTATAACTAGAATGCATGATTGTTTGTGTTTACTAGCCAAACAAAATAATATCAATGCATTTAAGCTGATGAACTCACCTAAAATATAGGCTTGTAATTTGTTTAGACAGTTAGAATCAGATAGAACCTTGATTTTCGACTTGGACGACAGGACGAGCAACAATTGAAAATCTTGAATCTGTGATAACTTTTGAAATTCAACAACTAGACAAAAAAATCATTCCAAAATATATCAGTAAAATCTTAACACAACTTTGCAGTTTGTATCCGAATTAGAGAAAAGAGGGGACGCGTAGGGCATCGGTTACTGTTGGCCGTTGGCCTTCTGTTCGACGGCATCGCTGCAGTGTCGGACTGCGCGACGGCGTCCAGCGGTTGCAAGTCCCGTGCAGTTCCACTTCCGCCCATTGCCTGGCTGCAAAGCAATCGCCGCCGAGCCGTCGATTCAGTCGTTCCCAAAAGATAGATTGCGCAGCTGCAGAGGAACCAGATGAAAAGCGAAGAGAGTAGGGAATAGGGAACGACAGAAGTCACGGAACGTACGTACACGTACTGCGAGGATGGACGCGCGTATGGCTCGGGCCCTCGGGGCCTTGAGCGGACCAGGCTCAGCAAGGTTGAAATGAGTGTTTTCAGCCCTCAGGCCACACACGGAGGCAACGTATATGGCCCAAAATTTATTTTATTTTTCAGGCTATTCACACACATATATGGCTCTAATCGGGGGCCCCTGAATTTTGGGGGGCCTGTGCGAGCGCACAGCTCGCACAGGCCCTTGGACGGCCCTGAGGCCATCGCCCGCCGCTCCTGGCCGCCACTTCGTGCCCACTTTTCATTTTCCTCTTCATCATCCTGCAGCAAAACACAGAGTTGAGATGCATCAGAGTTTCACAAAGAGGTAATATCACCGGTGGTGCTTAAACTTGTCACCAATGTTCACTTTAGTGCATGAACTTGAAAAATACACCGAACTGGTTCTAGAACTTGGCATGGGCGTGCAAATACGGTGCTAATCCAATCCGCATGCGTATAATGCGTCGATGTGGCACCGTATTTTGACCAGCATGCATGCGTGGAATGTGACTTACTTTCAACAGATGCGTTGCTATACCAAGCAAAAAAAAAGATGCCTTGCTATATATATGTTTCTATGACTAGTGGGCCCCACATGTCGGTACAAATGAGAAATCAATGTCAAAAATTAGGACATTTGTGACTCAAACTTGCGATGTGGGGCTAGCACATGCTGGCCTGAGCCACTCCGCTATACACTTTTGCATGACCAGTAAAGATAACTTCATTAATGTCTTGTATAGGAACATGTTCGTCTCTTTTAAATGGGATGCAATCAGTGCAAATCATTTCGCACATCTTATTTTTTTAAAAATTTGTAAGAAGTTTTTAAACTAATATCACAGTAAATATATTTCCAGTATTTACGTGTTATAAATATTATACATACAAATAAAATGACTTATTTAAAAAATCATGTAATTTAAAAAATATTTACATGAGCAAGCGAGCGCGGCGGTGGGATGGATGCCGATGCGCAGTCAGGGAGATGCCCTTAGCCTTTGTTTAGGAGCGGGCGTTTAGCCTTCTGTTGTGCCATTAAACATGGAATCAATTTGGATTAATGAAGGAAAGCTATGTATTCGGGATGGACGCGCGGCGCGGAAGGTTTCGTTCGGCAGAGCTTTCGTCCGCCCGAGCAAATTGCTAAATGCAGTTTTAGCTGGGGGTTAGTATAATCTTAACGGTTAGATTCAAATACGTGGGCCTAATCGTGAGGCTGTAATTCCTTCGCGTTGTTGTGTGGAGCCTAGGCTGGGTGTACTTAGCAATGAATATGTTTGCTTGTTTAATAGTAGTATATGTTACATCTTTGCGCAGGTTCCCTCGAATACAATGTGTGACGAAACTAAAAGTTACGTCAAAGGCTGGATCAAGCTCTCTCTCTCTAACAGGAAAGGACAGTCGTGCTTGCTTGTCATCCACGTGCATGGTGTCTAATGAACACACAAGATACTTGTAATGATAGCGGTTTCGACAACTGCAGCCTTGGGTTCTTCAAGTCCTGCTCGATTTGGTAAGAAGACACAATAATCATTTCAATCCCGTCCCATTTGTCACTGTCGCTCCACCCCAATTACCGACGCCTCATATTTCCATTGTGTGCTCATTTATCTTTCTAGCTTCTCTCATGTGCATGCCCCTCTATTGTTTATCTGACTACTACGACCTATTTGATGAACTGGGCTAATGTTACCAACAAGTTAGAACAAAGTGAAGGCGTGCAACATATCTATCTACTCCTATGAAAAGGGAGTGGCTTATATAAAGGGGGAAGTCAATATTGGAGCAGGTGAAAGTTGGTGGAGAACTTATTTGTCTACATGTGATAAATTTTCTTGAGTTGTGGAAGAGGTGTATTTTTCTTAACTAATATAGATTTCACACATCTTAAAGCTTCAATTGATGAAGTAATAGCTTTTTTTTTGCCGTTGATGAAGTACTCCCTCTGTAAAGAAAAATAAGAGCATTTAGATCACTACTTTAGTGATCTAAATAGTGATCTAAATGCTCTTATTTTTCTTTACGGAGGGAGTAATTCTTAAGGTGCTACATGTTTCACCTTACAAGATAGACAGGTGTAAGACTTGCGGAAGAACAATCGGACCCACACATGTGCCAAACAAGAAGTACACACATTAATATGATTATTCCAGAGAACTAAAACTGGGCGCGTCCACGGATGCATGGGGCCGATCCCTAGCAACCCACTGGACTAGCATGCAACCCAACCATTGAATAAACTCTCTAGATTGTTTGGATTAGTGAATGTGTGTCCGCTCTCTTTGCTTTCATCTGAAGCTCCCGGCAATTATTTGTTTTCACAAAAATACTGCTCTTGATCGCAAAAAAAATGCTGCTCTTGATCGCAAAAAAAAATGCTGCTCTTGAAAATCATTTAAAGACATAATCGCAATTTCGTTTATTCTTTGCGAATATGATTTGGTCCTCTCTTATTTCTGAATAGATTTTTTTCCCAGTGATTAAAATTTTGATTCCATTTATTCATGTTCCTCATCAAGAAAGCTAACCCCACACACACACAAACATATCCAATTTCCAACTTCATATATAATGAATCATCGGGTTGCATGCGAAGCGGACCGAGCGGACAAAAACTTTCATTATTGTCCAACTGAAAATCATCTAGTCGGAAGAAATGAAGGGTGTAAAATTATCAAGCAAAAAATGAAATACAAACTATATTGAACGACTCCGGACACTGCATGGCCCGACAGCGGCACTGGCAAAGGCTAGGGGCTCCATATGATCAAGCTCTAGTCTCGTACAATTCCCATAACTAACTTCATCGAGTCAGTACTCTGATGCATTCCATGATTTAGGTTTGCTCATATTGATGCATTAGAAGATTTAGGTTAGTTTAAGAGAAAGTTGAACAAACTTGTTATTGCCTAGAATCTTTAGTGCAACAGGAATTCCTCTTGGTATCAAGTTTGTGTATACATTTCTCCTTATATGCTCTTAATGTTACATACTACTTTCTCCCTCCGAAAATACTTGTTGGAAAAATGGATGTATCTAAACGTACTTTAGTTCTAGATACATTCATTTTTATCCATTTCACCGACAAGTATTTTCGGGAGGAGGGAGTACTTATTATTGCCTCGAATTTTCATCTTATCCATTTATTTGTTCCGTTGGCCTGAAAGATCCAATAAGTGGGTGCTGGACAAACTAAACTGAGTGCGTACTAGGTCTCATTCTCCCGGGAATTTTACAACCTGATAAATAGCTCATGTGCCAGGAATTTCACAGATATAATCTTCTGTCTGTACAAAATTTTGTATTCTTCGCACAAAAGCAGAAAGTCCATGCTCGAGGAGTGTTACATCCAGTGTGGATACCATCCGTTAATTCGATGCAACAAAATGACAATCCCAGATAATGGTGATTCGAAGTCATTACTCTGATTGAAACAAATAAGACAGTAGTAACAAGTTTCATGAAGAGCTCAATTATAATTACAATTAAGGAGGCTAGCTAGATCATGGTTCCATCTCTCATAGATAAATGACATCGGCAAATAATCTGCACGAGAACTGCTTTGTCGTATCTAGAAGCCCAAGGATGGATTCAACGACATCATCAATGATGGCAACCATAAACAAGAAGAAAAAGAATCTGGAGCCGGCCTAGATGCCACACTAATAGAGGGCCGACGCATAGAGAGGAAGAAACTCGAATAAAATGGACATTATACATGGCAAGGATGAAACCCCGAATTTTTAAGCCTTGTCTCCAAGAAAAAGGTAACGTTGAAATCAATCTGACAAACTTGGGTGGTCCTCTCCACTCTCTAGAGGGCAACCACGGCATCTAATTGCCCGATTCTACTGATACAAACCCTCGCCTCTCGTTCCCCACGAGATCCCCCACTCAGGGCTCCTAGATAGCTCAAGAAATCGGGGAGGTTTCGGCTAGGTGGGTTAGGAATCTGACCTTGTGGCGAGGAGCTGGGCAGCTTGTGGCCATCGAGGGAGTTCACGGCTGCATCAACCATGGAATCTCGTCGACGATGAGGACAACGACGAAGGACGGCGACGACGGCTGAAGTGGACAATAGCAGGACCGGAGAGAGTATGCGCGTCACATATATTCACACATATTTTACCTTCAGACGAAAATATGGAGAGAGAAAAAATAGCAAAAAGAACTCCATGCACATATAAATATAACTTTTCAGAGAGAAATTGGCCACGGTAGCGATTAGAGAGTTAACTGTTCTATAATGTTTTAAAAAAAATGTGCATCTTAGCAATGGAGGTTATTTTTTTATTACACTTTTAAATAAGCTGTAAGAACTACATGGTACATTTTTGTTTTGATAATGCTTGAGTGGTGGCGGTACAAATTCTGATGCAACTGAAAGTTACATCAAAACTCAACCAGGCACCTCTCTCTAACAGGAAGGTCCTCCGTGATTGCTTCAAATCCACACGCACAGTATCTAATGAAACACACAAGATATAACTCGCAATGGTAGATGTTCCAAGGTTCTTAGTTGTATATTTTCCAGATCCGGCTCGGCTTAGCAAGAAGACCTAGCACCATAATCATTTTGATCAGGCGACATTCAAGATCCTCGCCCCACCCCGATTACCGACGCCTCCTATTTTCATCGTGTGCTCATATGTCTCTTTAGTTTCTCTCATGTGCATGCCCTCGATGGACTAATACTACCAACAAGTTAAAACATAGTGAAGCCACCCAACATATATATCTACTCCCGTGATAAGAGGGTGGCTTATATACAGGAAGAAATCAATATTTGCGCTGGTGAAGGTTGGTGGAGAACTTATTTATCTACATGTGATAATTTTCCTTTAGTTATGGTACTTGTGCTTTTCTTAACTAATACAAATTCTACACATCTTAAAGCATGAACCGATAAAGTAAATTGCTAAGATGCTACATGTTTCACCTTACAAGATGTAGATGTGTAAGACTTTTAGAAGAATAACCATACCCGCATATGTGCAAAACAAGCAACACCCACATTAATATGATCATTCCAGAGAACTACAATCGGGGAGAACCACGGACGGGGCTGGTCCAAAGACTATCATGCAACCATTGGAGGACTCTCTTGATTGTCCAGATTAATAGTGGGAATGTGCACCCTCTATCTTCCTTGTTTTTGTCCGAAGCTCCCATCAATTAGGATTTGTTTCAAAAAATGTTGCTCCTAAAAAATCATTCAAGGACGTAATCATAGTTTCATTTATTCTTCACTCTTCTGATTTGGTCCTCTCTCAATTACAAAAAGAAATTTTGTTTCCAGTGATATAAAAGATTGCTTGCATTTAGTCATGTTCCTCCTTGAGAAACCAAACCACACACACATGGATCCATTTACAATTTTATAATGAATCACCGGGTTTTGTGTGAAGCAAATCAAACTTACAAAAACATTGAATATTGCTGAATTGAATATCAATTAGCTGGAAGATAGCAACAGTGTAAAGTTATCAAGCAAAATAACTTTATGGAACGGCTCCCGCCACCACTGCATGGCCCGACACCGGCAGTGGGAGTGTTTTATCTTCAGAAAAAAATATGGAGAAAGAAAAATATCAAAAAGAACTCTAGGAACATATAATTAACTTACCAAAGAGAATTAAACAGAGTAGATTTTTAAAAATTAACAGTCCCATGGTGATTTTTTATGCATCATAGCAAATTAGCAATGAAGGTTGTCATTGATTGATTCCATTATAACTAAATTAGAAGAACTATATTGAACATTTTGCTTGTGAATCTCTCGAGCGGTAGCAACACAAATTGTGGACGAAACCAAAAGTTATGTGAAAACTGGCTAAAACCCTTCCCCCTAATAGGAAGGTACTTCGTGCTGCTTGTAATCCATGTGCACAATGTCTAGTGAAATGCACGTGATGACTCCTAATGGTAACTGTTTTGAGCCTTCCAACAATGTAGTTTTGAGAGACCACTCGATTTGGCAAGAAGACTCAACACCATGATCATTTAGATCACGTGGTACAAGAAGTTGTCGCTCCCCCGCGATTACCGGTGCCTTCTATTCTCGGTCATGTGCTCATTTGTCTCTTTAGCTCACCTTTGTGATGATCTACGCTAATGCTATCAGCAATTTAAATTAAAGTGAAACCACCCAACATGTGTATCTACTGAAGTGAAGAGAGAGTGCCTTTATAAAGGGTAAATTCAATATTCATACAGGTGAAGGTTGGTGGAGAACTTATTTACCTACAAGTGATAAATTCCCTTGAGTCAAGGCAGGTATATTTTCTTAATTAATATATGTTTTATACATCTTGAAAGCTTGACATGATGTAGTAATCGCAAAGGTGCTACGGCTTTCACCCTACAAGGTATGTAGGTGTGAGAAGGTGATTAATAGTACCCACCCATGTGCCAAACAAGCAGTACATACATTAGGCCTCTTCCAATGTATGAGTGCTTAGATGAGGTGCTAAGTGCATTAAAAATCTTAGCAACTAGTCTCCCCAATGCATAGGTGCTTAGCTTTTGTAGCTAAGCTTCCTCATGGAATTGTTTAATAGTTAAACCCCTTCATGTATTGGTTGATAGTCATATTACATAGGTTAGCATGCTTAGCACTATTTCTTCTGGGGGTCACCACAATGCGCTCTCTCCTCTTTAATTGCTTTGGCACATCACCTTTTTTGCTTATGTGGCGTCCTTAGCACATGTACACCTTGGAGCACTGTGAAGGGCCTTAGTGCGATCATCTGAGAAAACTAAAACAAAACATGATAAGGATTGGGTCGACCCCGAGCGACCCATCAGACTAACATGCAACCGTTGGATAGGCTCTCTTGATTAATTGTTTGGATTAGTAATGAGAATGTGTACCCTCTATTCTCATCCTTGTTGTCGTCTAAGGCTCACACCAATTATGATTTATTTAAAAAGAGTTGCTCCTGAAAATCATTCAAGGATGTAAGCGTAGTTTCATTTTAGTCCTTGCTCTTCTGATTTGGTCCTCTCTCGTTTTCGAAATAAAATGTTGTTGCTATTTTTTTAACATCCAACGCAGCAACACAAAATTGCTTCCATTTATGCACGTCCCTCCTTGAGAAACCAAACCACAGGCGCGCATCTGATTTTAAATTTTGTAATAAATCATCGGGATGACTGCATAGTGGATCAAATTGCCAAAATCTTTGAATAATAACGAATTAAAAGTTATCTAGCTGGAAGATAGCAAGGTGTAAAGATATCAAGAAAACAAAATATCTAAATTGCCATTTGCATAGCTAACCAAATTGTAAGAACATTGCTTGCTTGGTTTCTTCAACTCCTAGCGATACAAATGTGATAAGTTTCTACGCGTTTGGTTCGGAGCGAACATCACGGGTTCCGATTGCAGTGCTTTCCGAAATGGTATCCTGCGTTTGGTACGCACACCATGTATTAGCTAGCAGCGTCTTCGGATACGTGGCTTCACAAAAACGAAAACGGCCGGACCGAAGATGATTAGGAAACCGAAGGTTGGACGCTCAACCAAACAAAACATGTATTCGCTTAGAAAACATTGGAAACCGGTGCTTTTGGTTACCAAAGCGAATACGTTACCGGAGAGCGAACCAAACGCGTCGTAAAAGTTAATACCAAAGCCCTTCAGAAATGTTGTATCTGCAAGAAACTAGCCTTGACCCACCATTCGACAGCTCTCATTCACCACAAGATCCCCACACAGTGAGCTGGTTAATCATGCAGCTAAAGGAATCGAGAAGGTATTGGCCCTGCGGCTTAGGAATCTGACCTTGCAGTTGCAGCGAGGAGTTGGGCGGCTGCACGTCCATCGAGGGAGTTCACAACCGCATCAACCACGGAATCTCGTGGATAACGAGAACAACAATGGGCAGTGGAAACTACTATGCAGATGACTTTACATGGACGAACTGTGCACGATTGAGAATTGAACGGTGATACTTAGTTTTGCACTATGCATGGACGACTTGATGGGCTGCATCGTCCAGGAATCGTCCAGTTTTATCGTGTGTGTAGCAGCTCTCATGGGCAGTGACTGAACTTGGCTAGAGTATGTGTGTCGCATATATTCACAGGTGTTTTATCTTTGCATAACTCCCTGGCAATACAGGGTTAGAATTAACGGTCACGGCAACACGTGCCGTCAATAACCTAGTGACAGATTTCTCTACAAAGAAAATAAATCTATGTGACAGATTAATAAAATTCCCTGTATGCAATAACAGCTCACTGAACATCTCAGACACCAAGTATTACCGTGTACTAAATATTCATGACCACTCTTTTACAACCAAATGGGCAAACACAAAATCGCCAGCTAGCTATACATTCCTCACGAGTCACAACGAATGTTCATACATATTTGAAAAAGAGATGTGCACCCGTTTCTTGTTCGCTTTGGCAAAGAGGACAAATGCCACAATTAGCCCAGCCCCGCCTCTGGAGGCGATCAGCAGTCCAAATCCTATCTTGGAGGGTCAACCATGCGGAAAATTTGACCTTCGGGGGAGACCAAACTTGCCAAACCATGCGGTCTATGGGGGAGAGAGTTAATCCAAGGAACTGAGCCTTATATGCGGTGGCCGCCATGTAGATTCCGTCATTCGAGTTCTTCCAAACGATATCATCATGGAGTTGCTCATCAAGGTGGACCTCATTCAGAAGCATCCATAGGGAGAAAAACTCCCGGATGAGATCACCGGAGACGATGGTGTTGAAGTTGATTTTGAGAATCCATGCATTGCCTTTGAGATCCTCCCTCACCTTCCAATTCTTTCTCCTGGAAGCGTAAAAAAATAGAGGTGCAATGTCCTTGGGTTTGCGCCCGAGAAGCCAGGGGGAATCCCAGAATGGTGTTTTGGCGCCGTCCCCCACGGTGATGGTGACCGAAGCATACCACATCCATCATCGCTACAAGATCCATCCTTCCGCCTTGTCGCCCTCCGTAAGATCGAACTTCCCCATGGCATAGAGTTCTTCCCCTGTCCTCGTCATCAAGTTAGGCCACACCCTGGACAGAGAGCAAATAATTAATTAATGGCCAGTGGGATAGTCCAGATTTCCAAAATGTGTGTTACTCTAAAGAATCAACATCAATATAGAACCAAAGCTACAGTAGTATATGGTCAAGCAAGTACATGTTCAAGCAATAGTAGAGGGTCACCATGGTAAAAAAATAGTAAAGGGTCACCATGGTAAAAAAAATAGTAGAGGGTCACAACAACAACCAGATCATACAGGAGCAATGCCAGCAAGTAAGGATCAAAAGCCGCTTTCTAACTGCCAACCAAATAAACAATTCTCTACTTGCTCACCAGACATGCATACATACAAACACCACTTCAGTTTCTTTCTTTTTCTAGTGGTAAATTTTAAAGCAAGAAAGCACTAGGTAGAGGTAAACATACATGCCAACTGGTAAACTATGATAAAAAAAAGGACGCCAGGAAATCTCAGGCAAGTGTTGGCTGATACTATTGCAAGGACATGGCAAAACAACAACATGCTTCGCTCAAAACCCAAAACAAGAGGAACCCGTCAATTGTACATAATCAAGCCAAACTAACGACAGGCTATCTGTGGTGACATGCTATCAACCATATAAGAACTTTTAAGTAAAGCAATCAAGGCATGTAATTCAATTCAAGTCATAACAAGCAAGAAGCCACCGGTGGATGTACCAACGACGGATGACCAACATGTTTTGGTTTCCTTACAAACAAAGCCAAAATGTTGCGGTGAAGACCAAAATGTTTTGGTTTCCTTACAAACAAGGCCAAAATTTTGACAAGTCGGGCAAATTTTCGCTAGAAATTTTGGCAGCATAACGCGTTGTTGTTCATTCAAAAATGCATTCAGGCACTCCCAAGTGCAAGTCGGTCAATACATTGGATGAAACATTGCATATAATCACCCTAGCAAATCATTTCCACAAGAACATCACCACAAACTAAAAAATAAGCTCATGGACGAATCTAACAGCTTCCACTACTCACTGCTGGCCCATCCTTCCTTGTGTTGCCATTCTTTGTCTGTTTGAATGGTTAAAACACAAGCATCGAGTCACTGTTGCGTCGGAGGTGGTACTTGACTACTTTGTCGAGGACCAGACCAGGCAGCATGTCCATGCATCTGCATGGCAGAAGGTTGTGGCACGGGTGCCCCAACACGACCATTTTGAAGCCCTCGGTTGGCGGAGCAGTTGCAAGCATTGTGTGTAGCCTATGGTTCCGAGATCCTGGGTTGTTCGCTGCAAGCAACCTCTCTGCCAACATATAACAACAGAGTTAATAAAACTATGCGTAAAAGAGGGAAGTCACGAGTTAATAAAACTATGTGATATATAGTAGTAAAAATGCCTCCAATTAACATTTCAACACATAAGATCAAGATCCATCATAATACCAAATGATGAAATACTCAGGGCCCGTTCGGAACACAGGTAAGAAATACATAGGAATGGTGTAAAACGTAGGAGTGGGAAAGGAAAACATATGTACAACATAGGTTTGCAAAACGTAGAAAAACTTTTGGCTGCTAGTATTCGGAAGACAGGAAACTAACATACGAATTAAAAGGCAGTTATGATCATCTAGTTGAATAAAATTGATGGCATCTAGCCCAACACACAGAAACTATGCAGGACTTCAGAGGAACTACACCACAGTGACTTATACAGGAAAAATCTCTCGCTGAACAAATCACCCAGCCAAGAATTACTCTCTAGCCACACACACCATCTTTACAAGTCTGACATTTTTTTTGAGATATTAAGAGAAGTTATTAAAGTGCCTGGAAATTGGGCAAAATCCTAGTAGTTGGTTTTTGGACCCAGGAGTTATTAATTGCAATTCGGTATAAGTCACTGAATCATGATCTAGTAAGTTGTGCACTACTTGGTGGTGAAACATAGACACACAGGAAATAAAATGGTCACTATGCTAAAGATGCTTGTTCTGAAAATGACATCTTTGCGCTCTACTTCAAAGTTCAAGATCTACACCATAGAGAGTAGCATGCTAAGATCCTGAAGTACGCATCAAACCTTAAAAAATAGCACAAGGGCCTAACCAGCACACAGTAATCAATATTCAACGAGAAGACATTTGGCCAAATGTCCGGTAGCACAATATGCAAAGGCTCAATGGCTGGACCATCTCAAGGCACAGGGAGAAAGGAAGGAGACTGGAGAGGGACTCACCAGAACCAAAGGCAGAGGCAGCCACCAACGCCACCGTCGCGGCCTAACTGATGTCATCATGCTCCAGGCTTTCAGCCTAGATCATTTCATCCCTATACACAGTACATATGGCAAGGTTACATAAGCACTAGAACACAAAAATCTAGTATACTAACTACTCTATTCTTATGCATTCCTACAAAGACCTTCCGAGCATAGCCTATCAGCATTTTATTCTAGTTGATAGCCATTCACAAGTAAAAACCTGGCATAGCGACCATCTCAAATTAGCCATGGACATTACCAAACCCTAGAGCATAGAAATAATAAAAAGATTTGTTCCCTTCATATGAAGTTATACACCCCACACAGTAGCATGCCAAGGTTCTAAATAAGCATGAAAGCATCGAACCCCAAGAAATAGAATATACAACAGCACATATGCCTAACCAGCACAGGGACCAATTTCCACGACAAGATCATCATCACAAGATTATTGTGGGACATCATCAACACAGAGCAGATCTCTAAATTATTTGCCCAATGGCCAGCACCACAATTGGCCATGGTTCAATGGTCGTTCCATCCCAGGGTACAGGTAGAGAGGGAGGATAGGGACTCACCAATGTGCATGTACCTCCCGCTTGCGCAGGGTCCGGGGAAGGATTCCGACAGCTTTGGTCTATTGTAACAAATGTAGATCAACGAATGCATAGATCAACAAATGGATAACATGAGTACATCAAGGAATTCACACACAGATCAACTAATTGGTTGCTCCTCTGCTCCTTTAGCATAGTGCACTACATAGGGAAGAACAACTTGAAACGTGGTATCTCTCTCAGGCGAGATGAGAGGGTAGGTACCTTGAAGAGCTCTTCAAAAGCAGCCAGATGGAAGTCTCCTCACCCTCCCGAACAAGATAAGAAGCACATGGGAGGAAGGGAGGATCCTATCTCGATGGAAGACGGCGGGGGAGGAGCCACCATCCTCGCCGGGGTGATCAGTCGACGACCTCCCCAGTCTTCTTGGGCTTCAACAGAAGGTACCAGCCATGAGCGCTCTGGCCAGCAAGGGTGCCTGCCAGGACGGTGTAGCTCATGTTCTTGTCGGTTGACTCGCCTGCTATGGATGTCGACGCCTCCAGTGTTCACATCGCCTGCTGCAGACCATGGGGTTGACGGAGCTTGCTCTCCTGTGTTGGCACCCTGAAGGAATTAAAAAACCCTTTTAGTCAGTTACACGAACCACACACGTGTGTACTCGAGTGTATCTCAAACTTATGAGGCAGGAATTTACATCTGTTGTCAGGTTCATGACCAAGTAGTGTATCTCAACTTAGAAAGCTACAGTATAGGTGTCCATATTGCAGAACCACAATAGGCCAAAATACACTGCGAGAATGACATTACATCTACTGCTTGATCAGATGATTCAGAGGATACCACCAACAGGATGGAAAGAATCTACTTCACATGCAAGTGCGGTAAACAAAAGTCATCTCTGTGCATATCGTTTGGACCACAGTATACGACCACATTACATACCATCTTATCTCCATTCTTTGTATCCTATCCTTTCCAGTAGACTAATCTTCAATGCAAAAAAAGAAAAGGCAGCCATAAATAGTATACTAAAACCAGTGATGGCAGGAAAAGTGCTCCAGTGAACCAAGAGTAACAATGTATTCCATCTGTAAAGAAATATAAGAGCGTTTGGATCACTAAAGTGTGATCTAAACACTCTTATATTTATTTATGGAGGGAGTAAGTAGTGAATTAATCTAACATGACACCACTGGAGAATTAAACATACAGAGTCCATTAATAATAAGCTGCTCCAAATGATAGGAGTTTGAGCAAAGCAAAGCCAAGTACAAGAAATTCATGCTATAATACAGAACAGACAACCCAGAAACAATATCAATAACATGAAGCAAAATTCGTCTCCATACATACCTCTTGGAGAACAGTATTCTCCAGGAGTAGGAGTCCTGTCTCAATACCAAGTGATCAAGGAGAAGAAATCTCCTTCACATCTCCACAGAGAATGCTGAGCTGAATAGCAGCACCCATGCCCAATCTATCCTTTGACAGATCAATAGCGAACTCGCTCACTAAGAACTCCAACATACTATTATCAAAGTCTTCTCCACCCAACAAAGTATCACGGTTTGTTGCTTTGACCTGACAAGTGCATACTCAACATATCAGTAATGTGAATGAAGCACGATATAACAACCACTAGTAACAGGCAAGCTACAAACACCGACCTCAAACACTCTGTTAGAGATCTCTAGAATGGAGACGTCAAAGGTTACTCCTCCAAGGTCAAATACAGATGCACCAATTTGGGTCGGCGAGTACTGCTTGCCATCTGTAGTTTCAACCCAAGTGTCTCCAGTTGGAGCCTTCAAAAATAGTAGTAAAACAGTAAGATTTTGAGTTTGTCAACTCGGTTATTATAACCGAAATAGCACAATAATTCCAGAACGTTAAGATTTAAAGTTTTTCAACTGGGACATAATTACAAGGTATCCCCGGGTTTCAGATTCTGATGTCATTACAAACAGGATGCATCCAGCCAATGTGGATGCCTTGCCTGCAATCCACACTAACTACAGCGAGAAGAAATTATTTCTCACGCCTTAGGAGACCAAAATGCACCCCCAAGCCGCTTAATATACACCCACAAATCCCCACCAATCAAGTAAAACCCT
>LR738711.1:12912769-12952188 GCA_902687465.1 Secale cereale
CAACCAAATAAACAATTCTCTACTTGCTCACCAGACATGCATACATACAAACACCACTTCAGTTTCTTTCTTTTTCTAGTGGTAAATTTTAAAGCAAGAAAGCACTAGGTAGAGGTAAACATACATGCCAACTGGTAAACTATGATAAAAAAAAGGACGCCAGGAAATCTCAGGCAAGTGTTGGCTGATACTATTGCAAGGACATGGCAAAACAACAACATGCTTCGCTCAAAACCCAAAACAAGAGGAACCCGTCAATTGTACATAATCAAGCCAAACTAACGACAGGCTATCTGTGGTGACATGCTATCAACCATATAAGAACTTTTAAGTAAAGCAATCAAGGCATGTAATTCAATTCAAGTCATAACAAGCAAGAAGCCACCGGTGGATGTACCAACGACGGATGACCAACATGTTTTGGTTTCCTTACAAACAAAGCCAAAATGTTGCGGTGAAGACCAAAATGTTTTGGTTTCCTTACAAACAAGGCCAAAATTTTGACAAGTCGGGCAAATTTTCGCTAGAAATTTTGGCAGCATGCATAACGCGTTGTTGTTCATTCAAAAATGCATTCAGGCACTCCCAAGTGCAAGTCGGTCAATACATTGGATGAAACATTGCATATAATCACCCTAGCAAATCATTTCCACAAGAACATCACCACAAACTAAAAAATAAGCTCATGGACGAATCTAACAGCTTCCACTACTCACTGCTGGCCCATCCTTCCTTGTGTTGCCATTCTTTGTCTGTTTGAATGGTTAAAACACAAGCATCGAGTCACTGTTGCGTCGGAGGTGGTACTTGACTACTTTGTCGAGGACCAGACCAGGCAGCATGTCCATGCATCTGCATGGCAGAAGGTTGTGGCACGGGTGCCCCAACACGACCATTTTGAAGCCCTCGGTTGGCGGAGCAGTTGCAAGCATTGTGTGTAGCCTATGGTTCCGAGATCCTGGGTTGTTCGCTGCAAGCAACCTCTCTGCCAACATATAACAACAGAGTTAATAAAACTATGCGTAAAAGAGGGAAGTCACGAGTTAATAAAACTATGTGATATATAGTAGTAAAAATGCCTCCAATTAACATTTCAACACATAAGATCAAGATCCATCATAATACCAAATGATGAAATACTCAGGGCCCGTTCGGAACACAGGTAAGAAATACATAGGAATGGTGTAAAACGTAGGAGTGGGAAAGGAAAACATATGTACAACATAGGTTTGCAAAACGTAGAAAAACTTTTGGCTGCTAGTATTCGGAAGACAGGAAACTAACATACGAATTAAAAGGCAGTTATGATCATCTAGTTGAATAAAATTGATGGCATCTAGCCCAACACACAGAAACTATGCAGGACTTCAGAGGAACTACACCACAGTGACTTATACAGGAAAAATCTCTCGCTGAACAAATCACCCAGCCAAGAATTACTCTCTAGCCACACACACCATCTTTACAAGTCTGACATTTTTTTTGAGATATTAAGAGAAGTTATTAAAGTGCCTGGAAATTGGGCAAAATCCTAGTAGTTGGTTTTTGGACCCAGGAGTTATTAATTGCAATTCGGTATAAGTCACTGAATCATGATCTAGTAAGTTGTGCACTACTTGGTGGTGAAACATAGACACACAGGAAATAAAATGGTCACTATGCTAAAGATGCTTGTTCTGAAAATGACATCTTTGCGCTCTACTTCAAAGTTCAAGATCTACACCACAGAGAGTAGCATGCTAAGATCCTGAAGTACGCATCAAACCTTAAAAAATAGCACAAGGGCCTAACCAGCACACAGTAATCAATATTCAACGAGAAGACATTTGGCCAAATGTCCGGTAGCACAATATTCAAAGGCTCAATGGCTGGACCATCTCAAGGCACAGGGAGAAAGGAAGGAGACTGGAGAGGGACTCACCAGAACCAAAGGCAGAGGCAGCCACCAACGCCACCGTCGCGGCCTAACTGATGTCATCATGCTCCAGGCTTTCAGCCTAGATCATTTCATCCCTATACACAGTACATATGGCAAGGTTACATAAGCACTAGAACACAAAAATCTAGTATACTAACTACTCTATTCTTATGCATTCCTACAAAGACCTTCCGAGCATAGCCTATCAGCATTTTATTCTAGTTGATAGCCATTCACAAGTAAAAACCTGGCATAGCGACCATCTCAAATTAGCCATGGACATTACCAAACCCTAGAGCATAGAAATAATAAAAAGATTTGTTCCCTTCATATGAAGTTATACACCCCACACAGTAGCATGCCAAGGTTCTAAATAAGCATGAAAGCATCGAACCCCAAGAAATAGAATATACAACAGCACATATGCCTAACCAGCACAGGGACCAATTTCCACGACAAGATCATCATCACAAGATTATTGTGGGACATCATCAACACAGAGCAGATCTCTAAATTATTTGCCCAATGGCCAGCACCACAATTGGCCATGGTTCAATGGTCGTTCCATCCCAGGGTACAGGTAGAGAGGGAGGATAGGGACTCACCAATGTGCATGTACCTCCCGCTTGCGCAGGGTCCGGGGAAGGATTCCGACAGCTTTGGTCTATTGTAACAAATGTAGATCAACGAATGCATAGATCAACAAATGGATAACATGAGTACATCAAGGAATTCACACACAGATCAACTAATTGGTTGCTCCTCTGCTCCTTTAGCATAGTGCACTACATAGGGAAGAACAACTTGAAACGTGGTATCTCTCTCAGGCGAGATGAGAGGGTAGGTACCTTGAAGAGCTCTTCAAAAGCAGCCAGATGGAAGTCTCCTCACCCTCCCGAACAAGATAAGAAGCACATGGGAGGAAGGGAGGATCCTATCTCGATGGAAGACGGCGGGGGAGGAGCCACCATCCTCGCCGGGGTGATCAGTCGACGACCTCCCCAGTCTTCTTGGGCTTCAACAGAAGGTACCAGCCATGAGCGCTCTGGCCAGCAAGGGTGCCTGCCAGGACGGTGTAGCTCATGTTCTTGTCGGTTGACTCGCCTGCTATGGATGTCGACGCCTCCAGTGTTCACATCGCCTGCTGCAGACCATGGGGTTGACGGAGCTTGCTCTCCTGTGTTGGCACCCTGAAGGAATTAAAAAACCCTTTTAGTCAGTTACACGAACCACACACGTGTGTACTCGAGTGTATCTCAAACTTATGAGGCAGGAATTTACATCTGTTGTCAGGTTCATGACCAAGTAGTGTATCTCAACTTAGAAAGCTACAGTATAGGTGTCCATATTGCAGAACCACAATAGGCCAAAATACACTGCGAGAATGACATTACATCTACTGCTTGATCAGATGATTCAGAGGATACCACCAACAGGATGGAAAGAATCTACTTCACATGCAAGTGCGGTAAACAAAAGTCATCTCTGTGCATATCGTTTGGACCACAGTATACGACCACATTACATACCATCTTATCTCCATTCTTTGTATCCTATCCTTTCCAGTAGACTAATCTTCAATGCAAAAAAAGAAAAGGCAGTCATAAATAGTATACTAAAACCAGTGATGGCAGGAAAAGTGCTCCAGTGAACCAAGAGTAACAATGTATTCCATCTGTAAAGAAATATAAGAGCGTTTGGATCACTAAAGTGTGATCTAAACACTCTTATATTTATTTATGGAGGGAGTAAGTAGTGAATTAATCTAACATGACACCACTGGAGAATTAAACATACAGAGTCCATTAATAATAAGCTGCTCCAAATGATAGGAGTTTGAGCAAAGCAAAGCCAAGTACAAGAAATTCATGCTATAATACAGAACAGACAACCCAGAAACAATATCAATAACATGAAGCAAAATTCGTCTCCATACATACCTCTTGGAGAACAGTATTCTCCAGGAGTAGGAGTCCTGTCTCAATACCAAGTGATCAAGGAGAAGAAATCTCCTTCACATCTCCACAGAGAATGCTGAGCTGAATAGCAGCACCCATGCCCAATCTATCCTTTGACAGATCAATAGCGAACTCGCTCACTAAGAACTCCAACATACTATTATCAAAGTCTTCTCCACCCAACAAAGTATCACGGTTTGTTGCTTTGACCTGACAAGTGCATACTCAACATATCAGTAATGTGAATGAAGCACGATATAACAACCACTAGTAACAGGCAAGCTACAAACACCGACCTCAAACACTCTGTTAGAGATCTCTAGAATGGAGACGTCAAAGGTTACTCCTCCAAGGTCAAATACAGATGCACCAATTTGGGTCGGCGAGTACTGCTTGCCATCTGTAGTTTCAACCCAAGTGTCTCCAGTTGGAGCCTTCAAAAATAGTAGTAAAACAGTAAGATTTTGAGTTTGTCAACTCGGTTATTATAACCGAAATAGCACAATAATTCCAGAACGTTAAGATTTAAAGTTTTTCAACTGGGACATAATTACAAGGTATCCCCGGGTTTCAGATTCTGATGTCATTACAAACAGGATGCATCCAGCCAATGTGGATGCCTTGCCTGCAATCCACACTAACTACAGCGAGAAGAAATTATTTCTCACGCCTTAGGAGACCAAAATGCACCCCCAAGCCGCTTAATATACACCCACAAATCCCCACCAATCAAGTAAAACCCTGAACTTGAGGGTACCATGAACGGATTCTTACTCAAAATAATTTTTGATTGACTGCTATTGTGTTGTTTGATGCATGGTTCAGAATAGAAAATAAGAAATAAATGGGTAGAAATATTCACAGTATCAATTATTCACCATTGTGTTATTCTAAGCATGGGTATCTAACCTTAGAAAGCTACAACATAGGTATCCATAGGACATAGACGACTTTGTTAATAAGGACGCTAATTTGATGTACATGACATTACAATAATTTACTTCCCATCAGTTTCCATGAGCCACATAGAACATGCGTAGTAATGCATTTCGACTTAGTATAAATGCTAAAACATACAGATCGACACAGATCTTTTGGGATTTGTTTGCCATTGCAAGCCATTTTAGCCTGTCGTCGACCCTAGCCTGTTATTTTGCTAGAAGCAATTGCTATGACCTGGTTTCATGATGAAGCCCAAGCGAGCCTCAACAATTTTGAGCTGAAGCTATAAATTCAAGTTGGTTATGAGGGCCCAGTAAATACGGTTTGATTATGCAACACGTATAGATTTTTGAGCAAGGGAAAATTGTTTGAAGCTATTGTGTTTTTTAGGTTCAGCACAGAAAATATTATTCAAACGGGGAGAAAGATCCAAAGTTTCAAACCTGTAGCACAACGAAAGAAATCAAATTGCACATGGCAAACCACCACCACAGACCACAAGCACTGATCCCAAAGAAGACAGAGGAAGGCGAGACCACGGACTCACCTAAGTGGTGATAACCAAGGAGGCAGTTGTCCGAGCTGGCAGCATGGATACTAGGCGACAACCCTGTCGTCTCATCAGCGCCAGAAGCAAGGCGACCATGACGACAACCACCAGGTAGCGCCAGAACCACATGGAAATCTTCTCAACTGAGTCACTTCATGAATGATGTTCCTGGATGATGCAGATAACAAGTTTCAGAATGACATTCCTGGTCTCAAATATACAGGACCAAGAACCATACATTTTGGTCTATAACTCCATCATTAACATAACCAGGACCAAGAGCCATACATTTTGATCTATAACTCAAACAGTAGCATAACAAGGAGCAAGAACCATATATTTTGATCTGTAACTCAAATCTGAACAATTCTATCTTTTAAGAAAATGCCAAAGCGACCAGCTTTACCTACGATGACATAAATTTGCGACCAGCTTTACCTACGACCATCCATTGTACCATAAGTTGGAGAAAAAAAGAAGCCACATACAGAGAAACCAAGGGCGTGTTTGGTTTACAACCAATCGTGACCCTACCAACAAATTGGCTGGCCCGTAAGTTTTGGTCATTACATGGATCGATGCCAAATATTGATAGAATCAAATTAACCAGTGTGAAGGAAAAGGCCTAACATTACAGCGAGGACTGCAGTTATCTCTACATAACTTGGATTGCATCATTCAACATATCAATGACAGAGAGCCCAAAGCGAATTGGCTTTATCAGGTAATATACATGACACTACAGAGAGAAGAAAGTGCTCCATGCTTGTTGCTTGAAACTACATCAACTACCAGTGCATACATTCAATATGTTATAATTATAATCCTTGAACTCCTCTGTTATTATCTTATCTCTGGACACACTTTTTTGTGTGGCTAGTGGATGTTGGAATTTTGCTACTGGGACGCTGCAAATCTTGCTTTGTTTCGACTGAAGAACCTTATGGTTTGAAATATATTTCTCTGAATGCATGCTTTCCTATCATTTCCTCTCCTCTGAAGAGAAGAGAAGAAATAGGGACCTCACTTGGATAAGCGGTTGCGTGATGAAGCAAAAAAATCTTGTGCTTCTGACTAGAGGATCTGACCATGTTTAAATCAGAACGACAGAAAGCAAATAAAAAAACGTCATACTAGCACATGACAAGACAAAGAAAGCATCATCTGTATCAACAAAAGATGTACTGTGATGGTGATCCTAAATTTGAATGCTGCAGCTCCCACTCCCAGGGTGGGTAAGGTAGGAAGATGAAAGATTAGGTGGGCATTGGGGATGAAGAGGTTACCTTTGCTTTGGTTGATTGGCTGGCTGTGCCGTTCTTGGTGCTGATGAAAACAAAAGAAGAGGTAATGGGGGCTGGCCATCAAGGGGGCTGTGCCGTTCTTAGGTGTTCTCCTCCGTCAGGTCCAGCGACAAACCAAACCCATCCATTAGAGAAGCGTGCACCTGCCAAGGCGAGGAAATAACATGCATCAGGGAAGGGAAATCCGAAAGAGATAAAAGAAAAAATGAATCGGCCTAGAACAACACGGGACCGAACACAGAGAGTAGAGAGGTGAAACATTTAGCAAGCAGCAAGGGAACAACACATTCATTCATCACACCCACAATTTGTGGATAACACGCAAGTCATTCACAAAGAACAAAAACAGGGGCATCATTCCAGCAGAACAAGCCATATGCGTGGAGATATAATACGACCTTTGTTTTCTTACCAGCTTATGGAGCAGTTAGAATGCAAGTAAACTTGGCATATGGAGATAAACAGATATAAGACAAGAGAAAACTCGACTAATCCTTGGTGCTAATAAGACCTCAAATGTAAACATGTCAATCAAGCGTTCTAGGTGTTTTAGCCAATTGACTATTTTTCAAGCGTCACAAGAAAGCGTGTTCTAGTATCCTAGAATTTTTCCATCCTAATGTACTGAAGTAATCAACTTATAATTTGATTAACATAATAGATAACACTGGAAAGGCGTCAAGAATAGCTCCATGATTTTGTAACCAAGTAGATCAATTACTCAATCTATACCATAGTTAAAAAAGTCGTGCCTAAGCGAGCGCTTAAGTGCCCCTAGGCTCTAGCAATATGCCTAGCGCGTAACTGCGCTTAATCTGCGCATAAGCATGCGCCTTGATCAGAAAAGCGCAAGGCAGTGGCAAAACGCACAATTAACGCCTAGCGCTTTTTTGAACTATGATCTATACACAACGGGTACAAATAAATCAACCCTGTACAACAACTAAGCAGATTTTCTACTCCAGGGTTTAGAAACAACCAAGCCTGTTATTTTGCTGGAAGCAATTGCTGTGACCTGGTTTCATGATGAAGCCCAAGCGAGCCTCAACAATTTTGAGCTGAAGCTATAAATTCAAGTTGGTTATGAGGGCCCAGTAAATACGGTTTGATTATGCACCACGTATAGATTTTTGAGCAAGGGAAAATTGTTTGAAGCTATTGTGTTTTTTAGGTTCAGCACAGAAAATATTATTCAAACGGGGAGAAAGATCCAAAGTTGCATAAATGAAAACTCGCATTACATGTGCATAAGAAAGAGCATATCCTGTTTGCATTCAGTAATGCTAATAGATTAGAATGCTCATGTCGCTTTTACATGCTGAACATATCTAGGAACACTTACTCCATCAGGGACGTACTGTAAGGATTCACAACAATGGCAGAAGAATTTTTTTAAGAAGTCGGGGGAAGCCAAGTGAACAAAATCGCGTTCTGCATGAACAACTTGATAGGATTCAGACCACTGAGTCGTTTAACAACCACCCTTAGCAATTAGCACCTCATTTACCGAGAACGGATTGAGGCCAACAAATGGAAACCTAATTAAGTAGCCATGGAAGCAAAGCCATGACCGCCATGTGCATAGCTAGCTATATATATGCCCAGAGCAAGGGAAAGAACAGAAGCACCTTTCATATCTGTAGCCGAGGCCGAACCGTTGCCGTCCCCGCGGTGGAGAGTGGCCAGGAGGTGTCACCTCACCAAGGAGGTCGAGAAAGATCACCTTGAGGCGCCAGCGTCCGTGGTGGCGGCTAGAGTTAGCCGTGCTTGGGTGGGTCACGCGACAAGGCGGCAGTGAATCTAATCGTGCGACAAAACTAGCATATGGACTGCACAAGAGCAATTGTCAACATCAATAAGGTAGCAGGATGATTCAGTGTGCAACTTATAGCACATGAAAACAGAATGTTCTTAAACTGAGGAGCAGTTTAACATACGAGTTTGGTGTGATGAAATCTAACACTTTATGATGGGCTGAATCAAAATGATTGGCAACATCAGTCAGGTAGCACTCCGGAATTTATTAATGTGCAAGTTACATCTAGTCTAGCACCAGTGTATATGGGCTGAACAAGAGCACTTTTCAACATCGGTATGGTAGCAAGAACGATTCAATGTGGAACTTATCATCACGAGATAAAAATGGAGGGTTCTTAAACTAAAGAGCAGTTTCAAAGTTTAATTAGCAACTTGCATCTAGCACTAGTATAGGGGCTGCTGAACCAGAGCACTAATTGCCAACATCAGTCAGGTAGAAAGCACTTATCATTAGATAAAAACAGAAGGTTCTTATAAACTGAAGAAAGAGCAGTTTCAATCAAATTATTCAATAAAAGCTACCTTCTGACTCAAGGATCTCGTTCAAATCGGAAAGATCGAAAGAGAAAGGACAAAAGGCTGAATGTAACCAAACTGCTAAAATAAAATCAATGTGAATCGAGTTCAGTATGCAATTCCAAAACTAACAGTGATAGAATCAAATTAACCAGTGTGAAGGCAAAGGCCTAACATTACAGTGAGGACTGGAGTTGTCTCTACATAATTTGGATTGCATCATTCAACATATCAATGACAGAGAGCCCAAAGCAAATTGGCTTTATCAGGTAATAGTAGTGACATTACAGAGAGAAGAAAGTGATCCATGCTTGTTGCTTAAAACTACATCAACTACTAGTGCATACACTCAACAGGTTATAATTATAATCCTTGAACCCCCTCTGTTGTTATCTTATCTCTGGACACACTTTTTTGTGTGGCTAGTGGATGTTGGAATTTTGCTACTGGGACGCTGCAAATCTTGTTTTGTTTCGACTGAAGAACCTTATGGTTTGAAATATATTTCTCTCAGATTGCATCCTTTCCTATCATTTCCTCTACTCTGAAGAGAAGAGAGGAAATAGGGACTTCACTTGGATAAGTGGTTGTGTGATGAAGCAAAAATATCTTGTGCTTCTGACTAGAGGATCTGTCCACGTTTAAATCAGAATGACAGAAAGCAAATAAAAAAACGTCATACTTGCACACGACAAGACAAAGAAAGCATCATCTGTATCAACAACAGATGTAGTGTGATGGTGATCCTAAATTTGAATGCTGCAGCTCCCACTCCCAGGGTGGGTAGGGTAGGAAGATGAAAGATTTGGTGGGGATTGGGGATGAAGAGGTTACCTTTGCTTTGGTTGATGGGCTGGCTGGGTCGTTCTTGGTGCTGATGAAAACAAGAGAAGAGGTCATGGGGGCTGGCCATCAAGGGGGCGTACATGGTCCTTGTTCTCCTCCGTCAGGTCCCGCAACAAACCAAACCCATCCATCAGAGAAGCGTGCACCTGCCAATGAAAGGAAATCACATGCATCAGGGAATAGAAATCCGAAAGAGCTAAAATAAAAAAATGAATCGGCCTAGAACAACACGGGACCGAACACACAGAGTAGAGAGTAGAAACATTTAGCAAGCAGCAAGGGAAGTAGGGAACAACAACACATTCATTCATCACACCCTCAATTTATGGATAACGCGCAAGTCATTCACAAAGAAAAAAAAACTGCATACTTGGCTAGGTCTACATGGGCATCATTCCAGTAGAACAAGCCATATACGTGGAGATAAAATACGACCTTTGTTTTCTTACCAGCTTATGGAGCAGTTAGAATGCAAGTAAGCTTGGCGTTTGGAGATAAACAGATATAAGACAAGAGAAAACAAATAAGATGTTTGGTGTAAACATGTCAATCAAGTGTTCTAGGTGTTTTAGCCAATTGATTATTTTTCAAGCATCACAAGAATGCATGTTCTAGTATCCTAGAATTTTTCCGTCCTAATGTACTGAAGTAATCACCTTATAATTTGATTAGCATAACAGATAACACAGGAAGGATACACATTGGTACTATAAGGCATCAAGAATAGCTCCATGATATTGTAACCAAGTAGATCAATTACTAAATCTATACCATAGTTACAAAAAGGCCTTCCTAAGCGAACGCTTAAGTGCGCCTAGGCTCTAGGCGATAGCAAAATGCCTAGCGCATAACTGCGCTTAATCTGCACATAAGAATGCGGTTTGATCAGAAAAGCGCAAGGCAGTGGCAAAACACACAATTAACTTGAACTATGATCTATACACAACGGGTACAAACAAATCAACCCTGTTCAACTAAGCAGATTTTCTACTCCAGGGTTTAGAAACAACTAGTAGTAAACAGGAAGATGCATATCTCATTGCAACTTCATTACAGTCAGCATCATACTAGCACATCAAGACAAAGAAATCATCATTGTATCAAATAGAGATGTACTAAATCCAAATGTTGCAGCTCTCCCACTCCCAGGGTGGTTAGGGTACGAAGATGATATATTTTGTGGGGATTGTGGATGAAGAGGGTACCTTTGCTTGCTTGATGGGCTGGATGGGTCGTTCTTGGTGTTGATGAAGAGAAGAGGTCGTGCCGGTCATCAAGGGGGCCTAGGTGGTCCTTGTTCTCCTCCTTCATCGACCAACCGAACCCAACCCATCCATCAGAGAATAGAAGCATGCACCTGCCAAGGAAAGGAAACCGCGTGCATCAAGGAAAGGAAGGGAAACGAACAGACATAACATAGCAGGTTGTGACTACCTTTGTTGTTTTTGTAGTGCAACACATGAGCAGCACACACTTGACCACCATAGCAGCTTGCCGGACCATTGTGTCTGTGGAGCAGACAACAACAATCAGCCTGATTAGAAATTTTAATGAGTTATATGAACCGATAGCACTGGTACATAGATTCCTATTATTCGACAAGCATAAGTTACTATTTTCCTGGTGAAACACACACAGAGCAATGTTACCAACTTCAAAACAGGACAACACATATAAACATAATGCAAAACTGTTTTTTTCATGATGTCCATGAGCACGGAATATTTTTTACCATAGAAAGATCCTGGAGTTATCTGCTATGAGGCCAAAAAGAAAGTTCAGCGAGAGAATGTTGCCCTTGACAGCTGCCATCGCTGTCCTCAAACATCCAGCATGACTCGTCGCTTGAGAGCGCCTAGTGAGAGAACATAAGCTAAACAAATCAGGGACGTAGACAAGCGGCTGGATGGTGTGCAGAAACATAGGTAGAAAATGCTCGACATACATTTGGAAGCGCCATTTTATCGGTACGAGCCACTGTCTTATTCTCCTTCGGTTCATTCGGCGTGATGACCACGCCAGCAAAATTCCATTGTGAAAGGAACTACTCTAGAAAACTCAAGGCTACAGGATTGACCATTTGCCCACCAACAAGAGCATAAATAGCAAGATCTGGAGCCAAGAAACCACTAGATAGCCCCTCATAGAGCTGCTTGGGTGCCTAAGGCACACACACTGGTCATGCTCATTCACATACATACAGCCTTCCAAGGGCTGATGTTGCGGATATGCACGGTATGTCCCATTTTGACCATTTGAATAGCCCATGACAGACTGTGAATAGATCCCACTGCCGTTATTGATGGGACAAACATTCCCCTGCATGGCAACAAACACGCCTGAGCTCTGTGGTTGGTCGGCGCTACAGGAAGCAATCTGACGCCTCTACAAACACCTAGTCAATCAGAGCCCGCAATCAGCTCCAGCTTTAATTAAGTAAAAAAGGAAGGAAATAATAATTGTCCAAAACAAACAGTGAGGATCAACTGAAGGTTGTACCGGAGAGAATCCATCCAATTTGGAGGATTCTGACACACGATACCAGACTTGTAGTTACTACTTTGCCGGTGAAACACACACAGAGCAATGCTACCCGGTTCAAAACAGACACACACATATATATATACAAGCGCAAAACTGTTCTTTTTTAAGATGTCCGATATAGCAGGGAGAGAACCCATCGAATTTGTAGGATTTTGACACAAGGTACCAGACTTGCAGGCAGCTAATTTGATGAACATAACAGTGCAAGTACACACCTGATTACACGGCACTGTCTCATGCTCAGGTTTTAAACCACAGACACAACAAGATCCAACTAGTGAGCCACATAGATGGTAGAATCTGCTGTGCTCATGTTTAAATCAGAAGGAGAGTAAGAAAAAAAAAACTGAATCCATGGCGTCCTAGAACAGGGAGCCCGAACAGAGAGAGGGAGATAGGAGAGGAGAGGGGGACCTTCCATGGCGTCAGCGCTGGCAGGGTCGGAGCAGCCCGAGAAGGAGGCCCGTCTCTCTCTCTAACGGTGGAGAAGGAGCAGACCTCGCCGGAGAAGCCTTGCTTTGGCTGTCGGCTGTAGCTGCTACATCACCTACAGAGAAGCAACAAGATGAGATGGAGGTCAGAGAGAGATGAGAAGGAGGAGTAGAAAGGAAGGGGAGGATGGATCCATACCATAGAAACGACCATGCAACTTCTTTGAACTGCTGTGAACTTCGAATCCGTATATCCTAAATGCGCATTAGTACGATCCATGTGCTCTACAACAGTTAAATTCAAACGGCACATGCCAATATCATTAGGGGCGGCAGTACATATTGGTATTTAGAAATCGAAGTGTGTTTAGGAAAGCAAACTAATGCTAAGTCTAGTGTACAAATGGAGTACTACCTTAGCATACTACCTCATCGACAGATCATATCAGCATGATGCCGCAAAAATTATCATTAGGGATAATATTAGCAGACCACTTCGTAGCAGCAGCTTCTTTCTTCCGTTCGGCTACTTCCTTGTCTGCAGCTGCAACCTTTTATGCCTTTGCAGATTCTGCTCTTCTTGGCGGGCAGGAAGTTGCTTCTTATGTTGTTGTGGCTCTGCCTCTCTCTTCTCTTAAGCCTCTGCTTAGCTGCAGAGGTGTTCAAAATATTCAGTTATAGAGATGTGGCGAGAGTGGAAGAAGATACACATACCGAGAGAAACAAAGTTGCTCTAATTCATTGGAACAATGTTGGGACCATTACGCATATGTAATAAGAGGATTACACAAAAAGCTTTCATCTATGATGATGAAAAATACAAAAAAATATCATGCTAATGTGATGCATTTCAAATGATTACACTCATTCTCTGCCAATGAAACTAAAACTCCGAACATGAAAGGTACCGTCAGAGAGATCTTACCGAGCCATGGAGCGCGCATGTCCACCCTTGGTGATTCATCCCTCCTGTTGTCAGTTTGTACAAGCATCAGTATCACAGTTCTCGGGAAACAAAAATTATGTCAATAACAAAGCCTAGTCTTGTAACATGGCAGAATCAGGGCAAAGCTACAGGACTATAACAACATTACATCAAGACATACCAGACGACAAAAAACAAAATTGAAACAACCTAACAACCACAGAAAAAGAAAATTTACCATTTGCCCCACAGACTGGAATAAAACCTAGCACGCAAAAAAAAACACCCAAAGCAGCCACCACCAACACAACCACAGCAAAAGGCATGAAGATCAGCGAAGAAACACAAGTGACCCATCACATTGCATTATCACGAGCTAAGGAAGAAAGTACAGCCGCTCACAAAAAACACTCCTCGCATCTACAAACAGCGCCACCATAGAACAAACACTCAGCTGAAATATCAGAAGACCCACCTCCGAACACCCAAAGAAGCAACACAGAAACCTTCTATCTATGAAAAGAGAGCATAACAACCAAAGAAGCACATAAATCAAAACCACCATAGACCGGGCACCGCTATCCATCAGGCTCAACGAAACCAGAAACAACCATTAAAAAATATACAGAAAAAATCACCACATTCAACCAAAGATCCCCTAAAAAAGAAACGCCCCCACTCCTGCAGTATCATAAGGCTAACCCCAAAATAGTCCCCACATGACCACTTTGTTCAAGAAAACAACAAAGAACATAGAACATGAAGCCACCACGCAAGGCCGTGTCGAACACCCAGGCCTGAGACCTACAATGAAATCCTCTCCAGCAAGCACAAACCACCCACACGCATCAAAAACAGGACAACACATCCAGAGCAATGTTACCCGCTTCAAAACAGGTCAACACATTATATTATATAAATAGTGCAAAACGGTTTGTTTTAAGATGTTCGTGCAGCAGGAAGAGAACCCATCCAATTTAGAGGATTCTGACACATGGTACCAGACTTGTAGTTACTATTTTCCCGGTGAAACACACACAGAGCAATGCTACACACAGCAGATTCTACCATATGCATATACAAGCGCAGAACTGTTCTTTTTTAAGATGTCCGGTGTAGCAGGGAGAGAACCCATCCAATTTGGAGGATTTTGACACAAGGTACCAGACTTGTAGGCAGCTAATTTGATGAACATAACAGTGCAAGTACACACCTGATTACACGGCACTGTCTCATGCTCATGTTTTAAACCATAGCCACAACAAGATCCAACTAGTGAGCCACATAGATGGTAGAATCTGCTGTGCTCATCTTTAAATCGGAAGGAGAGAAAGAACCAAAAAAAAAACTGAATCCATGGCGTCCTAGAACAGGGAGCCCGAACAGAGAGAGGGAGATAGGAGAGGAGAGGGGAAGGGGGCCTTCCATGGCGTCGGCGCTGGCAGGGTCGGAGCAGCCCGAGAAGGAGGCCCCTCTCTTTCTCTAATGGTGGAGAAGGAGCAGACCTCGCCGGAGAAGCCTTGCTTTGGCTGTCGGCTGTAGCTGCTACCTCACCTATAGAGAAGAGAAGAGACGAGATGGAGGTCAGAGAGAGATAGAAGGAGAAGTAGAAGGGAAGGGGAGCGTGGATCCATACCATAGCACCGCCGGTTTCCATGGCCGGCGGCTAGGGTTTCCGGCGCGAGGAGGGAGGGATGGAGCGCGTATCCGGCCGCCGGGCGAGCGGATCTCCATCCGGGGAGAGACGGGGAGGGGCCGCGGCGGTTGAGTGGAGGCCGGAGTTGGGGGAGACGGCGGCGGCTGGCTTTTGGGTCGGGGGCTCGAGAGAGGAGTCGGAGTTGGGGGGAGAAGACACAAGCTACGGGCCCTGGTTAGGTGTGGGGGGTTATTTTGGATTTCCTCCTCTCCTCTGAAGTACTAGTACCTCCTATCTCTCTCTTTTCTTGTCTTGGCGCGCGCTGAGCTCCAAATGTTGAGTGAGCTGCGCGCGAGCTTTCAAATGTTGAGTGAGCTGCGCGCGAGCTTTCAAATATTGAGTGAGGTACGCGGGCACACACGAAATCTAAAAAGAGAAGCATGGGCGGGAGATAATTCGGCACTGTCTCCCAGTGGCGTGGAGGAGAGCAAATAGCTCTGATTGGACCGGATGCACCTCCCACGGATCATGGATTGTCCGGTCGATCTCAACTGTCCATTCCTTTCTTCTCTTTCAGATCCGACGGCAGACACCGTACATCACGCGGATCGTGCTCCCTAACTACTCCCTATAAAATCCGACGACCTCCTCTAGCCTAGGTTTCTTTATGCGTTTTTTCTGATAGAAAATGAGTTTCGCACAGATAAATATATGAAACTAAAAAATGTTGAAATGATTATTTTTAATTACAACCAATGTTGAGAATATCGCTTATCGTTATCGTCTCGGTCACCTGGGGAATAGAGATTAATCGGAAATCGGTCGATTAATTGATTTTATCGGTCGACTATTAATCGGCCATTTTTTTCAAATCCTAGGTTCCCAACACTAAAATATGCTATATTCAACACCAAAACAATATTAGACAGAAGTGTTACCTTGAATCCTAGCATTTGAATCCTGATATAATGACAAACAAAATAGAAAAAAATTTACATATTGCGTAACAAGGTCCACAAAACACAAATAAACATAGTCTTGCAAACATAGTACTACGAATGGGCCCGATTTATCGGTAGATTCCCGATAAATCGTTTGTCGTAGCGATAAATCGGCCCAAATGATAAGTGATGAAGATAAGGCATAATCTTATCGGTCACCCCAAGAGTAGCGATAAATCGGACGATAAATCGTTGAATCGGAAGATTTCTTGAACAGTGATTACAACCACTGTTCCTTTTCCGTCATGTGGGTTGGGCTTTCATAATTTTTCCACTCCCTCTATTTTAAAATATAAGGTGTATTGATTTTTTTGAATTTTTTTCAATTTGATGAGGGCAATCGCGTCGGTTTAGGTTGAAGCGTTGGTATGTGTATTTAAAAGAGGTGGATGGTTTCTCGAGTGAACTGCCCCTGAAATTTTGTTGAAACTCATGGACGCGATGGAAGAGCACCATCTGAAAAAAAATAGTGAGGGCGTAATGAAAGTGCGACAATTGAAAATTTAACTAGGAAGAGGGTGCGTTAAAAAAAACGTCATTTTTAACTCACTGGGCCAACAAATAGAACTCCAAAAAACACCTTATATTGCATGTGACGCATAGGCGGTCAAAGCGATTAACCGTGAAGATCTAAGCCCCTAGAGTACAGTTTTACATGAAAATGAAAAAGATCGGAAGAGTTTCATGAGGTGACCGATTAAGAGCGCTCTTTTGCTGGAGGGTGGCTACTTTTTGGCTCACCGAGTCGTGGATATGACTTTTGTACATTTGAACATTAAGAATAAAGACCACTTTTAACCCTAGATCTTTTTGCTTGCCTAGAAAATTTGCAATTGTCTCAGATTTTTTTTCCTGCAAGCGATGTATATTTGAAGCATCTCTAGCGGTTGGGGCAAAACAAAACACTGTCACGCCGACCATAATCACCCAGCTAAATATTTCCCCACCGTCGAACCATTGTCACCCCACACCATTTTCGGCCAAATCTCGTCATTGCATGCCGCGACTCCGCCGTCCGCCCCCGGCCCCGCGCCGCTTACCTCTCCGGACATCCGCAACAACACCTACCACCCCATGGCGATTCCGCTCAAATCTCAACGCCGCAACTTTGTTGTCTGTCCCAGGCCACCGCCGCCATCCCGCCCCTCCGGACGTCCACAACAACCTCTACCACCCCACACCGATTTTGGCTAAATCTCATCACCGCAACTTCGTTGTTTGCCCCCGACCCCTCCACCACCCGCCCCTTCGGACATTCGCATCAACCCTAGTGACCACCTCTGATTCTCGCCCCACCGCCGTCTTATTCCATTGATTTTGAACATTCCTTGCCCCATCGCTACCCGAGATGCTCGTCGATGCACCACCACGACCCCACACCAATTCCGGCGAAATCTCATCGTCGCAAGTTCGCTGTCCGTCCCCGGCTCCGCTGACACCCCACCGCTGTTAGCAACGAAAGCTGTTGTCGCAACTTCAAGCCGATTATGGGCAAAACTCATAGTTGTCGCAACTTCGGCGCCCGTCCCCGCCCTTGTTTCTCCGGACGTCTGCAACAACCCTCATGACAGTCGATGAGTCTTGCCCAGCCGCCCTCTGATTCTGACGGTTCCTGTCCACAACCACCCCTTGCTGATTCCGGCCAAACATTGTCGCACGGACTCCATCTTCTACCCCCATCCCCGACGCTTCATAAGACGTTTGTAGTAACCCTCTCTACCCCACATTGACTCTGGCCAAGTATCGATGTTGACACCGTCGTCGCGACTCTGTCGTCCGACCGCCACTCCGGATGTCTGCAGGAACCCCCGTGACCACCACCGATCCTCACCCACTGTCGTATGATTCCACTTATTCCGTATGTTCCTTGCCCCTTCGCCATCTTCGTGTGCCAGCCTTGGGTAGGGCCCTCCATCGCCCAGATTCGTCGTGCGGTAGAATAAAACTCTTGGACTATTGGGGGCTATTCTAAAGATCTGGATTTTTGTGTTAAATATATGCATCCATGTGATAATGATAACTATATTTCCGGTGACTGTTAAATATTTGAAATGATTATTTTTAAGGTGTAGAAGATATAACATAATGTATGACTCAAATATAATTTCAATAACAAAATACTTCAAAACGTCTTAATATAATATAGGTTTTATGTTTTATGTAAAAGGAAATGTTAAAATATATATTCACTAAAATGAATTTTAATAATAATTATTATAAGGTTCCCCCGATGAGACAAGATGAGAAGAGGAATTTGGTTGGACTTGATTACATGTCCATGTTTAAGATTATTGTTGATGTGAACGCATTTGAGCATAGTTAGTAGACAAACAACCAAACATTGGTATCCATGTGAGTGAGGCATGCTTGTGGTGACAAGTATTATCATGGAGACGAAGAGAAAGGGTTATGTTTGAGTTATGGTTACGATCATTTTCACATTCCATCTGAACTCTGGAACCTAGACTGAACTTACGTCGAGGCGGGGCATGAGAGGAGAGTGGGTCGTGCCACCATTTCTCGGGGAGGTGTGATGGAGCTAGGTTTGTGAGAACGGGAAGGGAAATGGTGAAATTAGTGTCGAAGAAGAATAGCAAGGAGGTAGATGTGATATTGTGGGGTGGGCTAGAACAAGTTATAACGTGAGGGTGCATGATCGAATGGTGCGATAAACTAGGGGTAGTGAAAAAGCCTCGAACTATTGGGGCTATTTTAAAGAATGGATTTTTTGCATCAAATATATGCGTACGAGTGATAATGATAACTATATTCCCGTTAGCTTTGAAAAAAGGATTGCAAACTATTTTTATTCTGCCAAATATTTATTTTTAAAGTTGCAGAATATATAACTCAATATAGGACTCAAATATAAATTTTAATAAAAAATTTATTTTTTGAATATTCTTTTCAATTTAATGCACAATATAGGCTTTATATTTTATATTAAATAAAATATTAAAATATATATTCGTCAAAATGAATTTTAATAATAATAAATCTAAGGTTGATCTGACAAAACAAGATGGTAAGAAGAATTTGGTTCGGTTTGATCACGTGTCCACATTTAAGATTGTTGTAGTTGTGAATAGATTTAAGCGTAATTAGTAGACAATTAGCCAACATTAGCATCGATGTTAGTGGGGCATGTTTTTGGTGACAAAAATATCACATGTGTGGAAGAGAACACGCTAGGGCCGAGGTTAGGCTTACGATCGTTTTAACTTTTCATCCGAATTCTTAGAACCGGGACGGGGCCTACGTCGAAATGGGGCATGAGAGGAGTGCAAATCATGCCGCCAACGACCGAGGAGCATGGCGAGGGTGGGGGCTGTGAGAGAGAACAAAGGGGAAAATGGTGGAGGGTGTTGAAGAGTAATAACACATGAGAGTAGATGAAATATTTGTGGGTCAGGCCAGAATAAGTTAGTATGCGAGGGTGCATGAACGAATGGTGTGATACGAACATAACTCTCCATGGGACTATCGCAGGCTATTTTAAAGATTTTTTTTGCATCAAATATATGCACACATGTGATAGTGATAATTCAATTTCCCGATAGTTTTCTGAAAAGGGTTAAAATATATTTTAATTCATCCAAAATTTATTTTTGAAGTTGTAGAAGATATAACACAATGTAGGACTCAAATATGTTTTTTAATACAAAAACATTTTGGAAATTCTTATCATATCCTACAAATATAGGTTTTATGTTCTATGTAAAAGAAACTGTAAAAATATGTATTTGTCAAAATGTATTTTAATAATAATAATTTTATTGTTGACCCGACCAGACAAGATGGAAAGAGGTATTTGGTTGGATTTGATCACCTGTCCATGTGTTAAGTAGTTATGAATAGATTTTATCACATGGTTGATATGTTGCTACAACAAAACCACTATTCATGTGATTGTACTTGATTGGTGAAGACAACTAGTAGCAATCTGCGTGATCAAAGCTCATTGGTTGAAGTAGCACAACCACACACATCATGCATCACGGGCCTCCTCATCTCGCGTTCCTACCTCTCCATATCCACACATGTCTTTGACCTTATCTTTTCATGTACACACAAACACTTTCATTCTCTTCTCTTATCTCTTTGCGCACGCAATTCATCTCTCTTCATATTTTCTCCCTCAAGAATCTCCTCATCTCGCGTTGTTGCATCTTTCCTCACGGATGACGGGCCACAGACACTGCCGCCTCCGCACTACGGCACCCTGACCATGCACTACGGCGCACTCTCCCGCCCCCACTCCCGCTTCTGTCTCCAGCAACGATGCCCTATCTCACATGCATCACCAGCTCCACGTCGATTTCATCACCGGGCCAAGGGTGGCGATCCGCGCTTCGGATCGTGCCATGCCGGCGTTGGCACCGGCGAAGCGCTCCGTTATGCACACATGTGATGATGATAATTCTATTCCCGCTGACTTTCAAAAAGGGTTAAAAAAATTAATTGTTTCGGTTTCTTTATGAAGTATTTGAAGATATAACACAATATATGACTCAAATACGATTTTGGAAACATTTTGACAAGTCTTATCATTTCATGTAAAACATAGGTTTTATATTTTATGTAAAAGAAAATGTTAAAATATGTATCCATCAAAATGAATTTTAGTAATAGTTATTTTAAGGTTGACTTGTTGAGACAAGATGGGAAGTAAAATTTAAGTTGGATTTTATCACGGGTCCATGTTTTAAATTATTGTCCTTGTGAATATATTTAAGAATAATTAGTCAACAGATGGTCATCATTGTCATCGGTGTGGATGCAACATATTTGTGGTGACGGAGATTATCACAATTGACGGACTAGAAGTCACTGGGCCTCGGTCACGCCGGACCAACGCCCTGGATGAAAGAGTTGCCATAGTCAGAATCACCACAAATCCAGGAAAGCTCCGCTCTAGCACAAACTTCCGCTAGGCCCCTCATCGACAATGGATGAGATGTCCACGAATCTAGGAAAGGGCCTCGAAACAAAACTCCCAAGAGCAGGACGTTGTCACCATCTCGACGACCTTCTTTGGAAGCCAAACCTTGCTAGGACAGCCGATTGACGAGGCCACCCTACCCTCACCACCCACAAGGGATGGCAGTAATCTATGAATATTATTGAGCGCATGAGCAGCAGGAAGACATTGCCAACAAACTCCATCATGTCACCCTAAGAGGTGTCATGGAGGAGGTGAAGCCACAATGCCTTATCCCACCGCGCGACCGCCACCGCCACCTGAACGGTGCCACAAGAAACTCTAACCCTAGCCCTAATAGATGGATAAACGACCTTGTTTTCTTGTTTGTTTTAGATTTATAGCAAGACCATTGATCATTTGTCCATCCCCTTTTTGTGGAAGCATCCACCCTTCTCCCATTATCTGTTGATGTGCGCAAGCCGCCGTTGCTATGCTGACCGCTGCCTCGTGACTTGGGTTGCATGCACTAATAGCGGCATGAGAAGATCTTCTCGGACGAGGCCTTGGTCTAGCTCCTCGTCCGCCGCCTATGTGGGTAACCAAATGCTCATGCCTGGTTGGCAAGCCGCGTTGGCAGGAGTGAGAGATTGCCGCCGTCGGCAAGAATCGTGACGGGCAGCTTGGAAAGGAAAATAAGGTTTTGGCGAGCATGCGGGTGGTTACTCATTATTTGGTTACATATTAAATGATTGCTAGTCGGGTGATATTTCATTAGTGGAGTAGATAATTGGATAGCTAGGTAACCGCATGTATCGTCATAAAGTAACTACTAACTGGACGAAGAGGAAGACAATTAACTTTTGTGAAAATCCCTCAGATCTATTAGCAACACCAGAAGTACAAACACCCCTAACAAAAAAAAAAACACAACGAGGTCCTTTGGGAGTCGGCTGCTTTCTTCTTCCTGAATGGGCTGATGGCATGCCGCCGCCATTACTTCATTGTGGGGGCTAACAAGACGTTGTTTGTGGCGGACTTGAAGTCATCGGGCCTCGATCCCATCAGATCAGTGCCCCGGGCGAAAGAGTCATCGTGGACGAAATCATAACAGATCCAGAAAAGCTCCAGCGCAACACGAACTTTCACCACGCCCCTCGTCGGCAACGGATCAGATGCCGAGGAAGCTGGGAAAGGACCTCGAAACAAAACTCTCAAGAGTAGGACACTGTCGCCGCCTTGACAACCTCCTCTGGGAAGCCAGACCTCGCCAGATCAGCCGATTGACAAGGCCACATTACCCTCGCCGCCCACAAGGGACGACGGAAAGACACCATTGCCGGCTCCTTAGCGTCGCCATGGAGGAGGTGAAGCTACAACACCTTATTGCGAGGCGGCACCGCCACCCGAAAGATGCGAGAAGAAACTCTTATCCTATCTACATGCCGGAAGCGGAGAACCGGGGTTCCGCTACCCTCTCATTGTCGGAGCGGCGGACGGACAAGGAGGGAACCGGCGGCCTCGCTGGCGCTTGACGGATGGGTCACCTCTAGATCGCCGCTCTTTGTACAGTAGAAGGGGGATGGAAAAGGATCGGCTTGTCACGTGTGTATTAAGAGGAAGAGGATGAATTGGTTGCTCATAGTAATTACTTAGAATATTGGGTCGATCGAGTTTGAAGATCTAGCACGTACTACCTCCGTCCTGGTTTATTGGTCCTCATTGTATTTGGTATCAAATTTTGATCATAAATTTAACTAACAAAATATTCATGCATGTCATAAAAAATTATATCATTGAAAACTATATTCAAAGATGAATCCAACGACATGCATTAATATTTTGTTAGTTAAATCTTTGGTCAAAATTTGGCACAAACTAATGAACCAGGACGGACGGAGGTAGTATGTAGCTAGTCACGTACTCCTTCCATTCCGAAATATAGTGCGCCCGCGCTTCCCGAGGTCCAACTTTGACCATAAATTTAACCCATGAGACCGACTGCGGTGGGAGAAAAAATTACATGATTGAAAACTTCTTTTGAATACGAATTCATTGGTATAACTTTTGCTCCCGCCGCAGACGGTCTCATTGGTTAAATTTACGGTCAATGTTGAAGCACGAGGATAAAGGAAGCACTGCATTGTGGAATGGAGGGAGTACTTTGTTTGAAAAATAGAGGAAGCAGTCGTTTATTATGCGGCCGGATTGAAAAGAAAGGGAAACGAGTGGATGGATGGCTGAGATTGTTACACGGGAGCGATCTGTGAGCTATCCTATGATTATGATTGGTGGGCTGTTTTTTTACCTGCCAAAGGAAGAGAGAAAAAAGATCTGCCCGTCTCTCTGTCACGCTGTCGACACACACGACACAAGCATCTCGTTTCGCTCGCTGCCGCCCCCCACTCGTCCCGATCCCCTTCCTCCAACCCACGGCCAACTCCGGCGATCCCCGGCGCCCAGCACCTCTTCCCGCGGGAACCTGCTGCACCATCTCCAGCGGGCCGGGTGCATCCTCTCCTCGCCGGGCGTCATGCCGTCACCGCAGCAGCCGGCCGGGAGGGCCTCGTGGCCGTGGCATTGTGCCAGCCCCGAACCACAGAGCTTCCTCCTCCGGCCCGGTCTGGTCCAATCCAAGGCACCGGCGGGCGTGTAGGGCGGCCTCGACTAGAATTTTGGCACCGCCGCGGTGAGGTGAGGCCTTTTGCTTGTCGTTCCTCTTACCCGGACTGAATCGATCGCTGCTGCACGGCTCATCTGCTTCTTCTTCTTTTCTTGTCTTGTCTTTGATTTGATTTGATTTGGGCGTCCGATTGCCTATTCTCAGGTGCCTACTTACTGAGATACGGAGTAGAAGACGGTGGTGGATTGACTTCAACTTGAAGACGTGAAGCATGCCGGCCGGGGCCAGCCGACGTACGGTTCCTTTGACGGTGTGGTAGGGTTGGGTTGGGTTGGTTGTGGTGGGGAAGAGGAGGAAATCTCCAAGGAGTGGGAATTTGGGATGTACGTACCTCTTTCTTTTGGCCTCCCATCCGGCGGCGTTGGTGGCTCGTTTGGTCCGTCCGGCGTTGGTGCGTTGGAGGCGACAAACCCGTTGCGGTTTGATTTGATTTGATTTGATTTGGGCGTCCGATTGCCTATTCTGTCTTCCACGACCACCTCCACGTGGCTCGCTTCTGCCACCATGGCTCGCTTCCACGCCGCTCCCAAGCAAAATCACCCGTGCCTGCCTGCGTGCGCTCCTCTCAACATCCATCCATGTATCTATCTCATCTGATCTGATCTGATGACGCAGGTTGATCCAAGAGGAAACTTCTTGTGAAGCTCGCCGTTTCAGGTGCCTAGCTGACGACCGCCGCTTTCTATCTTCATGCTTCATTATTTTGCAGCCGGATAATGATTTTGAATATGTTCGACAAAAGCTTAAATCTTGGACTAGATGGCCGGGGCTGAAACATTATCACAAGCTTAGAATATGTCTAAAGGTTCTTATTGACACATGACTCGTACGACGATAAACTTCCAAAACATACATTCATTTAATTAAAGTTGCTACTTTCCTTTTTCTTTTTTCTTTTCTCTTTTCAGAGCCATATGAATTTTTTACAGAAACATGAGCAGAGCAAAATTGACGCAGCTTCTTGAATGTTGTTGTAACAGATTTACAACTGGATGCAAATTAACAGACTTTACGATCGATGGATGGGCCTCCCATCCAATGGCTGCCGTGGTTGCGCGGGTCGCCGACCGCCGAGGAACCCCGCGGCGGCTGGATTCATATATATAAGCCACTTGGATTCCATTGCACCGTGTTAAACAAAAAATAGGCAAGGTCTTGTATATAAGCCGGGCCAAAATGCCCAGAGGAGGCGATAGCACTTAGCTGAGAACTTGAGATTCCTATTGGAAATGAGGATAGTCGTGACCAAGTCGAGGCCGTTGCTGGTCCGCCCGTCGACGGAGCAGTCGACGCCGGCCGACCACATCAAAGTTTCCTCCTTCGACAAGCCTCTCGCCTTCTCCTCCTTCTCCTCGTTCCACGTCTTCGACCGCGCCGTCCACGAGCCCGCCAAGACCATCAAGAGGGCGCTGTCCCGCGCTCTGGACCACTTCTGCCTCATCGCCGGCCGCGTCGTCGTGGGACTGGGAGACGACGACGGCGATCTCTGCATCGCATGCACCGGCGAGGGCGTACAGTTCGTCGCCGCGACGGCCAACTGCGCCTTGGTGGACGTCAAGCTCTTCGACCCGCCGTTCGCGGGGCTGCTAAGAGACCTCGCCGTCGAATACCCGGAGGCCAGCTGCCGCGTGGCCGATCCATTGCTGCTCTTGCAGGTGACCGAGTTCTCCTGCGGCGCGTTCGTCGTTGGGGTCACGTGGAACCACGTCGTCGCCGACGGCACGGGGATCGCGCTGCTCCTGCGGGCCGTGGGCGAGCTCGCGCGCGGGCTGCATCAGCCGTCCATCCCCCCGGTCACCTGCGCCGACCAGCTCCTGCCGGACCTCCCGCCGCTGGCCGCCGTGGTAGAGCGGACCATGGTTGGTGGCCAGCTGAAGCCCAAGGGTTACGCCTACCTCGACATCACCGTGCCGACGAGCACCATCGGCCGCAT
This sequence comes from Secale cereale, assembly GCA_902687465.1. NCBI lineage: Eukaryota > Viridiplantae > Streptophyta > Magnoliopsida > Poales > Poaceae > Secale > Secale cereale. The sequence goes on from LR738711.1 coordinate 12,938,696, forward strand.
CAAAGCCGAAGTCGGCGACGAGCTAGGCGCGCCGTGCACCGTATTCGAGGCGGTCACGGCCGTCCTGTGGCAGTGCCGGAGCCGCGTCATCATGCCTGACGGCGACCAGGACGCCCCGGCGCCGCTCGTCTTTGCGGCCGACGCGCGCAGGGCCGTCGGCGCCGCGGAGGGCTACTACAGCAACTGCGTCACGACCCAGGTAGTCGCGCCGCCTCCGACGATGCGCGAGGTGGCAGAAGGGGATATCAAAGACGTGGTTAGGCTGATCAGGAGCGCCAAGGAGCGGATATCGGCCACCTTCGCCGGAGAAGAAGAAGGCGCGCCACTGCCGCCATGCGTGGGGGACACGCTGTTCGGGCACAGCGCGCTGTTCGTGACGAGCTGGCGGAACCTGGGCTTCGAGGCGACGGACCATGCGTGGGAGCTGCACTGTTTGGTCTTAGTAGTACTCTACTAGTAAAAAAACTAAAAAGTATCACTCACTAGCATTTTACAGTTTCTTTGCAATTTCCCTGTAATCAATAAATTATTTTAAGAATGCTAATAGGCCTCTGTTTTCAAAAAAAATAAAATAGAAACACCAGGTACACTAATTTGAACCTAAGATTAAAGAAAACACAAAATAACTCATGTGACTACGGTGTCGATCTCTACTCGAAGAAACACTCCAAAGACTATGGTAAAGAGGCTGCAATTAGACTGGAGAAATGATGTTGCCACTCTTTCACCAGCACGAACATTATCAATAGTGCTTTTTGAAAACGCATTGAGTCACCCATCTAAAAAGATGAGAAGCCTTGATCAATGAACGTGTTTGGGTCGAGGATGATCCCCTAGAAGTACGGCCGGGCTGTCGAATCACTATATCGATTTCGCCTCCACGAAAAATCATACCAACAAAAAAAGATGGAATTACAATTAGAGGAAGAAGACGACTAGTAAATTTACCATAGAGCAATTGTTCTACGGTGATTGGTTAAGAAAAAAGACCTACATGGCACTCCACATCGTCTGCCAATAAAAGTCAATGGCAATAAACACAAGTCTAGGATACATGAACATTTTCTAGTGATCTATTTCAAGATCTGGCTTATGATATAAAAAAATACAATTTCGAATATCTAATATGTATTCCCTCCGTCCCATAATATATTATGTTTTTTTAAAAATAACTATTGTAAAGTTTAACCAAATTTCTACAAAAATCTGTGAATATGTAGAATACAAAATCAAAACTATTACATTTATCACGAAATATTTTCCTATGTATATATATTTTTAGAAAAGGATTGTTCCCGGCCTCTGCATCAATATGATGCATGCAACCATATTATTAAGCAAGCAGTCAACAAGGTCTGTGATTTTCCTATGTATATAGTTGGCATTGTAAATATATATAATTTTCCCAATAAATCTGGCCAAAGTTGCGAAACTTTAATTTCATAAAAACCATACAGTAGCAAACTGAGAGTAGCTCACATGATTAGCTTTTTGTGGTGGAACTAGACAAGTCCTAGACTTGGCACTAGTTTCTGAATTTATTTCGGTCTAATGTTCCTTCGGTGAGAAGACACGTTCTTATTGACTACGAAGAGGCATGCAGTGACTTAATCAATTAATCTCAAGATGTTGCACCGCCTCAGTACCTCGGAGGAGACCATAGAGGTACGGTGCGCGTGCGTTCATAGGGATAAGTGTATATGAGCAGATGTGTTTGTGATGTGTTTAAAAATAAAATATATAGGTTTCTTGTGGTGGAACCAGCCCAGCATGGTTCATTCTAGACTTGGCACTGATTCCTCAATTTATTTTGGGGTTTTGGACAATGTTTGCTAGGTGGAAGGAGATGTTCTCATCGACTACCAAGCCGCACATGATGACTTTCGTCAATCTCAAGATGTTGTGCCGGCTCAGTACCTCAGATGAGTGTATAGAAAGATGGAAAATGTTTAAAATCACCCGGTAGATTTTCCACTCACGTAGACCTCCTCTCCGATGCGACAAGTACCATGCGGGGTCCACCCACCGCTTCATCCCCAACCTTATCTCCTGCCCTCTGCTCGCATCTATTTCGGTTGCTTTTCCTTTTCCTCATCTCTCTCGTCATCTCTCGCCATGGACACAACACCGCAACGGCAGGCCAAGGAAAGCATGAGGCCATGACAACAGCCACCGCTGCTGCAGGCCAAAGGACGACATGCGGCCATGGCAGCAGCCACCACGCCGCAATCCCCTCCCATCCCCACGAGTGATGTGTCGCAGAATTCCGCCGGCGCCGTCGCGTGCTTCACCGCAACACCCCGTCGTGGTCGTGCTACTATGGAGCATCGCAGTGGCGTAGCTAGGGGGTGGACAGGGTGGTTCATGGACCACCCTGGAATTCCCCCATAGCTTGTGTATAGTGTAGTAAAAATAATATTTATTTAAAAATAAACAGAATTTATGTAAATGTTTTTATTACCGGACCACCCTAGCACTAGCACATCAGGCTAGCTACGCCACTAGAGCATCGCCACGTCGGTGGTCGCGCTGTTGTGAAGCTTTGTCACCGGCCATCGGGTGTTGCAATGGAGCTTCGATGGGGCAGCCGGTGCTGCGATGGCTGCTGCCACGCTGCAGTGAAGCTTCGTCGAAGTGTTGCGATGGAGCCCGCCGCGCCGGGAGCGGCGCTGCAGTGAAACATAGCTGGCAACCGTCGGGTGCTGCGATGGAGCTAGCCGCGCCGGGTGTCGTGTTGCAGTGGAACATCGCCGGCGGTCGTCGGGTGCTGCGATGGAACACCACCACACTGGTATTGGCGCTGCAGTGAAGCTTCGCCGGCAATCAAGCATGGTTGCGCTGCCGGCGAGGTGGTGGCGTGGTGCGACTCGTGCTGCAAGCTGGGGTGGTGTTGCTTCCAACGGCGATGCGCTTCGGTTGCTCCCGTTACGGCTGTGATGAGAGAACGAGGCGACCAAGTGAGATGGCGTTGGGTGAATCCAACAAGTGACAAATCGCTCGATCAGTCGGTTGATTCGTACCAGGCACCTACAAACATTTGTGCGTGTAAAAATAGAACATACGGTATGAAAAAGAAAAACTACGGAAGGAGCGTAAAAATAGATAACCAGGTGCTAGTGTCTAGCACACAGCGCGTCTCACGGTGATACATATGAATTTCGGCCGTATGCATCAGCTTCGGCCCGTGGTTTCTGATCAATGCAGGGACGCGTTTTGCATTGATGCAGCCACGGGCCTACAACCGAGAGGCAATCTCGCTGATCTGGCCATTTTTTTTTTCTCAGCTGACGGCCGTGTATCGATGCTACATGCGCTCTGGCTCGTGCATGTCTTCCTGGCCATGTTTCTCTCAGCCGACGTGGCCACTTTGCACCCGATGATGTGGCCACATCCCGTGTACCTTGTCGACTACGCCTGCTTCCCTAGAAAACCTAGCCACCGCGTCAATCCCAGACTTCCGCATGGTGTTTGACTCCTGCAAGTTCGCCTGCTCCTGCGAGGGCTACAAGGAGCAGAATCCCACCTCAAGCCCAACAACACTACCGCTAGGCTCTCCCAATAGAGGAGAAGGCAGGAAGGCACCAGAAGGGGACGCAGTCACCGCTCTATGTGCCAACCCATCAGAGACGCAGTTGATGATGGCGGAGCGAAGACATGTTAGAATATAATTGGGTTTAAGTTAGAGATAACGAGATAGAGATATGATTAGTTTAAACCACATGTAACTTGTCTTGTACTCCAAATCTCTATCCCTCTTGTACTCCTATATATACCCTACACAAGGATCAGATCAATACAACACAATAACACAAACATTAGGCATCCTACAATTTCCACATGGTATTAGAGCGGTTTGTCTCACGACGCCGATCCTAGGTTCCTTCACCACTTCCGCAGCGCGCCGCCCCCGGGGAGATTAATCTTCTCTCCCGAGGGCGCGGCATCCGATTATCAAAGATTAATCGGCTCATTAGATAGGTTAGATCCAGATTTTCATAGGTTTTCAATTTCGAGTTTTCCAAAAATTCATCCACTAGATCGATCCAATTAGCCATCAAATAAATCCTGCTACCCTCAAATTCCAGCAAAAATTGGTGTTTCCAATGACGGCCAATCATAGATCTATCGACGTATGCGGCGGCGATCACCTGCGGCATCGACTTACCGTCTCGTGGGTTTGGGCGGCTCCCTCGAGGCCTCGACTCCAAGCACACGGCACTTTCGATCCGGCAGGCCACGCCGGCCGCGGCATCCTCGCATCGTGAGCTATCTTGGTAGTTTGGCCAGTGATGGATCAAACCTCAGGCTAGCCACCTTTGCACATGCCGTGAGATGCAAGGGCAACGGCCTCGACTCTCGAGCGTCACCAGCGCCGATTCGATCGGCTCGGACCGATCTACCTGGCTTCTTTACGCCACGGCATCCACGGCGATACCTGCTCCAGCCTGACTGGACGTGCCGGCACAGACTTCATCGACGACCCGGTCCACACGAACTCGGCGGCAACCCCGATCCAATCGATCCGACTAGGCGGCTAGCAACCCTGAGCGCATGGAGGGAACGACGAAGCCACGTTCGTCGGGTGCACATCGGCTACTTCAGCGCACGCACGATCGAGCAGTCCCACGGCGGCATATCATGAGAGGGATCCAACTCCCGCACATATCCAGCAGATGCGTGCAAGCTGCGGGACCGTGCGTTAGCACTAGCAGCCTAGCAGGACGGGTTGCATCGACTACTTCAGCGCATGTATGATGCATGCTCACGCCGGTCGCAGGAGGTCTCCACGTATATATCTACATCGTATCCTGCAGCGCTCGAGCTACATCGACTCTGCATCGCCAGCTGAGCCATCGCCGTGAAAATTAGAGCATCACAGGTACGAGCCGGCGACCGGACGCATGCGAACTCCCATACGCATCTACATTCTACACCGACGGCTGAAACTACACCAACGTCTCCATCGAGCTGTCTGCTGCAACTGCATTGTCATCTACACCACCGATCGACACCTCTGCATCGACCCTGTGCCACTTCATCGAGCTGTACAACTACGCCGGGCTACGAGCCAACATACTTCTTCAGCACGGCACGACATCGACACCCCGCTGCGGAGGGACGCCTTCCAGCGACGCATCATCGTCGACATGCCGCTGCAACGTCATCGCCGATACTTCATCGCCAAGGTCTTCATCAACGTGGTCTTCACCAGCATCTTCATCAACACACCGCCGCCGCCTCATCCACAAGGTGAACACCTAGCGTCCTCTGATAGACTTTTCTGCAAGACGCGACCACGACGACGGCAATGACCGCGTCACGACGACGGCATCGACCGCGTCATCCACGACAACACGACTGCATCGACACGGCGTCACTACAGTGACGACCCTACACAGCCGCTCGGTTCTGGCAAAACCGATGTGTGCTCGATGGGCTTCCTCCGGTCTTGGCAAAACCGGCAGACTCATCGCCGACGGCACCCTCTGACATTCGCAAGGTGCATCGTCCACGTCTGCAGCTCCGTCATAGCGCATTTTTTTTGCGCCTCCAGCTTTGTGCGGATTCATCATACATCATCGACCATGACTACCTTGACCACGGTTACATCACCATGATCGGCTACCTCGACATCGACATACAGGGCTACGTCTACAACAACTCATCGGCAACAACTCCAGTCAACAGCGTCCGCGTCGTCACTAGCGTCCACGCCACTCCCGCTATGACTGTGGGAGGGAATAGAGGAGAAGGCAGGAAGGCACCAGAAGGGGACGCAGTCACCGCCCTAGGTGCCAACCCATCAGAGACGCAGTTGATGATGGCGGAGCGGAGAAGACGACGAAAGCGCAAGACTTCAAATTCAGTCGCAATCGTCCGCTTCACTCCCGCTACGACTGAGGGGGAATGTTAGAATATAATTGGGTTTAAGTTAGAGATAACGAGATAGAGATATGATTAGTTTAAACCACATGTAACTTGTCTTGTACTCCAAGTCTCTATCCCTCTTGTACTCCTATATATACCCTACACAAGGGTCAGATCAATACAACACAATAACACAAACATTAGGCATCCTACAATTTCCACACTCCCGTGCCACGACCATCGCACCCATGCTAGATGGTAGGGTCGCCTACAACGCCCACGGGCTTGCCGCCACTAGCTCGAAAGCTGCTCGAGAAAATACCTAGTTGGAAGGAGATAAACATCCAGTCATTCACATGTAGGACACACTTCTCATTTGCCACCTAAGCTGGTCAAAGTATTTGTGTTTGGTCTTTGTTACATCATTCCAACAGGTGGGCCATGGCTGGCGGATTCGCTGTTTTCACGAGCTCGATCATCCATGATTGCCTAAGATATAGTGGTTCGCTGTGAGTTATCTCAAAAGCGGCACCAATTTGTTATCCTAGCCTCAACTGTAATGGTTTTGAGCAATTAACTCGTCCAATAATAAAGAGCAGAGAAAATAATAACATGATAAAGAAAGTGCTGCGCTCGACTGGCACTAAACATTAGGGACGTATGATTAACGCACACATGTTTATTTCTTTTGTTCGTTGGCCAAAAGGAGAATATTCAGATATACATTGAATAGTTGGTGTATGTTCAAGGGTCGATCAGAGCCGTTCCTTCCAACAATAGACGACATATATATAACAAAATACTCCCTTCGTCTCGTAATATTATAACGCTTTTGACACTAGTTTAATGTTAGAAACGTTCTTATATTTTGGGATAGAGGGAGTAAGTATGAAGAACCATCATGGATCCAAAAAAGACATCCTCAATCGGAAAGTCAGCTTCATATAAAAAGTGAGAAGTATGTAGCATAAATATAATAAATAAACCGTCCGCCCAGGCTAGCCATGCATTGTATTACAGGTTCAACTCATATCAAAATATACAATTTCTTCATGCACGCTAGTAGCCAGCGACGTCAACCATGATGGCATTTGCGAACGGCGTGCCTGGTAGTTTCTGCAATGGGAGATGGCAAATAGCAAAACTGCCATGACAATTTCTTTAAATCGTGGGTGTTTTTGTCGTAAAACTGCCAACATCTGTCTGATCCGATCAGACGGCTCTGGGGCGTTCACTATTCCGTTCTCTAATAATTAATCAAGTGGCACTGTGCTACGTACTCCCTTCGTTTGTTTTTATAAGACGCTCTAGACAGGTTGTTTTGTACTTTCTCCGTCTCAAAATAAGTGACTCAAAAGTAACTCAACTTTGTACTAAAGTTAGTACAAAGTTGAATCATTTTTGAGTCACTTATTTTGGAACGGAAGGAGTACTATTTTGAACAGTGTTTGAATGTCCAAAAATAATCTTATGAAAAAATAAACATAGGTAGTACCATTCAACTCAACGATGATTGATCAATTAATCGATGAGACCGAACGGCAGCAGGCAGGTGTTGGTTGGAATCCAATCCATATAAACAACGTGAGATCACCGGCAAGAACCCGCCGTCCATGCAACCGCGTCAACTCCCTATAAGAAGCAAACCCACTCCAGCTGCATCTTGCATTGCTTCCTGCCCCTCCTTCCATATCTTCTTGAGTTAGTAGGTTCGGTCCAATCGATGTCCTCCGCCGTGTCATTGCAGTCTACAATGCGGCGGGCAACCCCAGAACTTGGGCGCCGGCTGCAAGGGTCACCGCCCTGCCACGGTCCGGTGCTGAGACCGAGGAGGCCACGGGCGGTGGCGACGGTGTGCTGCGGTGTCTTCCGGCGGAACCACTACGGAGGTGTGCTGGTGGACGAGGGTATGACCGTTCTCCGGCGGAGGATCCGGGAGACGCGGATGGCCGAGACCAACTACGAGGCGCCGCCGGGGTGGGCGGCCTGGGAGAAGCGCTACTACCCGGCGTACGTCTCTGATGTGTCCACGCTCGCCGGCGCTCTGCAGTTGCTGGCCATGGATACCAGGCCCGGCGTCGCAGCTGCTGTTGCCGCGCTGGTGCTCGCCGGCGTGCCGGTGTCGGCCGTCTTCGCGCTGCACCTCCTCGGGCAGGCGGCCGGATCCGTTTTGCACCTTGTTTCTTGACGATTAACTATCATTCATTCGCCGGCAACGTGTGCTACTGCTATCTGTGTCTATACTCCATACTCTATAGATAATTAAATACATAGTGTGATGTGTCATCGCATCTACTCCCTCGGTCCCAAAATAAGTGACTCGACTTTGTACTAAAGTTGAGTCATTTATTTTGGGAGGAAGGAAGTACATTTTAATGATTATGATAAAAGTCTTACCAAATACTCCCTCCGTTCCTAAGTATATGTCTTTTTAGATATTTCAATAAAAACTACATACAGATGTATACAGATATATTTTAGAATATATATTCACTCATTTTTGCTTCATATATACTGTGGAGCACTAGTAGAACAACAACCACATCCAAATTATTCCAAACATCATATGTGTCCCTCAAAATGAAAGTTGTAGGTTATATAAGTAGTAGTAGAAAATTTCTCTCGTTGCTAGCTTACCTTTGGGTGTGCTGGTCGTGAATGAGGGTAGTTCCTAGATCGACTCACCGGAAAAAACTTGTGCAAGTGTAAGTTGTAGCTGCATCACGGTGTCGCAAACATCACACCTGATCATCCAGTGAAACTGCTGATAGACCTGAAGTGTTCGAGACAATACACACATTTCGCATGTGTCAACCCTGGTATGCTGTGCGCCAGACCATAGGCCTTATAGACAGTTGGCATGATCCTCGATCTACTCAAACTGCAGTGGCGAACTCTCGGACGTGTTGACCTCATGCTTGTTGAACAAGTAACAAGTGTACCGCACAATAACAATATCATCCTATTCCGCTAACACTTTGTGCACATGAGATGCCCGATTAATTATCTGGTCGGAAAGTCTAAGATTGTACACCTTGTCAATGATGCTCACTTATTTACGTGGCCACGGACAACATATGCTTCTTGGAGAGCTTCGTTGACGCATGTGATGCGAACCGGAAGTGTTCGTATCGCCTCGGCACAACACTAGGGCCTATGTGATCTCTCCTTCCACCACGATGTCTCTGGCAAACATTCTGGTGGAAGTCAGTTTTTGAAGCATCGTCATGGATATGAACTTCAATGTTCCATGTGTGCTGGGCTTTCTTCAACTTGAGGAGTGAGGTTGAATTTCTGATTGAAGTTGAGGCCGCTCCCCTTATTACAGAATTTATAGAGGATACAATCCTCTTTTTTCCTTCAAAAAGAGGGGACATCCCTCGGCCTCTGCATCGAGTGATGCACACAGCCTTTGATTTATCATATCAGAGTTCATCATTCAACCTTAACAAAGTTCAACTAATAAAGTGTTCAGCCTCGGTCTCTGTCCATTAAACATCTTTTTTTTATTGCAAGTTTGCTAGATCGGTATGGGCAATAGTCCAAATTGCTTCGAATCTATATCCTCCACGCAGCGTTCGAAATATGTTCGGCAATTGGTTGAGGGGAATAGACAAACAATTGTCTAAGCACATTCTAGTGGGAGCGGCTGCCTTATGTTGGGCGTTGTGGCTCACCAGGAATGATATTGTTTTTAATCATAAAAGTGTTTCATCTCCTATGCAGGTACTTCATATATGCTCGCGATGGCTCCGTATGTGGTCTATCCTGCAGAGGCCGGAGGACAGAGACTTTTTTATGATGGCTTCTACCCGGTTGGAGTGCTCGGCCAGGGAGATTTTTTATCCCCATGGATGGCGGTGTAACCTTCGGATAGGACCGGCATCACCATAGGCCTCTTTTATTCTTTTTCGCTTCTGCTGGCGGTTTTGCCTTTTTATGACTTTTTAGTACTTTGAACCTTGTGGCTGTGTGCATCTAGCTATGCAGAGGCCGGGTGATCTTTGATGCGGTTGTATCAACTCGATATTTCAATTCAATGAAAAACGCTTTATCAAAAAAAAAACTAATAAAGTGTCACACATGACTGCCCGAAGGGTAAATTAAAAGGTAAAAAATCATAGAAAAATGAGCCTCATACATCACAAATCCTACTAGTAGGCCGCTAACCAAATCGATTGAACAAATCCCGAGAGACCATCTCTCATCGGTTGCACCCAAAGACCGTGGGCACCCGATCGTCCTCCTTGCGAAGTAATGACCACGTATGGATCCAGCTGGTAGCCTTGAAGATAACTGCAAAAAGTTCGGAGCTTTTGTTCTGTTAAAAATACAATCATTACGAGTATTCCAAATTTCTATTCCCTTGTCTATTAAATGTCATTTCTATTCCCGTGTTTCAAGAACGCCGTGTTGAAATTCCCCCCTTAAACCATCCATACATATACCACGTACTTGCAGTTTATAATGTTGGGTGGACACCGTCTGGCTAAATGGCGTGTGAATTACTCACGCAACGGGCCGCACTTATTCAGACCACGTGATCGATCATCGTCAGAGGTGATCAAGTGGATATGCGAGTTGCAAATGGATGATTCGATTGATAGCAGCTGGTCGATATGGACGTCTCTGCTTTGCCGGTGCTATATATCCCCCTTGTAGCATAAGACTTTCCGAGAGCTCTTTTTGGGCCTAGGACTAATTCGTGGATGGATCAATTAAATAACCTAGAAAAGAGCCTCGAGGTAGCTAGGCGATGAGACGGTGATAGATAATCAGAGAAAGAAAAATGATAAACCCAAGTACAGTACGTGATCGCTGGTTCCACCGGCGGCCAGCTCATGTTTTCTCGTGATGTATGCGATGATTAATTAATGTGCACGTGTTTATCAATATCAGAGTAGCATGTTCCTTTCCCACAGAAAATATATTAGGTATTCCCCTCTGCATCATATGAAGTCAAAATTGATCACTGGAAAACATGTCGATTACCTTCAAAGACAGGTTAGTATGTATATATATAGACGTCTCTGATGTGTTATCCTATGGTAGCTAGAAGCATTATACTATCGGGTGAGGGCTTTTGGAGGCCGAGCTCCACTTCATAAAAAAATTTGTATCAAAATGTAAGATGTTTTTTATTTTGCATAGGGTAAAAAAATGTCTTGGTACATTTTGTAACAGAGAGGGAGTACTTTGCATTGAGCACGGATGAATGAACTAATTAGCCTTTTTTAGTAGGATACTTAGATGAATTATGATTTAATTAATTCGAGGTACTACTGTACTAGTAGGATACTTGGATGAACTATGATTTAATTAAACTTGAGGTACTCATATACCTCCGTCCTGGTTTATTAGTCTCACTCGTATTTAGGATCATATTTTAACCATGATTTTAATGGAAAAATATATAAGTTATAATAGCAACATTAATATGGTCAAAAACTATGTTCACATACGAATCCAGCGATATATTTTGTAGTGATATGTATTAACATTTTGTTAGTTAATATATGGTCAAAATTTGGTATAAAATACGAAGAGACCAATAAACTACGACGGAGAAAATGGCAGAGTAGTTCGACCCAAGTTCTGCGATCGACCGGCACTATATGTTGGTGACGTATGCGATGATTATGATCATCTGCGCATGTTTTCTTAGTCGGTGAAATTTAGAATTTCAGTTCGATGCAAAAAAGTTATATCCAGCCTGTCCGGTCAGCTGCGTTCCTTCCAACAGAAAGCGATAAAGAAAAACAAAGTCAATCTTACTCTATAAATAAAGTCAGAAATTTATTGTGGAAAACCGTCGTCGTTGGTCATACAAATTAATTTAGTAAGTACACATATACCCATCCAAAGAACATGTTGCTTGGACTTTTTTCCTAGAAATAACCTGCCGCCCAGGGGCCAGGGGGTATCTTCAAGGCCCTACCAGTTCAACTCATATCAAAATGATATATACTCTTTTTAATTATCGAGGCCCTACCAGTTCAACTCAACGATGATTGATCAATTAATCCATGAAAATGAGAGGCGGTAGGCAGGCAGGTGTTAGTTGGAATCCTTCATGGTTGCCGTGTGTTGTTGCTTAACGAACTAGCTAGGTGATTACCACTCCATCATCAGCTGGATCCAAACCACAATTAAACAACGAGATTCCAAATCACCGGCCAAAACCCGCCAAGGAGATAACCGCCCATGAAACCGCGTGAGCTCTCTCTACCACTACCTATAAGACGCAACACCCACTCGATCAACACGCCACGCCATTATCCATTACTCACTTCCATAATCCATTGCTTCATCCCTGCTCCTACCTCAATCTTCTTGTGCGAGAGATCTCACACACGTTGGGTTCATTCTTGAGCTGCTTCGATTCCGTCCATGTCGTCTGCCCTCTGCTTACCGGCGATGGTGCGGCCGGCATCCTCCGGGCCTGGGCGCCAGCTTTACGGGTCGCCGCAGCGCCACGCTCCGGTGCTGCGATCGAGGAGGCCGTTTCCGTGCCACGGTCTGCTGGCGCTGGGACGGAGGACGAGGCGCTGCGGCGCTTTCGGGCAGGACCACTACGGTGGCGCGCTGGTGGACGAGGGCATGGCGGTGCTCCGGCGGAGGATCCGGGAGGCGCGGATGGCGGAGACCAACTACGAGGCGCCGGCGGGGTGGGCGGACTGGGAGAAGCGCTACTACCCGGCCTACGTCTCCGACGTGTCTGCGCTCGCCGGAGCGCTACAGCTGCTGGCCATGGGCACCAGGCCTGGCGTCGCTGCGGCCGTAGCCGCCATGCTGCTCGCCGGCGTGCCGGTCTCCGCTCTCGCAATCCTGCACCTCCTCGGTCAGGCGGTGGGATCCGTTCTGCACCATGTTTCTTGATTGATTCATCATTCATTTGTAGTTTTGTACGCAGTGTGTGCTCTCTTTGTCTGTAGTATATACATAGATTTTTTTTAGCATCAGTATAGACGCAAGCGCTCGTATATACGTGCATACACTCACTTTTATGAACGCACACACGCACACTCTACCTCTATGAGCACCTCCGAGAGACTAAGCCGGCATATCATCTTGAGATTTACAAAGTCATCGTAGACATCTAGGAATAATGCGAGCACCAGGATTTGAACCCTGGTGGGTTGAGGATACCACTGTCCACCTAACCATCTCAACCACGGATTGTTCGCTAGTCTATACATAGATAATGCAACGAAGATATACAATGGCCGGCCCAAGTTTAGGCTGGTCAGGCGCCGGCCCAAGTTTAGGCCATCTAATTGACTCCCGCGTTGTCGTTAGATGGGGCTTTGATTGGCTCCCACATAGGCCCTGTTTGGATCAACGGGTTAGAGCTAGTATGGGTTAGTTGAGGCAGAACTAACCCTAAAGTATCCAAACATGTGGGTTAGAGTAGAGTTGTTTGCATCTAACCCAGCAAAAAAAACCAACCGGGTGGGGAGGTGCTATTTGGGGTTAGATGTGGTGGGTCCCATTAAAAAAGTACTGCATCGCATCCATCCCGCATCTGGATCCCGCACCTGGATCCCGCATCGCATCCCGCCTCCCTCCCGTTCGCATCCCGCCGCCGCCACCGCTGCCCTCCGCCCCCTGCCTCTGCCCCTCGG